>CM070877.1:155954626-156357126 GCA_036365515.1 Torymus aiolomorphi
TGGCGGGAGTCGCGTATCGCGGACTACTGTTCCGTCGGTAGACCTTTTACGAGGGGTCTCGGGCCTGAGCTGAGTCGCGTATCGCGGACTATCTTGGACTGTAGAGCAGTGAGAAGCATTTTGTAAGCCCTTTTATACTAAATATTACAAAAAGAAAACACCTGTGTTTACCCTTCAATAGAGTCATACGCATCACGCGACAGCGCGTGGTGGGAAAAACCCGAAAAATATACTTTATAAATACGTCTCTATTAAATAGTATGCACAACTGTGTAAACAATATCGGTAAAAAGCAATTAATCGAGCCATCATTCGATGATCGGATGATGTCTCGAATGCGAAAAATATTTAATTAAGCGCGAGTATTTCTAGAAGAATTTAAAAGAATAAGACACGTGTGTTTACCCTCTGATAGAGCTATACGCATCGTGCGACAGCGCGTGCTAAAAAAATGTATTTTGAACGTCTCCATCAGACGGTACACACAACTGTGTAAACAATCAATTAATTAAAACTAGTAGATTGAGGCATCATCCGACGATCGGATGATGTCGTAATTGCGAGTAACATTTAAGTGTACTTTTATTTAAGACTTCTCGAAATCAGAAAGAATATGGCCAAAAGAGAAAGAAATAAAGGAAAAATTTTAATTCGACGTCACACCAGATTAATGATGCACAAAATAACACTGGTCTGATAAGAGAATTATAAAGAGACATTACTGACCCAGGGGTCTTAAATTGTAAAGTATATCGTTTTATAAATCCAATTAATGTATAGCACCTGTTAATAACATTATCTAAGTGAATCTGAAAAGACAAACGGTGGTCAAAAGTAACACCTAAATCTGATATACAGTCGACTCGGTTAATTACAATTTCATCTATTTGATAATCAAATTGAAGCAACATTCGGTTTCTATAAAAAGAGATTACATTAGTTTTGTTGCTATTTATATGTAAACCATTTTCATTGGCCCAATTAAACATATAATCAATATCGAGTTGCAACCTAGACGTATCCATTGGACTGGTAATTTTGAAAAATAACTTTACATCATCAGCATATATCAGCACATAAACAAATTGAAAACCATTAGTCAAATCATTTATATATATGATAAATAAAATTGGGCCAAGGTGTGAACCCTGCGGTACACCTGAATCGACATTAATAAAATCCGTGGTTACACCTAGTACCCTTACAGATTGAGATCTATCCAATAAGTAAGACTTTATCTACTCATAAATTCGACCTCTAATTCCCAAATTCCAAATCTTTTGTAGAAACCTATTATGACTAATACAGTCAAAAGCTTTTGAAAAATCAAAGTAAATTGAATCCACCTGCCCATAATCATTTATAATGTCAGTAATATAATTACTATAAAGTAAAAAATTGGTAACTGTTGAACGTCTACTGGTGAAACCATGTTGCTTCTTAACAATTTTTCCAGAGATAAAACTAGAAATATGCTTTGCCATAATAACATCAAAAAGTGTTGCAATGGTACCCAAAATAGAAACTGGACAATAATTTCTTATATCATGTTTATTCTTATTTTTAAAGATTGGGTGTACATATGCACGCTTCCAAATCTTGGGAAAAATACCTTCATTTAAGGATTTATTGAAAAGGAACACGATAGGTACCACCAGATTATTTACACATCTTTTAACAAAGTACATGGGTACAAGATCAGGTCCAAAATTTAAGCTATCTTCTAAATCATTAACAGCATTAAACAGACTAGTTTCAGTTATTATTAAAGGTTCAATTATGTTGATTAACGGTATATCATTAAGAGCTGAAGATTTGTATACCGATACAAAGTGCGTGGAGAATAAATCAGCTATTACAAAGGGTGTATTAGTATGCACACGTGAATAAAACATGCATTTCGGGATCACACTATCAGCTCTCAATCTATTTAGATATGATCAAAACTTCTTATTATTATTACTAAGACTAGATTCAACAGACAATATATATTTCTTATACTCTGACCTTGATAGTTTGACACAAATTGCTTGCAATCTCTTAAACTCTATATAATCACTAAGAACACCTGACTGTTTCCATTTACAATGTGCAGATTTTTTATCACTTATTACTCTAATCATCTCAATAGTATACCAAGGAGGATATTGATACGAGGGAGGCAACCTTTTAGAGACATTAGCTTTAATAACTAAATCCAAAGCATTATAAAATTTACCAACAGAACTAGTAATATTAGAATCACCAAAAAGTTCCTCTCAGTTTATTGTACCTAGAGAATTGTTTATAATATTGTAATCAGCCTTATTAAAGTCCAACTCTCTCTTGTTAACCAACTAAGACAATGATTGAGCTTGTACCATTATTTTCACTGTCAATGGAAAGTGATGACTATCTATAGGAACAAGCTGCTCATCGATGTGAAGATCTTGTAGAAAATCCAGAGGTGAAAATATAAGGTCCAAAGAATAACCTTTATCCTGATGATGAGGGTAGTGTTGATACAAGTCTATCATTGAAAAAAAGTTGACAGCATCTTTGGGCACATAGATATCTGTCCGGTGTACAGTAACCATTTACTACCATACTAAGTGGTTCATTAGTCCAAATGACATTTGGGAGGTTAAAATCACCACATAAGATAACCTTATGTTCTAAGTGTTCATCAACAGTTAGTAACTGTTCTAAAGAATCTAAAAATTCTAAAAAGATATCTGATGCTGTCATCGGAGGGATGTAAACAGCTACAATTAGAAATTTAAATGATGCAAGGTTAACTTCAAGAACCAACGCAGCAACTGCACATTCTATAGGTATCCTTGTAACTATTAAACCAGATTTAACTGCAATTAAAACTCCCCCTCCTCTTGATTGAATTCTATCACTTCTATATATAATGTAATTACTAAGGCCGAGTTACGAAGACAAGGTATGAGGTTTTAACCAAGTTTCAGACAATATAATAAAGTCAGGTAGGTACGACAGTTGATACAGATTAGAGGCGATATAACTCAGCTTATTGTTAACTGAATGTGCGTTCTGGTATAGTATAACGAGGTCATTGTACTTATTGACGAAAGGAGTCCTGACTAACAGTATCACTTGCCACAGGAACCAGAGTAGGAACATTATTTCTATATTTAATAGTCACTTGCTCAGTTGGCTTTAGATTATTCTGTTTATTTGCCTCAATCCTTAATTTATTTAAATACTCCTTTTGGATCTTAGTCTTGTCAGTGGAAACAGAGATGCCAAAAGGTAGTCGAGCCCTACAATGAATTACTCTGAATACATCATCAGAGCTGCACATTTTTACTATGACAGGTCGAGGTTTACCATCATTAGCTAGCTGATATACCAATTCTTTTTAAAACAATCTTTGAGGTATCAATATTATTAACTATTCCAAGAGTATTTTTAACATTTTCAGTATCCAACTGATTATTATTACCTTCCTGTAATCCATATATAATAAGATTTGTTGCACGGGAAATTTTATCTTGAATCTCATGGGCACTTGTTTCTAATTCAAAGTGTACTTTGGGCGGAGATCCTTCAATACTAGAGCCCCGATTCTCAATCATAGAGATTCGATTCTACAATCCCTCTAATACATCAATCCTCTGATCAACATTTTCGTGTCTCTGATCAAAATTTTCGAGTCTCTGCTCAACATTTTCAAGTCTCTGACTAATTTGACTAATTTGGCCAGATAGCATACCAACACTACCCTCTGCAGAAAATTCCTTCTTAATTAGACTAATACTACCTTCAGCAGAAAATTCATTCTTAACAAAATCATAAAGAGATGATAGTACCTCAACATTATCACTTTTATCTTTTTCAGTATAGATATTAACATCCTGAGCACCTAGCAGGCTAGATTGTTTATTTATAATGTTAGATTTATCTTTTAGATTTACTACCGATTTAATACCGAGATTATCACATAAAGAATCCGATTTAGATGTAGATATAGGATTAGGCGAATTTGATCTCGAACCGGCACAGTATTTATAGACTCCTTTTACATCTGTAGCACATCTTTCCGAACAAGATTCATGAAATATTGCATTACAATTTGAGCAATCCACTCCAGCTGATGCAACCTTCTTTTTACAGTAACGGCAATTGTTACCCCCAACACGTGTCTTTTCGCTCATTTTTAGGTTAAACGATGAAAGATTGAGGCTTTCACAACTGCTACAATTTCATACACAGAAATTAATTATCAGCACTAAAGAATAAACCTTCGGCTCACAATATCTTATTGAAAATATTAAGAATAAACAAATATCAATGAATTATATCAATAAATTGCAGCAGCGATATATAGGCTACTACTTCCTTCTGCACCACATATCGGACTATATTTATTATAATTATAATAAATATTATATAATAATAATATATTAATATATATCTATCTTAATATATGTATACAATGTATGCGTGTGCGTGTGTGTTACAATATGTATACATATTCATTTATAAGTCAAACATAGACCATGTTTCTCAAACTTCAGGTATCTGTAACTTTTTTTTCGGGCATCCAGACCCCTAGTTCATAGGACATTTTTTTATTAGAAGATCTTGAACTACCTGTTACTAAATTTTTAAGCGATTTCAGTCACTTTTCCAATGTTAATGGTGCGGGGTCCTTTATAGACAATTTTGTACGCGATATATGCAATATGTTGTACATTTTTATTAAGATCATATGATTAATTTTTGTGGTATTTGATATTTAACAATTTGGTTTTTTAAAAAGAGAATTTCTTTGTCGCTTATTAGCTATCGTATGTGACTAAATTCATGATTATTGTTCTCATAAACGATTAATTATTAATTTAAAAATTATACTATTTTAATTAATAATTAAAATGTTTGTGGATCAAGCCTACGTCTGTGTTTATGTCTGTGTGGTGGGGCCGATAAGAGGCTAGCTCTGCTCAGAGACCTCAGAGACGTGCTGCCTAGCACTCAGATTTACGCCCATTGTGCTGCCTCCCTTAGCTATCGTGTTCTCTATCTATCGCTGCGATGGAGCACTCTGTATATCCGCTCTATAATATTGCTGATAGACTGTTCACTGTAGGCTCTGCTTCGTCAAGGTTTCGGGCTGAAGGAAGCATTCCCTCCACATCCCCCGCCTAGTGCCCATGAAACAGGGCACTGGCAGAGGAGGTAGAAGGTTGACTCCTCCGACCCTCCACACCATCTGCAGCTACCCTCGTCTAATATCCTGCGTGTGTACAGGTATCTGATCCACCAGTATCCCGTGAGTCAGCCTACTACCCTCCTTAGTCTAGCTTTATTCAGCCTGCCAACCTCTTATAGCCAATGCTCTGGCGGAGAGTCACCTATGATTCTCTTGGCTTGCCCTAAGGATGTTATGGCTATATCGTCCCTGTCAAAAGTTAGTTTTTACCATTAGAACTACGATAAATAATTATATGTAATAGTTAACGATTTTTCCGTCCAGTGCGTCTATACGGCAATGAAATACGAATATTATAAGCTTTAAAAATCAGGAATCGAAGCAAAATTGACAAAGTTTCATGATTTTTTATTATCATGCAAAAAAGCATAGTACACAATATTATAAAGATTTTGAGAAAATAATGAAACTTTGTCAATTTTGCTTCGATTCCTGATTTTTAAAGCTTATAATATTCGTATTTCATTTCCATATAGACGTACTGAATGGAGAAGTCGTTAAATACAAGGAAAAAAATTGAAGCTATGGCAACAACATTGCTACTGTATTGGAAATTAATATTGCTAATGTATTGGCAATATAGAAGTACAACAATTGCAAGGCTATTGGCGCTATTTGCCTTGGGTGCTATTGCCAATGTATTGCCAATATCTTAAGATTTAACTTTCTAAAAAAAAAAACTTCTTGGATGGATTCAAACTAGGGATCTCCGGATTACTACCCGAACGGGAAATGAATAGAGTTTGCCTTAGATGTTTGTAAGGGCCCAATGAGGTTCTCTGTAAGGGCCCCTAGGTAGGCGCGTAACGGCGCTCCCGTTCGGCCCTGATAGTAATGATAGGGCCTTAAGGATGTCGGACAAACGCCGTACAAGGGCTATTGCGTGTCGCCCTGACTATGACCTGACGTTCATTCCCGGCCCTACGAAAACCTTAAAATCGCATTGACGTGGTTTCATTTTTAGGGTTACAATAAATTTTCACGGTATTATTGCTTTGTCGTTATTACGCGGGTAACTTGTCTAAAAAAACTTAATGATGATTTCTTAATCATTTCGGGCGACTTTAGAGCTTTGCACGAGATTAGTTATTTAATGCAGGAAATTAAGAAGAAATAACAAGTCCGAATAATCTGCCAGGGCCGCGTAGGTGCCCGTTACTCGCCTTACATCGAGCCTTACGAGGTGCCATGTCAGGACCTTGTAATTTTTCTAGGGTATCGTACAAGGCCCTAGTGTTAGCCCTAAGTCAATTTCCGTTCGGGTAGACTTGCTCGCTACCTACCGAGCTATTTCGTTGTTTCTGTTGATGAACGAAATGGAGGTTAAAAGTTGAAACACGTGATCATTTGTTTTGAAGCAGATTTAGCTCGGTGGGTAGCAAGCAAGTCTAGTAATCCAAAGATTCCTAGTTCGAATCCATCCAAGATTTTTTTTTTTTCCGAAAGTTAAATCTTAAGATATTGGCAATACATTGGCATTAGCACCTAGCAAATAACGCCAATAGCCTTGCAATTGTTATACTTCTATATTGCCAATACATCAGCGATATTAATTTCCAATACAGTAGCAATGTTGTTGCAATAGCTTCAATTTTTACGCGGGTATTCCATATGATTATTTATCGCAGTTCTAACGATAAAAACTAACTTTTGGCAGGGACGATATAGTCATAACATTCTTAAACCTGGTGACTCCCACCGTTTCTTAAGTATTTCCTCCTTCATCATAAGGAAGGTCCTTTTCTTAATTTCGCTCAGCGGAACGCCTACCGAGCACTGAGCCGCTCTGATCTAGCGAGCGCCTTTTTCCGCCAGGTAACCCGCCTTCTCGTTATCCCTCATACCTTCATAGCCCAACATCCAAATGAGGATTATTGCATTGGTGCGGGCCAAGGCGGTAAGGGTGTCTATGCAATGTAAAACTTCCTTGGAGTAGATGTTGGAGCCGTTTAGGGCCATCAGTGCAGCCCTGTTGTCTGAGCAGATGGTGATGGGACATTTCCTATTGTCCCTGGTAAGTTGCACTGTAGCACACTCCGCTATGGCTCTTACTTCTTGGAATGCTGATGCGTTAGAGTCGAGTGTGTACACAATCTCCATAGAGCTACCTTGCTCCCAAGCACCAGCCCCCACGCCATTCTCGTTTTTGGAGCCATCTGTGTACCACACCATGCTATATTGGGTGTAGGAGTGGGTACCGTTGGGCCACTCTTCCCTGTCGGAGATGTAATAATCCTTCGCCCTATTTTGTGACATCCCGATGCTTCAATGTCAGGGGGTAGGAGCTGACCCAGTTCCTGGCCAAACCAGCTCCCTATGCAAGGTTGGTATTCCTAGTATTAACTCTTGTGCTGTAAGGGTGTAGTGCTCGCAGAGCTCGTTATGCCCCCTATCACTAGCCTTTTTACTTTGTCTAACGGGCTTTGGTGGGCCTTTAGTGTGCATTTCTGCCACCAGACCATCGCTCCATGCGTTAATCTGGGCCTGATGATAGCTTCTCATTCGATACACCCACCTCACGTTGCTCTTTTATAGGTCCCATGTGCTGCCAAAAGGCCTCCTACAGGCTTAGAACGTATTTATGGCTTTCCCACATATCTTGCTAACGCATGCTGCATTAGTCCTGCAAGTGCGTTCTTGTCGTCGGCTTTCACTAGTATTAGGATGTCGTTTGCATAGGCTTGGACAAAGAATCCTGCCTCATTCAGTAGTTTGATGAGTTCATCAATCACCAAACACCACATGGTGGGAGACAATACTCCTCCTTACGGACAACTCTTCCTTACTTTTACTTCGTTCGAGTGTGAGCTCCAGTCGGCCTTTACTCTTCTACAAGTGAGCATGAGACACATCCGCCTGCTAACCATATTAGGTACCAGATAGTCTTCGGCGCCCTTCACAATGCTCTCTTTTACGGTATGGTTAAACGCTCCATCTAAGTCAAGCCAACCTGGCAGCACTATACCTCTGTTCTTCATTCCCTTTTTTACGAAAGAGGTCACCTCGACCAGAGCGGTATAATCAATCGATTTGCCCGTCTGATAAGCGTACTGTCTATCGTGCAGGGGGTGTGCTGCTAATGATTCTTCTCTTATTTATCTGTCCACCAGTTTTTCCATTGTCTTAAGGACAAAGGATGTCAGATTGATGGGTCTATAGTCTTGTGGCGTTGACTGCTGCATTACGGTGGGTTTCGGCATAAAAACCGCCTTGATTACTCGCCAACATTCTGGCATGTGCCCAAATGCTAGGCATGCTCGATAAAGTCTCACCAGGATAGGAGCGAGTAAATCGAGATCCTTCTGTAGCAACGCTGGGAAGATGCCATCTGTCTCCGGTGCCTTGAAGGAGTGGAAGGTTCTCACTGCCCAGTTTACTCGGTCTTCGGCACAAATTCGTCGCGCTTGCTTCCAATCTACGCCGCCGACCCTTAACTCATACTGTCCTACCGTGGCTGTCCCGTGTTGGGGAAAGTGCGTTTCTAGGAGGCAGTCAAGGGCTGACTTCTCATCGTCCGTCCATTCCTCCAAGCCAAGTATTATTAGACTAGGCCCCTGAGCTTTCGTTTGTGTTAGCAGTTTGAGCATTTCGGAAATATTTAAGTTTAATTTTTTTTTTAATTTTTTTTTTCAAATCATAATTTTCAAGTAATGATTTGAAATACAGGTTATTTAATATTCATTGAATAATTCGTAATTGAGTCCCAATACTCCATCGTACAAACTATGAAGGAAGGAGAAATTATTTTCTACGTTATTTCACGATTCACGTGATACATATATATGCTTTTTCTTTAATATGCTGTGATATAATAACTTGTATTAATATTTTTTTTGGCTTAAAAAAAGAAAAAAATGTGTAATTTTTTAAATAATCACATGATAAACCATATTTAAAATCACACGTAGAATAATATGCAGGACATTAATAACATAAGATTATATAATAAATATATTTGCGATAATACAACATTGAACTGTATTATTTTGGAACTTGTACTCTGAATCAATATACTTTACATCTGACGTACGAATAACAAAAGCCTTTAATTTTTACGAAATAATAACTTTTGAAACATTTATATCAGATATATAAAAATAATTTAGTAAAAGTATCATAGTCTTTGTATAGAGTTATTGCAACACTGTGCGTAAAATGCGTGTTTACGCCCTAGTTTTAGTGAGTAAGATGTCACGTTATGATTCTGTACTTTTCGCACTCAACTTGTTGCATAATACACTATTTTATGAAACTGTACCCTTATATCATAAGATATTCTAATTTTTCAAATGTCGTGAAAAATTAGCCGTCTGTATATTCAGCCGTCTGATATTATTATAGCTAGGGGATTTCTGGAGCCCTCCACCACCTCACCCATCCAGAATCCCCCTCCCCCATCCCACCCTCGTCTATGGGGCAGGACGTTACAAACCTTCTAGAACATTCGAGAGGCAGGCCCCGCAGTGACGTCATCGAGCCTTCTCGAAGATTGCACAATAGCCCTCAAACATTTTAAAAATGCGCAATTGTGCGACCCTGCAGAAGGGATCAAATTAGGGATAAACAATTTTTATCCCGATTGACGTCATTAAATATTACTAATCGCAGTCACCTCATGGGCAGTCCCCATCCCTCTGCCGAATGTTCGATGATGTATCATGCGATAACGTCGCATAATGAATAAGTGCGGATGACCCATGAGTTTTTCGACTGCGCACTGGCCGATCAGAGCTGCCGTATACAACTTGCTCTCTCTCTCTCTCTCTCTCTCTCTCTCTCTCTCTCTCTCTCTCTCTCTCTCTCTCTCTCTCTCTCTCTCTCTCTCTCTCTCTCTCTCTCTCTCTCTCTCTCTCTCTCTCTCTCTCTCTCTCTCTCTCTCTCTCTCTCTCTCTCTCTCTCTCTCTCTCTCTCTCTCTCTGACCGATTTCGGACCGATCGGGGGCTGCTGTGTGCATCACGAGCATACTGTATGAGATCAAATGTCATCGAGCGAGTTTAGCGGCACAAGCCGTATGACTCATTACCATCCTGAAAGAAGTATATCTTATCGCTTCGACGATTCTTGACGGTGTGAGTGTGTATTCGTCACAGGGATCATGTAGTTAAACGGAAATCGTTCAAATTCCTTCACTTGTCCCCGCTTTGCGATGTCATATTGCTGTAATTTGACACCTCCTGCGAGGTCATCGATGATGCAGATTGCGCGCTCGCATTTTGCGTGCAGGGGCATGCAGCACACCGGTGCGAGCCTACTTTCGTCATAGTGATCATAGCGAGATAAGCGGCATGACTCTTTACCATAGCGGTATCTTCTTTGATCCGATATTCGGGTACGTATCTTATCGCTCCGATTCTTGGAACCGGATTATTTCAATTGTGATCTCCTTAGCTACTCTCTTTCGTCTTACTGACAGAATTTAAAATTATTAAATATGCGCAGACGTGTGACGTCACACCGCCACCTGTGAACTTCTAGAACCCCCATCCCCATTAATCCGCTCATATACCGAAATCCTCATTCGGAATAATGCGCGTAGTATGCTATGTGAGTATAACGCTATAGAGCTAAAAGAACCTTGATGCTCACTTCTAACGAACGTACATGCGTTATCTATCGCACCTCCTCTTTGTTCCGATATTCGCACCACGATTCTTGGAACTCGAGAGTATTTCAATTGCGCTCTCATTCTCCACACTCTTTTGTCTTACTTACAGGATTAAAAATGGTTAAATTATTAATATAAATTTTATTTGACAATACCAATGAATTCACAGCCCCTACAATCGATTTTAATCAGATGTCATCGAGCAAGTGTGGCGGTGTACAAGTTATATGATTCATGACTATGGCGAGAGAGAACTCGGGCATCTCATTATCGCTACGATTCTCGGAACTCGAGATTATTTTAATCGCGCTCTCCTTATACACTCTTTCGTCTGACTTACAGAATTAAAAATTGTTAAATTATGAATAAAAAGTTTATTTCACAGTGCGAATGGATAGAGAGCCCCTATTTTTTCGATATCTTTAGCCGTTTGCGAGATATGGATAGAAGAGTAATATATGGTATACGTAAAGTTTATGAATTATAATTTTTTACGGATGTTGGGCAACTTTTTTTATTTGATGATTATGTTCAATGCTTATTAAATTCATCTACGCAGTACAGAGAGCAGTGTATTATACGTTCTAAGGCTCACGCGGTACAAACAGTCAAACAAACAAAGTTGACTCTAAGTCCCCATGATGACAAAAGGTATTTAATATCCGGTGAAACAGATACTTTACCGTGGGGACATTATAAGATAGCTAAAATTGATGATGATTAATTGTATGATGTATATATTGTAAATAGGGTATAAATAAAAGACATTATATTTAATATACATATTTATTATTTAAATCTGATTTTTTTATCCAACTATTATGTGTATTATCAAATCCTAACCACTTAACATACATTTTATCGCCACGTTTTTTAAGCACTTTTTCTACAAGATAAACATCTACATATTCAGCTTTAAGAAATTCTTGTTCGTAAGGACCACCAATAATAGACTCATCTCGATAGTCTTTCAGCTTGTAGGTGGTTGGATTGGTAGGCATGACATGGTTGATTGTAAAAATTTCAGTTGACCAATTAGGTGTATAGCCCTTCTCAAACACTTGCTTAATCTTGCTCACTCTTACTTTATCTCCAACTTTTAATTTTGGCTTTCTACTTTTTGTAACCTTTTAAGAGAATTTCTCAAGTACTTGTACCTCATTTGTCAATGTTACGTCATTTACTTCTGTAGTACGATGTTTGCTATTATTATATTCCTTCAACAAGTCTGATAATATATCAAGCCACTTGTATTTTCCACGCAAACTAAATTGCATCCACATCTTTTGCTTGAGTGTTCGATTAAAACGCTCACATATAGATGCTTTCAGATTACTATATGTTGAATAGAGATTAATTCCATAGCGTTTCATGAGACTTTGAAAGGTGGCATTATAAAATTCTTTCCCTCGTTCAGTTTGTAAATTTTTTGGTTCGCCACAGCGACATCACTGCCAGTCTTTTGCTTGACAGGTACAGCCCATGCATACTTGAAGAACACATCGATGACCGTGAGCATATATCTATAGCCTTTGTTTTCTCGGGCATAAGGCTGCATTTCTACTAGACCAGCTTGCCACGTCTCATCTATATCGCGTACAATAAACTGACGTCGCTGATAATCTCGACGTGTTGACTTATGAAGCTCTTTGACTACTCGCTCTTGCATGATCTTTTATGGTAATCTCTTGTAATTTTGTCGTTCAGGCAAGGAAGAAGTGTTGCAAGAAAATTTATTTATAAAATTATCCCATCGTGATTCATTTTTCTGCTTATCTTTTTAGCTGTCGACAGAAAGTTTTTTGTATGGTATATTGCTGTTCTCAGTTTTATTTGATTTATCCATTTTCAACTCGACTGTGATAAATTTATAATTCAAGAGCTCCTTATATCGTCTTGCCACCTTTGATGATTTTTTACTACTGATTGTGAATTGACAGAGTACTGCCTTATATGTGCCCTTTTGATGAAACTTCTTAACTATCTAATTTTAAATCTTCCATACTTTGAATTATAGTTTGTAGGCTTGAAAATTTTACATCCATCTCATCTCTATGGGCCTCAACAATAACATCTAGATTGTCTAGATCTGCTCTTAATTTAGCCGTTACTTCATACAAGCTTCTCATTTCCATTTTAATTATACGCTGCAAGGTATCCAAATTAACAGCATCACCAGATTGGTTAGGCTCAGCTACATTATATAACCTCTTGTTGGCAATATCATATTGACCATCAGAAGTTACTTTGAATCCAACACCTGGAGGACCACGACTGTCTCCAGCTCTCTCGAGGTTACGTCTGAATACATCGACACTCATATTCAAACTGACTGCACGATCAGCGAGTTTAATCAATTTATACTATTGCTCACATGTGTATTATATTTATGTGTAAGCACAGGCTCAATAATTTCAGATAACCTCTGAATTCGTATTCGAAAATGCTGCCGATTACGTGCCATCTGCTTCCATTCTCCATGACGTGCAGCTCGACTAGCATACAACCACACATGCATTATATGAATAATTGGTTTACAATCAAAGTGTATTGTCTTTGATGACATTTTAATATACGTAATCCGCTTCTTTGAGCTCTTCAATGATCGAGTGAATCTCATTCGTATGACTTTGATTGCCGGCTTCGAGTTCAGCCAAGAGTAAACGAAGACGATCAACTAATTCATTAGCATCATCCCAGAATACGTAGTCCGTATGCATACCTTTCCTTGCAATTTTATATTTGGGTAAGAGGCCTGAGCCACTTACATCGCCTCTATTGATTTATCAAAGTATGGCACTATAAAGTCTTTATATTTGTTACTAGTACTCTTACGTAGAGGTTGGGTATCACTGTAATTTTTTCTAAAAGCATTTGTGACTTCTATGATTTTTCGATAATTTTGTATATCATTGCCACCTATATGTATCAAATCAGGTTGCTTCTGAAAGAGTAATTGAAGTAAACCTGCAGTTTTTGGATACTTTATATTCTGAACTTTCACATAACTTTTTGTAAACTCTATAGGTGAGTCTCCAATTTTCATTGCATTATCTTCTATTCGTATTCCATAGATATTATCGAGGGAGTTTTGACGTTTTTCAAGGGTCTGTAGGTAAGATTGCTTAAAAACTTCTGTTTCATCATCAATATCCTCTTGATCGCTCTCAGCTATTTCGAATGATGTATCCACTCTTTTAGCCTTTACAGTTTCGTCAAGATCGTTTTCTGATTCCTCCTCTTCTTCTTCTTCACTATCTGAGCTAAGTTTTTGAGCATCACTTGAGTCTTGCTTCTCTTCAACCTTTATATCATTTACCTTCTTTTTCTTTGTTTCAGCAGCATTAACTAGTTTTTAGAGAGAGCTAACAATAGGTTTACATGTTTCCCCCAACACTTTTTCCATATCAGTTTTATTCTCCCTCAGTTCCTTATATTTTCGCTTGATTGCTTCTCTCGATTTCATTAGTTGATTGAGAACGCTTTGCTCATTCTTTAAATGTGCCATGTTAACAGCTGAACATTTAAAATTGTACTACTGTCTTTTACTTTGAGGTAGCAGTATTTATAAGAAAGTTATCGAAACCTCTTCTATATCGACCACCGGTCAAATCTCTTTATCGATAACACCCGTACTTATCGTTATTCCAGCAAATTGAACACAACTCTCGAAATTGTGTGTATGGCATGTCTGTATTCACATGATCGTTGTATACATGCCGTAGATTCATATCATCTTGTCGAAATAATACCAATAAATTAACATTATTTCGCACTAAATGTTTTGGAATGTGTGCATAAGATTGACATAGGTAGAAGCAGTCTACATTCTTGTGACGTCCCATGCAAAAAAAGTTTCTTATATTATCTTGTCGTTCACAGGCCACATCATAAAATATTATAATTGAGTTTTCTAATATATCTTCTGTTGATATTACTTCATCATGATCTTTGAATCGAAAATACTGAATGCCATTTATAGGCTCGAGGAGAAGCTTGAGAAATTGATATTTAGGCTGAGCAAGTGATTTGGAGTAAACGTATACATTTTCAAACTTTAATCCACCAGGATGAGTAATGAGTGAAAATAGAGCGTTAGTTTTACCACAGTTTGATGGTCTGCAAAATATAGCTCTTATATTATTGGGAAGTAATTCACCATGACGTTTTTTCACTCTTTTCTGATTTACTAAGCTATCAAAGTTTATAACTGGTAGCTTGGCGTGTTGCTCTTTAAACTCCATGTTCAATGCTCAACAACTCAAATCAAACTAAACTTAAAAGCATATATATGGCATACTTATATACTTTTCAGTTAGTATGTATCTATCTTTCACGACGTTAACATCACGATTGAAGATAAACAGTGTAAGAGAAAGTCTCGAAAAGGACGAGGCTTAGTTAATTAGTTAATTCAGTCATAAATAAGCTTCCGTTCGAATTACATCTGCCTGGCAATCAATACTGTGGACCAGGAACGAAACTCAGAAACCGTCTTGCTCGAGGTGATCCCGGAATCAATCCCTTGGATAAAGCTTGTAAGCAACACGATATAGCTTACTCACAGAATCGAGAAAGCATTGAGGCTAGAAACGCTGCCAATAAAGTATTAGCTGATGAAGCCTGGCAACGTGCTTTCGCTAAAGACGCAAGTTTTGGTGAAAAAGTAGCAGCATATGCTGTAACGAACGCTATGAATTTAAAATTAAAGTTTGGCATGGGGCTGAAAAAGAGATCAAAAATTACACTGGCTAAAGTAGTCAGAGCAGCCATGAAACTGACCATTTCTAGTAATAATTCACGCAAGGTCATTAAAGCTGTATTGAAAAATGCTCGAGATGCCGTAAATAAGGCTGGTGGAAAAGCAAATGTGGACATTCCTCGTGTACTACCCGTTCCACGAAAAATCGGTGGATTCCTACCATTCTTGATTCCATTATTCGCAGGCTGAAGTGCCACTGGAGCATTGGCAGGAGGCGTAGCTGGTATAGTTAAGGCGGTAAATGATGCAAAAGCAACCAAAAGTCAGCTTGAAGAGAGTCAAAGACATAATAAAACAATCGAAGCTATTACTCTCGGTAAAGGTCTATATCTGAAGCCACATAAAACAGGTTATGGTATTTATCTTAAGCCTCATAGTGGACGTGGAACAAGCAAAAAAAAACTTCGATATAAAATTACCTCATCGAGCACTGACTGACGTTGACTTGCTAAAATATGCACGTATTCTACAAATTCCACATTTTCGAGGTGTATTTATGCTTAATGCGCTACCAATCAGTGGTCCACACCATCAAGAGTCAGCAATCGTTAATCTCGATGAGGAGAGTGGTTCTGGTACACATTGGGTAGCCTATCAAAAACGAGGTAACAATGTCATATACTTTGACAGTTTTGGTGACCTACAGCCACCTGTGGAACTTATGAATTATTTGGAAGGTAGTACTGTAAAGTATAATCCTGAGATATATCAGGATTACAACTCATATAACTGTGGACATCTGTGTTTAAAATTTCTCTGTAAAGCTATATAAAACAATGTAGATGCTACTCAGACTTAGTATTACTTGGGCAGTCATGAGTGAATCATTGATGTTAAGTTTATCTGGAACGACATCTGTACTAGAAGCGCAATATTTTCCACCAATTGAAATTTTGGCACATAAAAGATACGTTCTGGGATTAGTTGAACTTCTAACCTTTAATTCAATACCCAATATTGATATTGGCAATAACAAGTTTTACGTAGGTGAAGAGATAGTGACATTACCAACAGGTAGCTGGGAGATTGAAGATATTGAAAGCCATCTACAGGAAATACTTGCACCTAAAGGCATATCACTTAGCCTTAAACCTAATAATAATACTCTTCGAAGAATGATCAAGAGCAGTCACATAATAAACTTCCAACCGTTAGATTCTATTGGACGATTGTTAGGCTTTACGCAACGTGCACTTTCGGCAAATATTACTCACGAATCAGACTTACCTGTAGCTATTCTTAAAGTGAACGCATTGCGAATTGAGTATAATATTATATCTGGAGCCTATATAAACGAGCATAAAGTACATACGATACACGAATTTTTTCCAGCTGTTCCACCTGGCTATAGGATCATTGAGATTCCAACACAAGTTATTTATTCACCCATCACAGTTAATACTATTGATAACATACAGTTACGCATCGTCGATCAAGACGGAAACTTGTTGAATTTTCGTGGAGAAATTATAACAATTAGACTTCACATTAAAGCAGTATCATAACTATGGGTATCGTATATATAGTAGTAAAGTTAGCAAAAGTTATATTAAGAGTGAAGCATGTCATCAGAAGACCAGTCACCAACAGGCAGTGAAACAATTAACACCTCAGAACATTCGCTTCCTAAAAAGCCTAGGCCTAAAGATCAAAAGAAACGTTGGAAGAAAATAATTTGTTGGTTTTCCTGCTTTTTTTACAATCGAAGAGATGGAAGACATCTTGAACGTGCAGTCACCCGTGGAATTCGACGAGTCTGTCGCTCATTATGAAGTGCATGCAAATCAGCCTTATACTTCATCCGCTTTCAATAACAGCGATGAAATTCGAATCGCCATACAACATCAAGATCTCTGTGTGCTATTGTAACGGAACCGTCTACGATGGGAAAATTTTTTTTTTGTATATATTTTTATGCGATGAACCATAGTCATAACCCTGAACACCTACTACCCTACCGACACTATTGCACCAAGGGTTGTAGATGTGGCCTGCGCTTCTCGGAGTCTCAAGCTGTCATAAAACACCGACGCGGCGCATGCTTTAAAATTTCTGAATTTTTAATCTTGCAATTTCCTTTTCCTTAAAAGGCTATATTTAGACTTAATATAAAAACGGACTGTAAATTTTCCTTTCTTCTTGATAAAGACAAACACTACTTTTAAATAAATAAAAATTATATCCGATTATACCTACGATCACAGATACTGTAAAATTATAATACGCAATCGTTTATCGAAGATTATTATATTCTCTTGTACAAAAGTAAGTAACCTCACTCTAATAAAAAAATGTTCAATAGTAAAACCTTTAGTTGAATTACAATATTTCTGCAATACAATTTTATTTAGAAATACTTCAGTTGTATTAATGAGTTAGTTATAAATTAGGGTTAATTTTCTACAAGGATATATTTTAAATAATAATTTAAGTACGAATTGTTAAACAAACCCTTGTACAATAATCACAATTGTAATTCTTCCTTTATACGTTTGACCTAACAAACCGTTCCAAACGCGAGGTATAAGAGTTTATAAGGTTTTCCATTCACAATCACAAACAAATATAAAATTACAATAACTACTTTAAGACACATTCATGAAAGAATATTTTTCCTACTCAAATAATGAAACTTATTCAACCTTCTGTTTTTCTTCTGCTATAAATAAATAAACTGTTTTATTACATATCACAAATTTAACAAACATTTTTGGATTTTGAACAATTACATGTGAGTTGGAAATATTCCTTCAAAATGTGGAATTAGCCTTAAGAAGACGATAGCCCTAGCGGATGCGTAATCTTGGGGCTGTAAAACACATGGCCCATACTAAATATAGATATGATGCTTTCCCACGCAGGGACGCGCTTTTCCGAGTTTTTCAAAACATGACTTATACTATACATTGAAATATTATTTTACATTATCTCTCAAACCGTTATCAATAAAATTATTTTAACAACAACCGATATTAAATATAACAGTAAGGAAATTAGGAAAAATAATATTAATTATATATATTCTTTGTTAAATTGCAATCAACAGCTTTGTTGTTTTTGTATTAATAATACAAAGATCTAGTAACAAAAACCCAAAAATATAGCTCTATGAGTAACCATATGCATTTTATAAACGCAACCTATAACCATGTAAAGAATCTTTATTAACCAACGATAAATAATTACTATAATAGCTATTATATTATATAAATCAACAAGTTTTGATAACAAAGCATTTAGGTTTTAGTTTATTTTAGATAATTGACTGTTATTATAAATTTATCATATATGTTTTCATTGTAAATTAGATTATTAAGTTAGTAAAATTTTGTATTCCGAATAACTATCATTAAAATAGTCGTAGCATTTTCATTCAAGTTGTAATATCTTGCTACATAATTATTTAGTAAGATAAATAATTCAATTCATGGTAGAATATCTAGATTGTTAATTATAGGAAAAACCGAGACAAAGAAGATGTTTGTCAGCTACATCAGCCCCAAAACACATGGCTCGTCTAAAAATAGATTTTTCTCAGTCTTCCTGCGCGGAGACGCATTTTCCAGCATCTTTTGGGACTCAATGTACTATAGCATAAGAGTATTTTTTTTAGAATAACGCTAGATATCTCATTAATTACAATTAGGAAAATAATTTTTGTTTAAGATAAAAGTTGCATTACGTTAAGTAAAAATTAAGAGATGAGAAAATCCATTATTATAATATGTTTTTATAGTAATAATAATCCATTTGTCTATTTCTACTAGATTAACTAACTAGACTTTAAGTTTAGATGATAAACTGTTTAGAATTTGAATAATACATTTGTAATTCGTACGTTTTCTTAATAATAATTAACTATTATGACTATTTATAAGTAATTTTCATTGTTAATGCAAGTTTTATGAAATATACACATTAGATGAAACATTTTACTGGACAATACCAGTATTTTAACACATTGTTACTTACGAAAACTAATTAAATTTCAAATATTTTAAATAAATAATAGGAAATCTAAGGAAAATGTATTAATTTAATAAAATAACTTAATAATATGATTGATATATTAGCTAGAATGAATAGTCTAATGTTTTTATAAAGTTTGCATAAGAAATTTCATTGTTTAATGTATAATTAAGTTTATAAAATTTATAATGCGTTTAACTCCTGTTGTAATAGACCGATAACTTCCGTTCAAATTTGTATTTTCATTTTAGAACAAAATGTAATAGAATAACATATTTTATAATTTATAAGCTGCCAACATTGTATAATTTTCAGCAAGTAACAGAAAATTGATCATTTTTGACTCGAAAGAAAGAGAAGGATATATCTTTTATCTCTCTCATCTCTCTTTCTCTGTCGCACATATATCGTTCTCTCTCGCTCCTTAAGGAAGATACGAGCCGCCGGAAAATACCCTAGAGAAGGGATAAGGGACCGCTCTCTACCGCTCCCTGTGTTAAAGCATAGGATTTTCCCCACTTTCATAAAAATCGACGTTTGGAAGGGATGCCACCCCCGCACCATTGGATACCGTCTTCTCACACCACTAGCCTCAATTAACATTACAGGATATATGACTATCAACCGCCGTCACACTTGGCAACCAACGATTCGTTAACGCAAGATGACGCAACTACCCGATTCGACACCGCAGTTTTTCCAGCCGAAGAAGAGGAGGAGCAACGCATTTAAATACGCTGAACGCGCACTGCTCGCCGGTCAGTCAGATTTACAAGCCTCACAAGCTTTGCTGACTGGTCCGGTCAGTCAGATTTACAAGCCTCACAAGCTTTGCTGACTGGTCCAGGGTGCAGTTCACCACAAGCCTCACAAGCTTTGCTGAACTGATCAAGTCAGATCAACACAAGCCTCACAAGCTTTGCTGACTGTACGGGCAGACCAACACAAGCCTCACAAGCTTTGCTGACTGGTCCAGGGTGCAGTTCACCACAAGCCTCACAAGCTTTTCTGAACCGACCAAGTCAGTCAGACCAACACAAGCCTCACAAGCTTTGCTGACTGTACGGGCAGATCGACACAAGTCTCACAAGCTTTACGATACTGTACCAACTCAATTCTATTTAAAAGAGGAAAAAATAAAAAATTCAAAATATTCAAATTACTCAAAATTTTAGTTCAATTTCTTTTTACCAAATTCCAAATTACTATATTCAAAAAATTATAAAGAAAAAGGAGATTTACAAAATAAGAAAGGTAAATAAAGTCAAAAATAAAAAACAAATAAATTATTGTATTATTTTGGATTGTGAATATCCGATTGGCCTTGGTCTTACGGACTTTAATGGACAGGAGTTATTCACGATACACAAATCATTTAGTGCGAGTTTTACGAACTTGGTGCAATTTGCTTTGACAAAATAGTATAAATTTTATTTTTCTTAGAAAAATTTAGATTTCAAAGTTGAGAATATTATTAAAATTCAGGTTCAAATAAATAAATTATTGTATTATTTTGGATTGTGAATATCCGATTGGCCTTGATCTTACGGACTTTAATGGACAGGAGTTATTCACGATACACAAATCATTTAGTGCGAGTTTTACGAACTTGGTGCAATTGATTTGACAAAATAGTATAAATTTTATTTTTCTTAGAAAAATTTAGATTTCAAAGTTGAGAATATTATTAAAATTCAGGTTCAAATAAATAAATTATTGTATTATTTTGGATTGTGAATATCCGATTGGCCTTGGTCTTACGGACTTTAATGGACAGGAGTTATTCACGATACACAAATCATTTAGTGCGAGTTTTACGAACTTGGTGCAATTTGATTTGACAAAATAGTATAAATTTTATTTTTCTTAGAAAAATTTAGATTTCAAAGTTGAGAATATTATTAGAATTCAGGTTCAAATAAATAAATTATTGTATTATTTTGGATTGTGAATATCCGATTGGCCTTGGTCTTACGGACTTTAATGGACAGGAGTTATTCACAATACACAAATCATTTAGTGCGAGTTTTACGAACTTGGTGCAATTTGATTTGACAAAATAGTATAAATTTTATTTTTCTTAGAAAAATTTAGATTTCAAAGTTGAGAATATTATTAAAATTCAGGTTCAAATAAATAAATTATTGTATTATTTTGGATTGTGAATATCCGATTGGCCTTGGTCTTACGGACTTTAATGGACAGGAGTTATTCACGATACACAAATCATTTAGTGCGAGTTTTACGAACTTGGTGCAATTTGATTTGACAAAATAGTATAAATTTTATTTTTCTTAGAAAAATTTAGATTTCAAAGTTGAGAATATTATTAGAATTCAGGTTCAAATAAATAAATTATTGTATTATTTTGGATTGTGAATATCCGATTGGCCTTGGTCTTACGGACTTTAATGGACAGGAGTTATTCACAATACACAAATCATTTAGTGCGAGTTTTACGAACTTGGTGCAATTTGATTTGACAAAATAGTATAAATTTTATTTTTCTTAGAAAAATTTAGATTTCAAAGTTGAGAATATTATTAAAATTCAGGTTCAAATAAATAAATTATTGTATTATTTTGGATTGTGAATATCCGATTGGCCTTGGTCTTACGGACTTTAATGGACAGGAGTTATTCACGATACACAAATCATTTAGTGCGAGTTTTACGAACTTGGTGCAATTTGATTTGACAAAATAGTATAAATTTTATTTTTCTTAGAAAAATTTAGATTTCAAAGTTGAGAATATTATTAAAATTCAGGTTCAAATAAATAAATTATTGTATTATTTTGGATTGTGAATATCCGATTGGCCTTGATCTTACGGACTTTAATGGACAGGAGTTATTCACGATACACAAATCATTTAGTGCGAGTTTTACGAACTTGGTGCAATTTGATTTGACAAAATAGTATAAATTTTATTTTTCTTAGAAAAATTTAGATTTCAAAGTTGAGAATATTATTAGAATTCAGGTTCAAATAAATAAATTATTGTATTATTTTGGATTGTGAATATCCGATTGGCCTTGGTCTTACGGACTTTAATGGACAGGAGTTATTCACGATACACAAATCATTTAGTGCGAGTTTTACGAACTTGGTGCAATTTGCTTTGACAAAATAGTATAAATTTTATTTTTCTTAGAAAAATTTAGATTTCAAAGTTGAGAATATTATTAAAATTCAGGTTCAAATAAATAAATTATTGTATTATTTTGGATTGTGAATATCCGATTGGCCTTGATCTTACGGACTTTAATGGACAGGAGTTATTCACGATACACAAATCATTTAGTGCGAGTTTTACGAACTTGGTGCAATTTGATTTGACAAAATAGTATAAATTTTATTTTTCTTAGAAAAATTTAGATTTCAAAGTTGAGAATATTATTAAAATTCAGGTTCAAATAAATAAATTATTGTATTATTTTGGATTGTGAATATCCGATTGGCCTTGGTCTTACGGACTTTAATGGACAGGAGTTATTCACGATACACAAATCATTTAGTGCGAGTTTTACGAACTTGGTGCAATTTGATTTGACAAAATAGTATAAATTTTATTTTTCTTAGAAAAATTTAGATTTCAAAGTTGAGAATATTATTAGAATTCAGGTTCAAATAAATAAATTATTGTATTATTTTGGATTGTGAATATCCGATTGGCCTTGGTCTTACGGACTTTAATGGACAGGAGTTATTCACAATACACAAATCATTTAGTGCGAGTTTTACGAACTTGGTGCAATTTGATTTGACAAAATAGTATAAATTTTATTTTTCTTAGAAAAATTTAGATTTCAAAGTTGAGAATATTATTAAAATTCAGGTTCAAATAAATAAATTATTGTATTATTTTGGATTGTGAATATCCGATTGGCCTTGGTCTTACGGACTTTAATGGACAGGAGTTATTCACGATACACAAATCATTTAGTGCGAGTTTTACGAACTTGGTGCAATTTGATTTGACAAAATAGTATAAATTTTATTTTTCTTAGAAAAATTTAGATTTCAAAGTTGAGAATATTATTAAAATTCAGGTTCAAATAAATAAATTATTGTATTATTTTGGATTGTGAATATCCGATTGGCCTTGGTCTTACGGACTTTAATGGACAGGAGTTATTCACGATACACAAATCATTTAGTGCGAGTTTTACGAACTTGGTGCAATTTGATTTGACAAAATAGTATAAATTTTATTTTTCTTAGAAAAATTTAGATTTCAAAGTTGAGAATATTATTAGAATTCAGGTTCAAATAAATAAATTATTGTATTATTTTGGATTGTGAATATCCGATTGGCCTTGGTCTTACGGACTTTAATGGACAGGAGTTATTCACGATACACAAATCATTTAGTGCGAGATTTACGAACTTGGTGCAATTTGATTTGACAAAATAGTATAAATTTTATTTTTCTTAGGAAAATTTAGATTTCAAAGTTGAGAATATTATTAAAATTCAGGTTCAAATAAATAAATTATTGTATTATTTTGGATTGTGAATATCCGATTGGCCTTGGTCTTACGGACTTTAATGGACAGGAGTTATTCACGATACACAAATCATTTAGTGCGAGTTTTACGAACTTGGTGCAATTTGATTTGACAAAATAGTATAAATTTTATTTTTCTTAGAAAAATTTAGATTTCAAAGTTGAGAATATTATTAAAATTCAGGTTCAAATAAATAAATTATTGTATTATTTTGGATTGTGAATATCCGTTTGGTCTTGGTCTTACGGACTTTAATGGACAGGAGTTATTCACGATACACAAATCATTTAGTGCGAGTTTTACGAACTTGGTGCAATTTGATTTGACAAAATAGTATAAATTTTATTTTTCTTAGAAAAATTTAGATTTCAAAGTTGAGAATATTATTAAAATTCAGGTTCAAATAAATAAATTATTGTATTATTTTGGATTGTGAATATCCGATTGGCCTTGATCCTACGGACTTTAATGGACAGGAGTTATTCACGATACACAAATCATTTAGTGCGAGTTTTACGAACTTGCTGCAATTTGATTTGACAAAATAGTATAAATTTTATTTTTCTTAGAAAAATTTAGATTTCAAAGTTGAGAATATTATTAGAATTCAGGTTCAAATAAATAAATTATTGTATTATTTTGGATTGTGAATATCCGATTGGCCTTGGTCTTACGGACTTTAATGGACAGGAGTTATTCACGATACACAAATCATTTAGTGCGAGTTTTACGAACTTGGTGCAATTTGATTTGACAAAATAGTATAAATTTTATTTTTCTTAGAAAAATTTAGATTTCAAAATTGAGAATATTATTAAAATTCAGGTTCAAATAAATAAATTATTGTATTATTTTGGATTGTGAATATCCGATTGGCCTTGGTCTTACGGACTTTAATGGACAGGAGTTATTCACGATACACAAATCATTTAGTGCGAGTTTTACGAACTTGGTGCAATTTGATTTGACAAAATAGTATAAATTTTATTTTTCTTAGAAAAATTTAGATTTCAAAGTTGAGAATATTATTAAAATTCAGGTTCAAATAAATAAATTATTGTATTATTTTGGATTGTGAATATCCGATTGGTCTTGGTCTTACGGACTTTAATGGACAGGAGTTATTCACGATACACAAATCATTTAGTGCGAGTTTTACGAACTTGGTGCAATTTGATTTGACAAAATAGTATAAATTTTATTTTTCTTAGAAAAATTTAGATTTCAAAGTTGAGAATATTATTAAAATTCAGGTTCAAATAAATAAATTATTGTATTATTTTGGATTGTGAATATCCGATTGGCCTTGGTCTTACGGACTTTAATGGACAGGAGTTATTCACGATACACAAATCATTTAGTGCGAGTTTTACGAACTTGGTGCAATTTGATTTGACAAAATAGTATAAATTTTATTTCAAGAAAGAGAGTTTCCAATATCAATTGTCATTAAAATAATAGAAAAGAAATATTAAAGAAATAAATTCTAATTTTGATAGGTTAGGGAAGGGCGAAACTGAGAATAACCTGAGATGGGAAAAATTTAGTATTATCCAACATACAGAATTCCTGGGCTCGTGACCTTTCTCCTATCCATACAAGAGGCATGCGCAACAAAAATTGTTTTTACGAGACAAATGTGCTGCTTCTGTTGGTCCTTGTAAAACCCAAATCCTGAGTCCAAAAGAAGAAATTAATCAAACTCAGATTTTAACGACAACAGTGAATTTTGTTACTACACTCCTTTCCTTAGCTCGTCCATGGTCTATTAGCTGGCGCAGCTACGACCAAAAAGAGCACTGACTCTTAAATGAGTTAATAATCCCAGTCGTGTCATGTTTTAGGACGTGACACTATCTTCACGCAGTTCATTGCATATCCATGGTCGATTATTAAAAGTAGATGGTACAGCTGCAGCTCATACTAAACTAGTAAACAACGGTCTCTGTTATTTTTTCGAAGAAATTCGATATGAAATTAATGCTGTAGAAATTGATAAATGTAAAAATGTTGGCTTGACAAGTCTAATGAAGGGTTTGGTATCATTCAATCCTACACAGAACTTGGAAAATTCAGGCTGGATTGATATTGCAGAAACTCAGCAAATAACCAACGATGCTGGCTACTTTGACGTTTCAATACCACTGAGTATGATTCTGAACTTTGCGGGAGACTATCGTAAAATTATAGTCAATTGCAAGCATGAACTTGTCCTTACGAGATCGAAGAATGATGTAAATGCTATTGTACAAGCACAAGCAGAAGAGTTTAAAATTAATCTAACAAAAATTGAATGGTTGATGCCATATGTGGTATTATCTGACAACCATAAGATAAAGCTCCTTCATTGCCTACAGAGGGAAAGACCAATTGCTATGAGTTTTCGTAGCTGGGAGCTGTATGAATATCCATTACTCCCAACCACTTCACAGCATGTTTGGACTGTTAAGACATCGAATCAGCTGGAGAAGCCCCGTTTCGTCATTCTAGGCTTTCAGACTAATCGTAAAGGACAGATTGGCTCGAATGCTAGCCGCTTTGATCACTGCAATATAAGTAACGTGAAACTATTTCTCAATTCACAATACTATCCTTATGGGAATCTCAATTTAAATATTAACCAAAATTATTATGCTTTATTGTACGATATGTATGTTAGCTTTCAAAAGGTGTATTACGAAAAAGAGGTTGAGCCTATGCTCAAGAGAGGGAAGTATATACAGCATGCACCTTTAGTCGTTGTAGATTGTTCAAAACAAAACGAATCATTGAAGGAGACTCCAGTGGATGTATGTCTTGAATTTGAAGCTAAAGAAAATTTTCCAGCACAGACATCGGCCTATTGCTTGATTTTACATGATCGTGTTATTGAATATAATCCTATAAATGGAGATATTAAGAAATTAGTTTAAGGAGAGGGGATGAGAGTATAAAAGTATCATGTACACACATCTCAGCAGTCAGTCAACATGGAGTACGTGGTGGATGTACAAGGATTCAAGCAGCTTCCAAATGAATTTGTTGTCAAAGAATTAGCCATTGTTCCACTCTACACGAGCGCAAAACCTATGGTATTTTTATTTAAGCCACCAACAGCATGGTGTAGACTTCCAGCCAAGTATAAAAGTGAGAATTGCTGGTTAGAACGTAATTATCATGGCTTATCTTGGAGTTCGGGTAAGCTACCCTACGAAGAGCTCGAGAATATTCAATGCACTAGTCTGCATGATGCGAGTGTTGTATACGTGAAAGGTCTTGAGAAAAAGCAGTGGCTTAAAGAATACAACTTCAATGTGTACGATATGGCTGATATGCGCTTTCCATCCCTACAGAAACTCAAATTTGATGTACTAGAGCATCTCTGCCTACATCATAGACTTGCCTATAAGGAAAATTGTGCACATCGAAACGTGTTGCTGTTGACAAAATTTTATCATGATAATACTCCATCATTGCAAAGATCACTCAAGATATTTTTTCGCACCGAGCATTTATCATTTATGAGTCCCACAGATATTGCTAAGTTACCTAAGGCATTTCTCGTAACATTTGGAGCAAACAGTATCGAGCAAGCATGGGATAAACTACCTGAAGATTTAAAAATCGATCAAGAAATTCTCAAAGATTTACGTTGTCGAAAACATAATTCTACAGAGACTACAGTGCCCCCTTTGAGAAGAGACTGTATTCAATGTACACTTAATACAAATTTACTATAGTATTGGAATTTACCTCGCCAATAAAAGTAGAACATTTCATGACTTCGCGTTTAGTTCTCATGCAACGCTCATGCTGTGTGCATTGTTAAAACATAATCGTGTCTCTACAACGGTTAGAAAAAAATGGATTTTCAAGAAATTAATCGTATTGGACACGCAAAATTTCTTCCAACACATAAATTTTCAAGTCTTACAGTTGAAGAAATATATAAAGTTACTGCAGTAAAACAGATGAATACTAAATACGGAATGAAAGTATATATTGAATTAAATGATTCATTTGGTGTTTATCTACCAAGTAGAATATCAAAATTCATGGAGACTTATAAAGACTTCTTCGATAACATGGCAGCAGAATGTAAGAAGGTCAATATATACCTGCAGTACTTTGGTGGTGAAAACAATACGTTCGAATTCATGACTAAGTGAAATTGTAGAAAATGATGCTCTGTAAATATTTCAAATTCAAAAATAATACTTGTTCACAGCATTTGTAACACTTATGATTAATAAACATTATGTATACCATGTATTACTCTTTTTCATTTCATTTACCCATAACTGTACATAGGACATGTGTTATGAATAAGTTGAAACATAATATTAAATTTTACTGAACATAAACAAATTCTTAAAATTATCTTATCGTTTGATGAAAGCCGAATTGTCACATCATACCTTTTGATATAACGCAACTCTTATTGTCGAACTGTTGACAGGAAGTTATTGTAACTTAATACACTAAAAGATATCTCGCAAACGTTTATAATATAAAATAAACAAATTCTTAAAATTATCTTATCGTTTGATGAAAGCCGAATTGTTATATCTAACGCAACTCTTATTGTCGAACTGTTGACAGGAAATTATTGTAACTTAATACACTAAAAATATCTCGCAAATATTTATAATATAAAAAAAAAGTTGCACAACATCCGTAAAAAATTATAATTCATAAACTTTACGTATACCGTGTATTACTCTTCTATTCATATCTCGCAAACGGTTAAAGATATCAAAAAAATAGGGGCTCTCTATCCATTCGCATTGTCAAATAAACTTTTTATTCATAATTTAACAATTTTTAATTTTGTAAGTCAGACGAAAAAGAGTGTATAAGGAGAGCGCGACATCTGATTAAAATCGATTGTAGGAGCTGTGAATTCATTGGTATTGTCAAATAAAATTTATATTAATAATTTAACCATTTTTAATCCTGTAAGTAAGACAAAAGAGTGTGGAGAATGAGAGCGCAATTGAAATACTCTCGAGTTCCAAGAATCGTGGTGCGAATATCGGAACAAAGAGGAGGTGCGATAGATAACGCATGTACGTTCGTTAGAAGTGAGCATCAAGGTTCTTTTAGCTCTATAGCGTTATACTCACATAGCATACTACGCACATTATTCCGAATGAGGATTTCGGTATATGAGCGGATTAATGGGGATGGGGGTTCTAGAAGTTCACAGGTGGCGGTGTGACGTCACACGTTTGCGCATATTTAATAATTTTAAATTCTGTCAGTAAGACGAAAGAGAGTAGCTAAGGAGATCACAATTGAAATAATCCGGTTCCAAGAATCGGAGCGATAAGATACGTGCCCGAATGTCGGATCAAAGAAGAGGCCGCTATGGTAAAGAGTCATGCCGCTTGTCTCGCTATGATCACTACGACGAAAGCAGGCTCGCACCGGTGTGCTGCATGCCCCTGAACGCAAAACGCGAGCGCGCAATCTGCATCATCGATGACCTCGCAGAAGGTGTCAAATTACAGCAATATGACATCGCAAAGCGGGGGTACAAGTGAAGGAATTTTAACGATTTCCATTTAACTACATGATTCCTGTGACGAATACACACTCACACCGTCAAGAATCGTCGAAGCGATAAGATATACTTCTTTCAGGATGGTAATGAGTCATACGGCTTGTGCCGCTATACTCGCTCGATGACATTTGATCTCATACAGTATGCTCGGAATGCACACAGCAGCCCCCGATCGGTCCGATCCACGAGAGAGAGAGAGAGAGAGAGAGAGAGAGAGAGAGAGAGAGAGAGAGGGAGAGAGAGAGAGAGAGAGAGAGAGAGAGAGAGAGAGAGAGAGAGAGAGAGAGAGAGAGAGAGAGAGAGAGAGAGAGAGAGAGAGAGAGAGTTAGAGAGAGAGAAGAAGAGAGAGAGAGTGAGTGAGTTGCATACGGCAGCTGTGATCGGCCAGCGCGCAGTCAAAAAACTCATGGGTCATCCGCGCTTATTCATTATGCAACGTTATCTCATGATACATCATCGAACATTCGGCAGAGGGATAGGGGCTGCCCGTGGGGCAACCGTGATTAGTAATATTTAATGACGTCAATTGGATTGTTTATCCGTAATTTGACACCTTCTGCAGGGTCGCACAATTGCGCATTTTTCGAGAGGGTTCGATGACGTCACTGCAGGGCCTGCCTCTCGAATGTTCTAGAAGGTTTGCGACGTCCTGCCCCATAGACGAGGGGTGGGGTGGGGGAGGGGGGTCGTGGATGGATGAGGTGGTGGGGGGCTCCAGAAACCCCCTAGCTATACTACTTCTGATAAAATAAAATAAAGCTGATTTTTTATTTGACCTGACACTACCTTGTTAGAAATGGTCACCAATCGTTTGATATAAGGTCACCAAATCGCAAACGTTTGGCCAACAATTTAACTAATGGTTGGTAATAATTACCGATTATTTCGTCACCGAATATTCCTTGCGGTGAGGACAACGAATACTGCAATGAGAAAAGTGATTTCTTGATGTAAATGAATGGCTCATTTGCGTCGTAAATATTAGAGTTTAGGTGGTGCGCTCCGTAGTTTTTATGTCTAGGTGTCGGAATGCATTCAATGCGGAGTATAAGTGTTTAGGGTAGGCATTCCAAAGATCTAGACCACGCATTTGATGTGTTCGAACACCTAGAGGTACGGAGCGCATCACCTAGACGGCTACCCCGAACATATGAATCACGTATTCGGTGGGCCTTGAGATCTAAACGTAAAGAACTACGGAGCGCACCACCTACTCCATCATCGACCATCCTAATGACCTAGACCACGCATTCGATGCTTTTAATTATCCATAGTTCACCAACCATTGGCTAACCATTCGTCAATATTTTTGTTATTCGTTGGCCAAAAAAATTTGCGAGTAGTAAATCAAGTCAGCAGTAGCCATAAGCAATTTTGGTTGAGTTATTTTCTACCAGGACAATATTAACTTTCTTTTTAATAATAATATGTTAATTATAAAGAATGGTCAATCAAATTGTGTTTGCAGGCGAAAGAGGTGATGGATGCGATTTACATCAGCGATTGGGCAGATTGTACTGCAAAAGAAAGAAAAAATATGTATTTTATCATGTTATCATCGCAAACAGATTCATGTATTTCTTTTCACGGACAATGTAAATTAACAATTGACACTTTTATATGGGTATGCGTTTTATATAATTATATTTTTATTATAATTTATAAATAAATAATAATAAATTAATGCTTGTTTTAGGTTGTAAAAACTTCATATGCGTCATTTAATTTATTGCAATGTATTTAAAAATGATAATACACTTTATTTTAGTTATTTGATAATTTACATGATAGTTGTTAATTGCTGACAAATATTAACATTGTACAAAGCAACTGCTATAGCAATTATTGTTACACCATATAATTGATTTTAAAAGTGACAGAATTTAATTTTAAAAGGAATGAGAACTGTTAGACAGCTTTTAAAAATAAAGCGTTTACATAATTTAAAAGAGCATTTGTTTATTGTGTAACTCCTTATGCAGAATATTAAGAAATAGTATTTTTTATTATTCTTTCTGTTGGGCAATATCAAGATTATGTAGTCAGACACCCTCCTCTGCATACCTCACTTCGCCTAGTACGACAGACCCCCCCCCCCCGCCTATCTCTATCTATATAAAAACTTCATTTTTACATATGAGGCACGACTACTGCTAATCTGGAGAACCATATATTTTCGCCACTGCAAAACTTTTATTCCACAAATGGTAATATATTACTTTGTAATAATATGCTTTCAACCAAAATAAATCTATTATAAGTATTCCCCACTGTGACATGTGTCTTGAACTATTAGAACTAACATATTATTTTTATAAAATATTTTCCATATTAATAGATTACACAACAAGGGCGCAAAGTAGATGATTCTCGCCCGAGCCTAGTGAGTCAGTGAGCGTAGTGTAAAAACTCCGTACGCAAAGCTTGATTTCGCATACGCTTGAATAAAAAAGCATGCGCTAAATCAAGCTTTGTACAAGTCGTGTCAAAAAATACTATTCGATACACGAGCGAGAAGGCAATTTTGACCTCGTGTAATCTTTTCACTCTCGCTTTGCTTGGACGGAAACGTCCACGCGAGGATAAAATCACTTTCACGTACTAGTATCGAAATGTACTTTTTTTTCCCGTCGGTCAAAAAAAAGTCACTTTAGGACCTCTTTTTAGGCCGATAAACGGCGAAAATCATACATGTGCTACAAAAAAAAATTTTTTATCTTTAGCTTTTATTATTTTTAAATTACTTTAAATACATGAGCTTTACCAGACCATCAAGATTAATTGATTCTCATAAAAACTAAATATAATTTACGAAGTTACTACTACAAAGATTTTTTTATTTAACTATTTAGGGATAAAAAAATGGTTTAAAAATTACTAACGCACAAAAACGTAGTTCAAAATAAAGAAATGTGTAGATACTGATAACAGCCTTTTTAATATTGCGAGTGATATAACTAAAATGGTCCAATTGCCCAGAATAGATGTTAGATGTAAAAAAAATTACGAACAACAGGATCTTAGTCTTTGTAATCGTCTTGAGTTTTCAGCACGTCATTGAGCACTTTTTCACGAAAACTTTATTTTGAAAAATTTATAAACTTATAGTTGCAATAAATACTTAATTATAGATAGGACAACATAAAAGTATCTGTATATAATACTTAAAGCAAAGGTCAAATTCTTAGAAATTAAAGATTTACGCAGGGTAACAATAGAAAAATTAGCGATTATACCGCGAGCCAATGTTAAGTCACTATACGAGAGATCGCTGTTTCTGCACGTCGCCTCTACGAGAGCTTGCCGTTTGTTGTCGAATACCTTCTCCGCGTGCGATTCAAGGTGTGATGGGCCGGGACGAGAGTGAACGAGCCGTCTTCCCCGAGCCGAGCCGAAAAGAATCCTGAAAGGTTTTCGGTAGACAGAGAGATGGAGAGCTGGTGAATGTTCGAAAAAAGAAGAAGTTATGCTGGCCTTGGCCGTAAGTCCCCTTTTCTTGTTTCTCCCACCATCGTGTTTCCCATGCACGCGTGACGTAAATTTACACGCGGTAAGAGTAGCTAACTCACATGGTAGCTCTAGCTTTAGCTACAGTAATGACGTAATTTAGTGCCCGCGCTAATCGGCGACAATTTAAATGCGTGTTTTGAACCACTGTGAATTTTTTCATACTTTTGCTACATTAACATATATGAGCAATTCTCTAAAACTTTTAACTTTTACAGTACTGCGACATGTCTATGGTTCTCAGATATTTAGCTATCTAAGTCAAGTAAATATTTATAAAAACTACTTCCAGTAACATGTTCCACAACATAGAACTCACTTTTAAACAAGGATAAGCTCATGGGACATCGGAAAAGGCCTAAATTTAGACATTTCCTCCGCGTACTGCGGACAATTTTTAACTTTTAAACGTCGTTAAAAAAAGTACTCTTTGCTAAATGCTATACCAATTTTTTTAGGCGATCATACCTTGTTAAGTTTTCAGAAAATGTGGTCCAATTCGATGTGCCCACTATTAACAAAAATATGTATAGCATTATCTCCGCCACGCTGCATTTTGATAAAAATTGAAATTTAATATGTGACTTCGATCATAAGTGTGCCACTTAGATCACAATTATGATCTTCTAAAGAACGTGATATCAATGCAATGCGCCCCTCATCTAAAAAATCATCATTTTTTCGTGGCACACATAAACAACGGTAAATAGGCCTAATTTGAGTACACACATTTTCTTGAACTAATTGCTGGTGTGTCTAACGAAATTCAAATTTATTTTGAAACAAATTGAATAGGAAAACTGTTGTGACATAGTGTTACATGCATTTGTTCACGCTTATTCGCACATTGCGTTCGTGAGGACAAGTTCAAACTCCTCGTTGACGAACTTAATATGTTATAATATTGTTTTTATGCCCTAATGAAGAAAGTTAACAACACTTTCGAAACGTTGGTGTAATAAATTCATCAAAACAAACTGGTTCGTCTCGAGTCCGTTTTTTACTCCTTCAAATAATTACAACCTACGAACGTATTTCAAACACTTCAAAATTTTTGTAAAAATTTGCTACTTTTTCAAATCCGCATTTTTAAGTCAAAAATAACACGTGACTAATTTTAAAACACATAATTTAAAAGGAAATCGAATATAATTTAAGAATATCGGTCTTCATTTAAAATGTAATGCTAAAAAAGTAATTTATAATTCATAAAAGTATTTAAATTTTTTTCTGAAAAATCGCTACTTTTTCCAATCCGCATTTTTAAGTCAAGTTTAAGAAAAGTACAGTTGAAAATGAGCGAACAATCGTTTTTATTCCACACTCGACAGATATGGCCACTTTTTGCCCCTGAAAATCGGGGCAAAAGTAGCATATATTTCCCGTCAACCTCATTTTTGATAAAATTTTATGTCTCGTATTGGGGGGGGGGGTCCAAAGTTTCGACGATTCACTATAAAATCGAGCCAACTAACGATTTTTATAAATTTGACACAAGTCGTTGTCGAATGTACATAAGTCCGAAATTTTAAATGACGAAAAACGTATTTTCGAATGTAACAATTTACCTACTGTTCCAAATATCGAATTTCAAACTACAGAATTTTAATGTAAATGTAGCTAGTTTCTAATGATTTATTTGGAAATATCTTTATTATCTCCTTATTAAAATTCTATAGTGTGAAATTCGATATTTTGACAGTTGGTAAATTGTTATATTCGAAAATACGTTGTTCGTCATTTAAAATTTCTGACTTATGTACATTCGACAACGACTTATGTCGAATTTATAAAAATCGTTAGTTGGCTTGATTTTATAGTGAATCGTCGAAACTTTGGACCCCCCTCCCGGGGGGGGGGAGTAAAAATTATCGGGGGGAAAGTAAAATTGACATTTTTTTCTTGTTTTACAATTTTTTTTTCCTTAAGATATCTCACAAACTACAAATGTATATAGCGGCTTCGATTTAAATACAACCCAATGCGTAATTTCTTTTTTAGATTTTATTTATTTGGCTCACCAATGCTTTATGTATATTTTTTATAGTTTATTGATACTCAGATTATTGAGTTAATCAACTTATACTTTGATTAATCAATTGTACTAACGCATCTGGCGCAAACATATATCTTTATATACGTTTTAAGAAGTGTTTTATTAGTTTTCGGAATTTCGGCCTATTTAACCACCGACTTTCGGAATTTGTACCCATCTGTGATATAAACGTTGATAGTTTTTATTTCGACTATTCAACCTTTCCTACATTTGATTTTCGTTACTTCGAACCATTGTCAAAATTATTTTCGGGATTTTTGACCATTGTCAATATTATTTTCGGAACTTTTGACCATTTGCAATTTTTTTGTAGGAATTTTTCCTATTCGATTAAAACCTTATTCCGATGATTTAGCTATCGGTTAAATTACCTATCAGGATTTTCGCTATCAGAATTTCTGACCATTGTGATTCTTAACCCTCCCCACAAAATTGATTGAATCCTAAAAAAAAATAATTGTATTATAAACAAATTAAAAAAATAAAGTTGACGTGTCCCGGTGTTTTATGGAAAATGCTTTTTACACGGGGTAAACTACCCCTAAAATGGATATTAAGTTATTTCAACATTAAATATGTATATATAAATAAATTTTTTTCTTTTTTATACTGGGTACACAAAACTAATCAAAATTTAATAAATTAACATGCTTAAAAAAATTTACCCCCTTCAGGGGGTAAACAACCCCTTATTACAATATTTGATTTTCGATCAACTAAAAAATAGTTTTTTCGTGCAATTGTGATTAATTAATTCTAAAACTTATTTTTTTGGTAAATTAAATATATAAATATGTATATTGGTCCCTTGTACAAGGGTAAACTCCCCTTATTTAAAATTCAAAAATTTAGATCTGAAAAAAAAACTAAAAGCGAATAAATATTTTACTCTACTACAATATTTAAATGTACTGATGTGTCCTGAATACAACTCGAAAAGTAAAATGTTTTTATAAGCATAAACAAATTTTTTATTTATACCAGCTTTTTTTACAACTGAAAAACATTAAACGATAACAAAAATTCTGATATTCGTAAAGGTAGTGCACGCTCCTATTCATGTACGATGAATAAAAAAAATCTTTTCAGAGTAATTTATTCCAATTTTTCAATAAATGATCTGTAATAATATAAATAATTTGTAATAATAGAAAAGAACACAAGTGCTTGTATATACTTTCTAGATCGTGAATGATGCCTTAATATTACTGAAAATGTGATTTTTATAATCTATACTTATTTTCATCATTCACTGACCTTCGGCCGAAGATAAATTTGTATTTTTAACTCGTTCGTTTTATTTTTATTCGTTTATTTCGCTTCTGTTTTATAATCAACAGTCAGTTGTGTTTCATAGTTTTAAAACGTAAGACGTTCATTGTTTTAAAAGTTATTTTTATTACTATTATATATACTGTACAGTTTTTTAAATAAGTTTATGAAGAAAAATATTAAAATGTTTTTAAGAGAGTAACTACTTGAGTTAAAGAGGTAAATATCTATTGCAAAATAATGTAATATTAGTTTTATTGTTTCTATTATTCTAATTATAAATAATACTCATACTCATAATACGCATACTCTCTGAAATCCGAGGTTGTTGTAAGGGTAAGAAAAAATACACGTAAGTAAACATAACTTTTAGAGGGGTGTCTATAAGCTGCTCAGAGCCTTCTTCCCAATCTGGGCTACTCGAGTCTAGATTTTCTAATCTACCATACTAATTCTGTAGGTCGATCTAATTTATATTATGTTAGTATTGTAATATCAAAATGTGATGTTACAACGTATTGTTATAATTATAAAGTAATATATGAAAGTTCTATGAAGTAATTCTATGACATCAACATTGGTCAGCAATATTTATCTTTTCAATAAACACCCTGTATTTTGTATATTATATATCAAGTATAAATTTAATTATTCCTTTTAAATCATTTTAAAAAACAGTTTTTTAATATCTTATAATATTTTATAAACATATATGTTATTATATTTTCGATGAATATTTAAGAATTTTTTTCAAGTTCAGGAGTTATTTTTGTAAAAAATAATACTCCGGAAGGTAGATCTCACATGAATTAGAGCTTTGTGAAATTTCTTTAAAACGTTGGTATACATTAAGATTACAAAAATAATTTTTTAATAACAAAATAATATATTTTTAATACATATAGTGTTTGTTGCATACTTTCTTTACAAATGGTTTGTTAATGAACACATGCATCTATAACAAAAATTTTCTTATTTGACAATTTTTTGTATAAACAAATCACAAATATTTTCTGAAAATTCTTTTTTTTTCGTCTTTAATATCTTTTGAAATTATCATTGACGAATAGAATAAATCGTATGTATTTAATATTTCTATCTGATATGTTTAGTAGAAGTTTAAGCGTTTAATTTTTATTTGAATGAACGTGAAAAATACAAACAAATTAATAATAACATAAGTGAAATCCATATTATGATTCCAGTGAAAGATCATAATCTGCGTATCTACTCATAAAATCTTTAAGATTTAATAAAAATTAATTTTTCCGTTTAAAAAAACACTTTAAAATAAGTAACTGTAAATTATATAATATTAATATGAAATAACTATTTTTAGATAAACAACTTACGAAATGACTGTTAACCCGATCAACGTTATAAATTTACTTTTACTGTCCTTTCAAGTAATGAATATAAAAGAAAGTCCTACTACAATAGAAGAAATTGCATTGGAGGATAGTATAGAAAAATTTTTACTGGATTGTATGAATGTCTTTAACGAACCAGAATTCATTCAGGAAGAAATATTGGATTTTCTAGAGCCATTCAAAGATGTTGAGATGTAAATTGTTGAAGATAATGATAGAATATGGGCAGCAGACGTTGATGAAAGTTCACAAACATGTACTATGGATGAAGAAGATCTAACATGGGATTATAAATCTAAAGCTGTGGAGTACTGGAGAAGTGGTGTTACAAAAAATCTCGCTCTGAAAACTGTACAACATAAATTTCGAAAAGTTAAGTCAATTACACAATTGAAACGATGAGCGCATACCTTAAATAAAGGAGGCACCTACAAAGAAAAAATTGGAAGAATTTCTAAATTTGTGTTAGATAATTTTCGTTCTGCAATCGACGCTGGGCATATAGTTCATGACGTAGACTTACGAAAATGGGCTTTGCAGGCTCAAAAAATTATTGGAAACGAATATATAAGGTTTAAAGCGTCAGATCATTGGTTAAAAAATTGTAAAAAAGCCTATAGAATAGTCAGCAGAAAAATTAACAAATTCATAACGAAAAAAACTTTAGAGGGATTAGAACACTTACAAAAGGCAGCTAATGCTTTTGTTTCTGAAGTAAAAGAATAATTAATATTAAAGATATAGAATCTATTTTTAATTCAGATCAAAGTGGGTTTCAAATTGAAATGCATTCAGGAAGAACATTATCTGTTGAAGGAGAAAGGCAAATCGAATGCCTTGTAGAATCTGTTAGTTCTACAACGCATAGTTACACTATTCAGCCCTTAATATCGGGTGACGGTAAGCTAGTTTCTCCCTTGTTTATTGTATTAAAGGAAACTAAAGGACAATTTGGACCAAGAATAGAAAGTACGCTATTTAAACCTTCAAATGTTTATGTAATGGCTTCTAAATCTGGCAAATTAACTTCAGGTATATGAAATTTACTATAATTATAACTTTTTACTTTTATTATACAAACATAAAAATGTATGTAATTATTACAGAGCATTTTAAAACGTGGTTAAAAGATATATATTTTCCCAACGTTGGTCATTCAAGTGTTTTATTAATTGACTCTTGGAGTGGACATTGTCCTTATGCAGTGAAGGAAGCAACACCTCCAAATAAAAATGTCGATGTTAAAATAATTCCAAAAGGAACAACCAGTAAAATTCAGCCATTAGACGTGTTTTGTTTTAGGATTTGGAAAAATTACATAAGACACTTTTTCGACAGTGTAATATTGATGAATGAAGATTTAGAGCTGCATTTAAGAAATAACATAATAAAACTTCAATCATTGGTTCATAATCAGTTATCATCCCCTGGATATGTGAACCTATTCAAATATTCGTGGCATAAAAGTGGCTACGTTGATGCAAAGCCGAGTAAATTTGATAACCCAGTAAAATTTGGCTTTGGAAATAACTGTAATGCTCGTTGCGAAGTTGCTGAATATTCTAATCCAGCAATCGTAAGATGCTCTTGGTGAAAAAAATCATTATTTTTGAAGAACTTTTTTGATGATTATCACTATTGTCATGATTTTAAAGAATAGTATTAACAATAAATACCAAAAAATAGTCAACAATATTAAATTTTATTAATAACTATTGTTGTTAGTTTATATTTAAATAAGTATAAAACACAAACTGTTTATTTTATTAATATTTTAGAAGTTTAATCTGTAAAAGATTTTTTTTATTCAAAATACATGAATAGGATCTTGCACTATCATTACAAATATGAGAATTTTTGTTCGCGTTTAACTTTTTTTCAGCTGTAAAAAATTAGAGTGAATAAAAAATGTCGTTATACTGGTAAATACAGGGATACTACTTTTCAAATTGAATGAATTAAATCAATTGTATTCGGTACATTAGTACATTTCCATATTTATTCACTTTTAATTTTCTTTCAAGATCCAAATTTTTGAATTTTGAATATGGGTACCTAATGAAGTATATAAGCGGTCAATATTTCTATTTGTATATTTAATTTGCAAAAAAAATAAGTTTGAGAATTAAGTAATCACAGTTGCACGAAAAAACTATTTTTTAGTTGATCGAAAATCAAATATTGTAATAAGGGGTCGTTTACCCCCTGAAGGGGGTAAATTTTTTTTAAGCGAGTTAATTTATTAAATTATGATTAGTTTTGTGTACCTAGTATAAATAAGAAAAAAATTTATTTATATATACATATTTAATATTGAAATAGCATAATATCCGTTTTAGGGGTAGTTTACCCCTTGTAAAAAGCATTTTTCGTAAAACACCGGGACACGTCAACTTTATTTTTTTAATTTGTTTATAATACAATTATTTTTTTAGGATTCAATCAATTTTGTAATTTTTTGAGCGAAAACATTGTCAAAATTTTAGGGTTTTCTTTTATAAAAAATAAGGGATGCTATCCTTCTAGGTAGAAATATTGCACAAATATTCGTTTTTCAATTGCGAATCATATCTACTTTGTTTCATTAAAAAATTCCAATTCGTTACGGAGATATAAAAAAGAAACTGTTTTTGGGGGTGAACTTTAAGGGTGGTTTTCACCCCTTAAATGAGCGTATGGGCACGTAAAAAACACGTGTCAAATATTTTTGGATGTACTACAACATATCGAAATTTGAAGAAAATCGGTGAGGTACACCTGGGGCCCTTTCCTTGTTAGTACTTTATTATTTAATGCGCGAGAGAGAGAGGTGTCCTAGCTGATATAAATGTGAATGAATGTGCGCGGCGTGGATGCGTTGTCGTGATCGTGACTACGCGGTTTCCCCGTCGGTTGCTGGTCATCTGATTAAAGACTCCGAGTCGTCCTGTTTCATTCTGGAGTAATTCGCTCTTCTATCACGCTCTCATAGACCTCGCGGTGCCGCCTGTATAATTGCTTTTTATATGCTCGTTCCAATATCTCCCAGCTTTTTAATTAACTATAGGCGGGGATCGGCTGCACGTGAAACTTCAATATTCTGTAGGTACTAATTTCGCAGTTTTCAGTCACTCCAACCGATTCGACCGTCTCCGCCTTCCTCGCGTCGTAGTTTCGGCGCAGTGCTAGATGTTTTCGACGCTTCGAATGCTGATTCGACTAATACGACCGAACTCGTATGCTGATTCGAATGCTGATTTGACTAATACGACCAAACTCGTATGTGGAGTGCTTTCACAAGTAACAAAAGATGCAATGGCTTTTGATTATTTAAATTTAAATATGATTCAAATATACTCATTAAAAATATTACAGCTTTATCATATTTTGCAACGTTTTATTTTGTAACTTGTTCGTATATAAAACTAACTTTCAAATCGGCTGCTTGTATATTTCAAGTAGTCGCATATAGATGAGATTGTTAGTCACATCGCCGACAACAATACAACAATGTGATAAATGGAGATGATCCATTAGAATTACGAAAATTGCACCTTGTTACCTACCGAGGCGCACTTACTCTATAAAATGTCGCATTTCAGACAATTGCGTATACATGCATACATAATGTAACGGAATGAATTATATAGAGGTGATATACAAGAAGCGGTCCTAGTCTCCGTTTCTAAATATGCTTTACCCTCAGGCTTGTATTCTCCCTCCGATTCGATACAATTCATGCGTGTACATTCGTAATACTTGTTTTCGTTACATTAAATATATTAATAAAAGCATCATAAAAAGTTTTATTCTTACATTAAATAATAGTGTTTACTATTTTAAAGTAAGTTACATATAATGTAATTGAAATCCAGTATGAAATATACTTAAACAATATTTAAGAAAATTTTGAGAAATGGATGTCTTACCATATAATTTCCGTGCGTGTAAAATATGTGGTATATGGTATGAAGAAGATAGTTTATCAATTCCAACATTAATACACAAAGTTACTATTTTGTTTGTGATACTTCAGTTTACCGTCAGTCAGGTGATTGAGGTGACAATAATGCAAGGAACTGTAGACGAGCTAATGGAAGTACTATTCATGACCTTTACTTACATTGCTCTCTGCTTGAAGGTTCTAAATTTCATGAGTCGCCGCAATGAAATGTGTTCTCTACTTGACGATTTTCGATTGCCGTACTGTCGAACAAAATCAACAGAAGAAGATAAAATAATTCAAGGGTACTCCAGTATGACCTCAAAAATTTTTCTTTCAATTTTGTGTTTCTCCTGGACGACTGCAACAGTGATGATTAGTATACCATTATTGAATTACGGAAATACCAATAATACCCTACCTCTTAAGTCTTTTCATTTTTATGATATATCTAGTACAACCAATTTTTGGATCGCATTTACGTTACAAACCCTTGCCCTAGTATATGGAATTTTGTTGAACGTTTCTATGGATACAATGGCATATGGGTTTATTATAATGGTAACTGCCCAAATCGAATTAAATTGTTATCGACTTTTAAATGCAACAACTTCAACAAAAGAAAGTATAACACATCACGTGTTGATACAGGATATTGTATCAAAAATTCAGCACTATTTTATACGTGTTATCGTACCACTTTTCTGTTTTAGTTTGATTACTTTATGTGCCAGCATCTTTCAAATGTCACAGGTATATATTTAATTTATTATTTCTTCCCTTATGCTATTATTTAACTAACAATGCGGAATAAATTAATCTTCCATAAAAAGTACATAGTAATAATATCAATTACATAATGTGGTTTTTCTTACAGAAAAGAATAGCTAGTTTTGAATTTTTGTTTCTAGCTATGTATCTGGCTTGTATGCTTTGTCAAGTATTTTTTTACTGTTGGTTTGGAAATGAGTTGGAGCTAAAGGTCAGATAATATAATTAAGATATCAATGTAGGTCGAGTCAAAAAATTATTTTGTTTTTTTTTTCATAATTGATAAGGCGTTTACTTTTAAGTTAAAAGATTTATTATTCGAAATTGGTGAAAATTTTAAAATTATTTGTCATTGTTAACTCTAAAATAGAAAAAGAAACTAAAATATCATGGAAATAGAATTTATCTATTAAACAAATTAAAAAGAATAATAATATATGCATACATTAAAAAGTATTTAAATTAATTTTTTTACAGGCGAAAGTTGTGGTTGATGCAATTTATTCTAGCAATTGGCCAGATTGTTCAGCGAAGGAAAGGAAAAATCTGTGGTTTATCATGTTATCAGCACAGTATGATTCAAGCATTTCTTTTCATGGTCAATGTGGATTAACTCTAAATACTTTTTTATGGGTATGTTTTGACAGTCTTTATAATTACGAAGGAAAATAAAAAAATGTTATTTTTTCTTCCAGATTGTCAAAACTTCTTATACATCATTTAACTTGTTACAACGCGTTTAAGCATTATTAATAATATTAACAATTTTTAATCTTCGTAAATGTAAAATTTGTACAAAGCGATAACACATAAATTTAAATATTATTACATGAATTTTAAATTATAACATAGCTATATAAATAGTTGTAATTTTTAAAAGAAGGAATCGAATTTTCTACTATTTTGAAAAGATACTATTATTTTCGTATCCCGATTAACATGGATTACAGTTTTTAAATGGTTCGAAATCATCCGATACCAAAACCCAAAAAGACTCAGAAAAGAAAAGAAGAAAACAGGAAAAGTCTTTAATGTTTTTTTCTGAACCATTCCGGATTTTAGAACCGGACCTTTCCAAACCTTAATGGATCTTTTAACGAGGGTAATAAATGCCATATTGGCAGTAGAATTTTGGCATATCGGTTAATGTAGCATATTTATTCATATTATTACACAGAATTTTGTATCCCATAGTTTGCATGTCATAGGAGGCTAAACTTATAAAATTATATCAAATTATATTATATCAAGTTATCAATATATAAATAGCGAAATACAATGACGAAAGATTATACAGGTTCCGTGGATTGATTTCTCGCATGCAGTGTTTCTATATTAGGAGACGAGAATACATCAAAGTGGAGTAGAAAAGCAATTACATAATTTAGTATGCAAACTACCATCGATGTCGTTCAGACTAAAATCTATTCCTTTGTCCGTACATTGCATTTCAAGTATTTGCGTAATTTACAGGGTATAGTATTTCCGCATGTAGCAATGGCGAAATTGCGAAATCTATGTATATCCCCTACAATGAGAGCGTTTATCAGATTGCAGCTGTCCCCTCGCTTACTATAATTATACAGGATATAGTATTGTTGAATTTCGTGCCAGCAATATTTAGCCCTCGACATACGTATAGTCGAGGCACACGTGTACCTTATAAATATACGTCTCAGTATTTTATTTTTCTCTGAAAATTTTGTATAATCAACACTATAATATTGAAATATTAATGAATCAAAATGAGACCTATTTAAAGTATTGAATTTCAGTTTTTTTTCTGTAAATTGTTTTACATATGGATAAAATAACATCTTTTTAAACATGTGTGCGCACGAGGTTCTAGGATCTTGCTGAAATTTTAGGAACTTATTATACATAACAAAATATTCTGTGCCAAATATCAGCTATCTCAGTACCATAGAAGCCGAGATATTGCAATTCAAAGTTCAAAAAATATCCCTTTTTAGCTGTTTTTTCCTTAAAACTTCTCAAATGCTTGAAAAGAAGCGAATTTTTAATCTTTTTTAATGTGCCAACAAATTTGACTTTGTGTTTTTACAAGTTTTTGAACCACCTTATAACCAGGCTACATAATTACTTAGCTGCTCCTAAAACTCGAACGTGCAAAGCGTTTTTTTCTATTTTTGCTTATTTTCAAAACCTTTTAGAATTTTCATTTTTTTTTATATTTAGGCGTTCCAAAAATAAAAATATTTGTCTTGAAAATACGAAAATATTGGTCTTAATTGCTAAAATTTCAGTAAGATTCTAAACCAGTACATACATTTTTTTAATAGATGATATTTTGACCCATATAGATGTATACATATATATACACACTAGTGGGGCTGCGCCCCCTGCTCGCTTACCACGCCAACCCCCGATTGTGTTTATGAATTATCATTTTTTAATGATTTTATAGATAATTATAATAATTATTGTAATAAAAAATAAACAGTTTTCCACGCCACCCTGGATGTAATATTTAACTATTGAAATAATCATATGATAAATTATGTTTAAAATCGCATAAGGAATTATATATATATTTTTAATATATATAGTTTAAGGCACGTTAAATTTTGCTTCCTCCTTGAGGAAGTTTTGTGATAGTAAATTTTTGAGTTGTTGTAAAATAGTATATTACGCACCAAGGGAGGAAAAAACTTGGACAGTCCACAGCTCGTGTAAATTGCCACCCTCGCCTTCGGCTCGGGTGGCAAACACGAGCTGTGGGCTGGCCAATTTCACTCCCGTGGAGCGTATACTATTTTTTTGCCTAGCGAGGCCGAAAATACAACCTTCGCGATCGGGCGCCGGAAGCGAAAGTGGTACTTTCGGCCCGCTAGGCAAAAAACATGTTATAATTGTGTTCCGAGGTGTTAGGAATCAAAATACATGGTTTTTGAAAAATGTCTGTATGTGTATGAGTGTGCGTGCGTGCGTGTGTGTGCGTGCGCGCGTGTGTGTGTGTGTGTGTGTGTGTGTGTGTGTGTGTGTGTGTGTGTGTGTGTGTGTGTGTGTGTGTGTGTGTGTACGCCTGGATCTCAGCTTCTACTCGGTCAATTTTGACCGGACAGGTCTCATTTTTTTTGTTTCTTTTTGCGTGATGGCGGATAAAAACTCCGTTTCTTGATTGGGGCGATGCGTTTTTGTTTTTTTTTTTTAAATTTTCGATTTTTTCAAAACTGTTTTTTGATTTTTTTTAATGATAGGATCGAGTTATTTGAATCTGATGGGTAGCGTTCGAAAGAGAATTAAAATACCTATATTTTCTAAAAAAAAAAGTTTCTAGCTATCACGGTTCTTTTGTTATTAACAAAAACGTGTTTTTTTTTAGAAGCTTATAACTCCTAAGCTTAATGGTCAATTTTTTTGAGAAAAATCATGATAATACAGAATATAAATAGCTATAATCTGTTAAAATTTGAATACATTCTGTAGGCTAGGTTTGAGTAAAAAATTGAAAAATGAAAAAAATCAGTTTTGTATGTCCAACGATTACAAGAGTAAAATTGACTTAATGGCTTCAAAATTCCTTTTAGAGGTAGATTTTTTATAGTTCTCGGTCGAGTTCTTTGGGCAAAATGATTTGTCCATAAATTTCAGAGATATTTGAGGTTAAAAATTTTTTTACATTTTTTAAAAATCGTAATTTCTCGAGAACGGCTCTATGTATCTGAATGGGGTGGGTGGCATTCGAAAGAGAATTAAAATACCTACATTTTCTAAAAAAATTAATTTTCTATCTATCACGGTTCTGAGTTATCATCAAAAACAAAAACGTGTTTTTTTTTTTTAAACTCATAACTCCAATGATGTTATCATCAGTATATTATAAAAGTATATAGTATTGGCATCAAAATGTAATTGGCGCCTAAGTGTAAATGGAAAAACAAAAAAAAAAAAGAAAATTAAATATTATATTATACAAATGGGGATAACATTAAATTCGAGGTTTTATTTTTTTTTTTGTATTGATTTTATGCGTTTTTGAACCTAAAAAGCAAGGCTAAATTCATTTTCGCGATTTTACATAATTTTAGAGCAGAGGGAGAGAATGAATGTCTTTACACGATCGGTAAAAAAAAGTCACTTTTTCGAACATATTTTTATGTAGGAAATCGTCGAAAATCATTCATGTGTTACAAAAATTAATTTAATCTTTAAATTAAAAAAGATTTATATTTTATTTTTAAAAAACACGTAGTGATATCTACCGCTAGGTGGTGTGGAATGAGGAAACGTCATTGAGTAGGCATTCGATGATTTTTTTTTAATTTTTTAAAAACTAATCAACAAAATGAATTAAAATGTTTAAAAATTATATCTATTATAATCTATTATAATTATCAATTATGCATTATGAATGCATTATATTCTGCATTATTATAATTTATTTGTGAGTTATGAATTTTTTAAAAAAACACGTTTTTGTTAATAACAAAAGAACAATGATAGCTATAAATTATTTTTTTCTTAAAAAATATGAATTATGAAATATAAAAAAAAAACACGTTTTTGTTAATAACAAAACAACCGTGATAGCTATATGTTTTATTATAAAATATAGATATTTTACTTCTATTTCAAATGATAACTTTATTTATCAGCTCAAAATTTATATAAATTTAATATAAATAAATAATAAATAAATAAATTTAAAAATTAACAATTCTTAATATTCATAAATGAATTTAATTATAATTATGCAATAAATTTTTTAAAAAATTATAAATTCTGTTATTAAAAATTAATTAAAGGAATCAACAAATTACGGTTGAGGAGGCTGCGGGCCAATGAATTGGCAGCGGTTTTTTTAAGGATAGAGTACAGTTGAAAAAAAAACCTTTGCCAATTCATTGGCCCGCGGCTTCCTCAAACTTAATTTGCATATTCTTTTAATGAATTTTTAAGAATAAAATTTATAATTTTTGCAACAATTTATGACATAATTATAATTAAATTCATTTATGAAGATTAAAAATTATTAATTTTTAAATTATGTATAAAATATGAATTATAATAGATATGATTTTTTTTTAATTAAGTGTGAAAAATAAATAAAATAATTGATTATAATATTATCGTCAAAACCTTTTAAAATTCCTAAATAACCTTTACTTCAAATTATATTTTCTTTGTGAAATTTCACACATAGGGTACTTGCCTCTAGTAGTATGCATGTCTGTATTTGTGTCCTCTTTCTGGAATTTCCGACATAAGAAAAAGTTCTAACCTTAAAAATAATAAATGGCTATTACAAAACAAAAGCAGCTATACAACACGCGCGCATTGGCGCATAGCGCATGTCATTTCCATTTTCTAGAATACATAAATGCGTTCCCGAATAATTACGATTTTAAAAGAGGGCTAAAATAGATTTAAGCTCAAATATCTCTAAAATTCGTAAACGAATTCTTTTACCCTAAGAATTCTTCTAATAAATAATGTACAAACTCTACATCTCCACGAAATTTCAAAGAAATTAAAACAATTTTAATGTAGTTATATTGTATGACAACAAAGAAAGTTATTTTCAAAAATACTAAAATTTAAAATATCAAACATCTAAAAAAATAACCATATAATCTGGATGAAATTTTACACAGGTATTGCCTATATTGCATACAAAATAGTCTATAAATTTCAAGCTGACACATGAAGTCGTCATTGAGAGATTACGATTTTGCTAAAAACCGTAAAAGAATTTTAACCTTAAATATCTCTAAAAATTATGAGACAATTCTTTTACCTAAAGGACTTATACGATAATATATAGACTCTACATCTCCACAAAATTTCAAAATGATTAAACCAATTTTTGTTTTCTCTAGGTATCATGCGACAAAGAAAATAACTTTGTAAAATTCGAAAATTTTCAAAATCAAATATCTCAAAAAGTAATCGTACGATCATGATGAAAATTTGCACACATATTATCTATATCATATACAAAACTGTCTATACATTTAGAGCTGATACATGGAGCTGTTCTCAAGAAATTACGATTTGAAAAAAAGGTTAAAAAAATTTTAACCTCAAATATTTCCGAAATTGCTGGACTAATCATTTTGCCCAAAGAACTCGTCCGACAGCTATCAAAAACCTACCTCTACAAGGAATTTCAAAGCGATTAAGTCAATTTTACTCCTGTAATCGTTGGAAATACAAAACTCATTTTTTTCATATTTGAATTTTTTCTCAAAAACTAGTCGACAAAAAGAATTCAGATTCTTACAGATTATGGCTATTAATATTCTGCATTATCATAATTTTTCTCAAGAAAATTGACCGTTTAGTTTAGGAATAATAAGCTTTTAAAGGAAAAACACGTTTTTGTTAATAACAAAAGAACCGTGATAGCTAGAGAATTTTTTCTTGTTTATAAAATATAGGTATTTCAATGCTCTTTCGAATGCTATCCCCTCATAAAAATATCCTATAGAAAATCCTGTAGGAATACTATAGGAAATCCTGTAGGCATTCCGTAGAAATCCTATAGGAATCCTATAGGATACTCTATAGGCAGTCCTATATGAAATTCTATATAGGAAGTTCTATAGGAAATCCTATGTGAATTTCGCGCTTTTCCTGTAGGAAATCCTATAGGAAATCCTATAGGAAATTCTGTAGGTAATTCTGTAGGAAAACTGTAGACAATTTTACATGGAAAATCCTGCAGGGAATTCTGGAGTATTTTCGTGAAAACAGTTTATAGAGGTTTAGCATCTTATTTAGCGCTGTAACATCGCACAGCAAAATCAGTGGCAAGCAGTCCTAGGTAAGGAGTTGCACCTAGGGACTGCCCCGTGCACGACTGCCGGCGCACAGTGGGCCCAAATGAACATGTCTGGACAAAATAAAATATCTTCTTTTGGAACTGACCGATTGGGATGGGGATACTCTTAAAATGAAGGTTATAATAAGTACTTTGAGGGAAAATTGTAGATAAAATGTTTAAAAAATTTTCAAGGTCAGACCAAGATCAATATATAAAAATTTACTTTTTTTTAATGATCAGAAGAAGCTGGGCTGTTACCCAAACAAGCTGAATAGATTTGTATGGGGTTTTCGGATCGCTGATAGCAAATCAGCTGACAGAATTGTAAAATTCATTTGTTTAAACAATAATTTTCAAATTTTTCTTCTATCAAATGTTAAATTAAAATAATAATAAGTTAAAACACGAATCATATATAAAAATAAAAAAATAATTATTTTTATTCAAATTAATCTAAATAATTTTTGTTATTGTAATATTCCCGTTAATTACCATAATAAAGCGTACAACTTTATGAAAAAATAGTACAGAATACAACTTGTACATTACATACAAGTTGTATCCATTTTATATATTACAATTATATTGGAATAATAATCCATTTTCATTACGTAAGTGAAAAGAAATTCCTGCGAAAAAATAATTCGTATATAGTTATATATACTTATATATGTTTATATACATTTCTCGAAAGGGGTTTATAAAGCCCGTTTTTCTATATATAGAGGTTTATCGAGCCCGATTTTGATTATGCAGCCCGGGCTTCATAATATTTCTCAATATAGGGGTTTATGTGGCCCGACCTAGAGTCTATAACCCCATGGTCCATTATTTCATTAGTCACTTGCCATAGGGCACTCTGGGCTATAGGTACTAATATACAGTTTTGGGCTACATAAACCCCGATAAGTGTGTGTGTGTGTGTGTGTGTGTGTGTGTGTGTGTGTGTGTGTGTGTGTGTGCGTGCGTGCGTGCTTGCGTGCGTGCGTGCGTGGGTGTGGGTGTGGGTGTGAGTGTGGGTGTGTGTATGTGTATGTGTGTGTGTGTGTGTGTGTATTATGTCTATGTCGCTATGTATAATTAAGTATATTAGTATATACGACTGAATATCATTTTGCACGAGGTCTACAAGAAACTCTACTAAAAAGATAATCTTAGGTCAAATTAATAATTATGCATGGTGATACATGTTCATGTATTATGGTATACATTTTTATATATCAATATATAATTGTATGAATAATACAATCACTAAAAGGTTTATATACAATACGTAATCATATAAAGTTATGCATAATTATATATTGATATATAAAATTGTATACCATAATACATGAACATGTATCGCCATGCATAATTATTAATTTGTCCTAGGATTATCTTTTTAGTTGAATTTCTTGTAGACCCCGTGTAAAATGATATTTAGTCGTATATACTTATATACTTATTTATACATAGTGACGCAGACAAATAATATATATATATATATATATATATATATATATATATATATATATATAGTGTTCTGCATATATAAGTATGTGGGTGAACCGGTTTCGAAGAGGTATACTTCTTTTTTCAGAGTTGCCTATGTTAACGTTACTAAAGAAATATGGACCCTGGGGTTATAGACTCTAGAAAATGGCCGAAAATTCTCCAAAACCAGTCATATATACCTTTTCCCGTTTGAAGAGGCTCTTCAAAACCGGTATATAATATCTCGAAAAACTCTCCAAAACCGATAAAAGACATAAATAAGGATATATAAACATATATAAGTATATATAACTATATACGAATTATTTTTTTCGCAGGAATCTTTTCACTTATGTAATGAAAATGGATTATTATTCCAATATAATTGTAATATAAAATGGATACAACTTGTATGTAATGTACAAGTTGTATTCTGTACTAATTTTTTCATAAAGTTGTACGCTTTATTATGGTAATTAAAGGGAATATTACAATAACAAAAAATTATTTAGATTAATTTGAATCAAAATAATTATTTTTTTATTTTTATATATGATTCGTGTTTTAACTTATTATTATTTTAATTAAACATTTCATAGAAGAAAAATTTGAAAATTATTGTTTAAACAAATGAATTTTACAATTCTGTCAGCTGATTTGCTATCAGCGATCCGAAAACCCCATACAAATCTATTCAGCTTGTTTGGGTAATAGCCCAGCTTCTTCTGATCATTAAAAAAAAGTAAATTTTTATATGTTGATCTTGGTCTGACCTTGAAAAGTTTTTAAACATTTTATCTACAATTTTCCCTCAAAGCACTTATTATAAACTTCATTTTAAGAGTATCCCCATCCCAATCGGTCAGTTCCAAAAGAAGATATTTTATTTTGTCCAGACATGTTCCTTTGGGCCCACTGTGCGGCGCTTACCGATTAAGCCCAATGAGCTCAGATATCAAAAATCAAGGTAATCCTTGTCACATTGACTCTCCGTAAGTCGTTCAAACGGTTGAACCTCATGGCTTTACATACCCTCGCGGTTCCAATGTGTTTATGAGAGTCCCGACTGCTGCGCCCCATAGCGGCATAGCAGCGACCATACATAAACGAGGCTCTGGAGAAGCAAGCTTCTACCGCATGCCGCAGCGCAGCGCAGCGGTCGGGACTCTCATAAACACATTGGAACCGCGAGGGTATGTAAAGCCATGAGATTCAACCGTTTGAACGACTTTACGGAGAGTCAATGTGACAAGGATTACCTTGATTTTGATATCTGAGCTCATTGGGCTTAATCGGTAAGCGCCGGCAGTCGTGCATGGCAGTCCCTAGGTGCAACTCCTTATCTAGGACTGTTTGCCACTGATTCTGCTGTGCGATGTTACAGCGCTAAATAAGATGCTAAACCTCTATAAATTGTTTTCACGAAAATACTCCAGAATTCCCTGTAGGATTTTCCATGTAAAATTGTCTACAGTTTTTCCTACAGAATTACCTACAGAATTACCTACAGAATTTCCTATAGGATTTCCTATAGGATTTCCTATAGGATTTCCTACAGGAAAAGCGCGACTTTCACATAGGATTTCCTATAGAACTTCCTATATAGAATTTCATATAGGACTGCCTATAGAGTATCCTATAGGATTCCTATAGGATTTCTACGGAATGCCTACAGGATTTCCTATAGCATTTCCTACAGGATTTTCTATAGGATATTTTTATAAGGGTCCATTCGATTCGAATATTTCGATCTTATCATTAAAAAAAAGCAAAAATCAATTTTGAGAAAATCGATAATTCGAAATAAAACAAAAACGCATCGGGGAATCAAAAAACGAGTTTTTGACCTGCCATCACACAAAGAAAAATGAGACTTGTCTGGTCAAAATCGATCGAGTAGAAGCTGAGATCCAGCCCTATCGAAAATATCCAGCTGTGATTACAGCTGTAATTACAGCTGAAACCACAGCTGTGATTACAGCTGTAATCACAGGTGTAATTACACGTCAATTTCACATCTGACCAAGATAAATAGTTTTTCACATGCGAAATTGATTTTTATAATTTACTTTTGGTAAAGAATCATATTACAAAATTTATTTTCATATTATCAGATAAAAAAGATATTTCCATACAAAATAACCTACATCGATCCACATGAAATCCACTTAAAAAAAATTTTAAATCATCGTTCCGGTACCCCGGGGGTTCAGGAGGAGGAGGGCGTTGATCTCGAATCTAACCTCCAAAATTCAGAATGTTGGTCCGAAGATGGTCGACGCAAAATGGCGGCCTTACGGGTTCACCACCCGCAAGAGGCTGGAAATCGGAACCCTGGGGTTTTGGGGGGAGCCGATCTTGAATCTAACCTTGAAAACTAAAAATTGCCGATCCAAGATGGCGGCCTTCCGGGTCTACCACCCGCAAGTGGCTGGATATTGGAATCCAGGGGTTTTCCGGGGCGCTGATCTCGAGTGTAACCTCGATAATATAAAATGGTAGACACAAGATGGCGGCCTTACGGGTCTATACCACCCGCAAGTGGCTGAAAATATGAACCCAGGGGTTTATGGCGCTGATCTTGAATCAAATCTCGAAAACTAAATATGGCCGGTCCAAGATGGCAGCCTTCCGTGTCTACCACGCGTAGGTGGTTGGGAGTCTGAACCCGGGGGTTGTGGGGGGCGCTGATCTCGTATCTAACCTCATAAATTCAAAATGGCCGAACCAAGTTGGCCGACCCATCATGACGGACTTCCGTGTCTGCCACCCGCAAGTGTCTGGTAATCGGAACGTGGTGTTATTGGGGGCGCCGATCTCGAATCTAACGCCGAAAATAAAATGGCGGGCCCTAGGTGGCGGGCCCAAGATGACAGCCTTACGGGACTATCACCCGCAAGTGGCTGTCTGTTTTCCACGATTCTTAATCGATGTAATTATAAAATTTTCGACAGTCGGAAAATATATGAGTTTGAAGTAGAGTAGCTCGAACAAGTTTACTTCCACTACTTACTGAATTACTTGTATCATACGTACATGTATTGTAATCTCTTGATACGTGGTGGAGATTTTAGGTCCCACCAAATAAGGAGCCATAGAATAAAAGCATTTTTTTCATCATTTCTGTCGATTCGTAACATAGTACTGCTGCAACGTTATTTGCTGGATAAGTACAAGAAACAGAAATGGTATTATGATTTACTTGAATCTCATTTTCATACACGGGGCCTTAATATGGAATTAGTTACAACCAGTATATGTTACAAAGTACGGGTTTTATTTATTCTAATATTTAAGCATGACTGTAATACAAAAATACATCTGTATAAAAATACACATTACTTCTAAGGAGCTTATATTAATATGTTTATATATTAATATTATTTATTATTAAAATTTTGTGTTCTAGAATTATATTAACGAGATATATTATTCTGTAAACTTCGATAATTTGCATACATATCACCAAATTTGCTTTGAAATAGGCTTTAAATGCGGTTACTCTGAGCTTTTATTTCAATGCCCCTTTCATATTTAACTTTTTGAGTCAAAGCCGTTGTACATTGTTCCATCAAATACTGCCTTTTGCTAATCGCATAATTCTTGTATGATTTTGTATTATGTATATAATCTGCGCACAAACCTGTTGAATTTATATCATATTTATATCATATTTATATTATATACATGTAACGCTACGTTAAGGGGGGCATACACCTACAAATTTTCAAAAAATCAATTTTTTACACTAGTGCGAGAAGACTCGTGCGAGAAGAAAAACGTTCTCAAAAACTCGTCTTCACGCACGTCGTGTCAAAAAATATTGTTCGATTCTTGTGCATGAAGAGATTTCTCATCTCGTGTGGATCTGCAAAGATCCCCACGAGATGAAATCTCTTCACGCACATGTATCGAAATGTACTATTTTTTTATTAGATTTTCTGATTGTAGTTGTCAAATTTAGTTCCTCCTTTTAATATAATTGCTACTGATAAACAATTAATTGTAGATGAAATTAAATGTATTATTTCTTGCTAATTTTCATTGTAGAATAATCATTGAATATTAATTCAATAATTATTCTACAGTGTCTAGTAAGTGCGGCATCTAAGTAGCAATTCAACGAATAATATATATTACCAAAAAATAATTCCAGCTTATTCGGACAGAATAGTTGAATCGACTTTTCTCCGGGAATAATATTTTTTACTTTTTTCAAGTCCAAACAAAAATACGGTAAATCTTCCTTCCATATCACCTGAGCTGCCCCCGCAGCAAAAGTGCTCAGTGGTTTCGTCGTTCGCAGTGTTCTCCAAGCATCTCTGCGTAAACTAATACCTAGTCCCAAATAAACGCGCTGTAAAAACAAATATTCACGTGTTATTTACTCCGATATATGATAAATGTTATGAATATGTAACATGGTATCAATACCTTTCCTTCTTCAATTAGTTTATAACGGCGGTATCGTTCTTCATGTACTAAAATGAATATTGCATTTTTTTTCAGACGCTCTGTATTTAATTGCGCACATTTGTCAAAACTAGTTTATACAACCATCTACAAAATGCTTTTTTTCAGTACATGCATGAAATGGGCCTTTTTTCATGCCTGAAAACCGTGTCGAAAATCGCGCATTTCGAGTGTGATTTAGGAAAGAATGAAAAAAATCTATTTTTTCACACTTTAGCGGGGAAAACAAATTTTTTTCCCCGCTCGAATGAAAATTTTTTTTTTCACAGTTTAGCGGGGAAAAAAAATTTTTTTCCCCGCTACAACGAATTTTTACGAAATTGTTCTCTTATTGTCAAATTTATATATTTTATGGCTTTTTGACCAGTTTAGAATAATATAAAATAACTTTTAAACTGGGTTGTGCACGACTCGAAATGCACGATCCCCTACACAACTTTCATGCATATAAAAAGGCCCTCTCATGCACTCGTTAAAAAAAATACAGTGTGTAACACGGGAAGAAGAGCTATTTCAGACTCGGGTGAGGTGTTGTCAGCACTCGTCTCCGTCTCGTGCTGAACACGTCACCCTCGCTTGAAATAGCTCATTTTCGCCCCTTGTTGCACAATATACTATTGCATACCTGGAGCATTCAAAAGACCTCGCTTGGCGTACATTTTATACATTCTCGATTTCCAAAATTTCAGAATAATCCAGTAGACTGCACCATCTGTGACAATATTTCACGTTATTGATATGTCATTAAAAAACGATATTTATCTTGAGCAATAAGCCAGTAATGAATCGTTAAAAATCTGAGTTTTCAGTTTTCGAAGCAACTATGAACAAATATGTTAAACGATTTTTCAGGAAATATCCTCAGATTTTTTCCATACATTTTTCACATTTCGAAGCTCGCATATACTCAGATTAAATTAGATAATATGTACCTTCACTATCCCTATCTGATGAACTTAAGACTTTTTTTCTGAAGTCAAATGTCTTCCACGATGGAGATCGTGATCTGCATCTACGTGATTGTGAACGCGAACGCTGATAGCGCGAGCGTGACCGCGAACGCCGAGAGCGTGAACGTGACTGCGAACGCCGAGATCGAGAAGGTGACCGCGAACGCCGAGATCGAGAAGGTGACCGCGAACGCCGAGAATACGAGCGTGACCGTGAACGCTGAGAGTGTGAAGATGACCGCGAACGCCGAGAGTGTGAAGATGACCGCGAACGCCGAGGACGCGAGCGTGACCGCGAACGCCGAGGACGCGAGCGTGACCGCGAACGCCGAGGACGCGAGCGTGACCGAGAATGCCGAGGACGCGAGCGTGACCGCGAACGCCGAGAACGCGAGCGTGACCGCGAACGCCTGGAGTACGAAGGTGACTGCCGAGGCACCGATGGCAAACATAATTTCGATGGGCTTCGTACAGGCACCGATGGTGATCGCAATTTCGCTGGGCTTCTTACAGACACCGATGATGAACGCGATTTCGATCTGCTCCGACGAGGTACCGATGGTGAACGCGTTTTCGATCTGCTTCGACGAGGCACCGATGGTGAACGCGAAGGCCGAGGAGCGTGACTGCGAAGCCGAGAGTGTGAAGGTGACCGCAAATGCCGAGAACGCGAGCGTGACCGCGAACGCCTGGAGTACGAAGGTGACTGCCGAGGCACCGATGGCAAACATAATTTCGATGGGCTTCGTACAGGCACCGATGGTGATCGCAATTTCGCTGGGCTTCTTACAGACACCGATGATGAACACGATTTCGATCTGCTCCGACGAGGTACCGATGGTGAACGCGTTTTCGATCTGCTCCGACGAGGCACCGATGATGAATGCGATTTAGACGGACTTGCTATTTCTAAGTGAAGTGGCGATAAGAACGGTGTTAGCGATCGCGAATGTTCGACCGATGGATAAAATGGTTTTATCAAAGGACATCCGGTTGCCGATTTAGCTTTTGGTTGGTTCTTCTTTATTATGTTTGCCAAAGGTTTTCTGTCCTGTAAGTACATGAATGATAACAATGAGCTTTAAATTATTTTAAGCGCTCTCTGACTGAAGCAGTGAGAGTAAGAAACATCTCTCAGACAAGAAGAAATGAGCTTACTCTCCCCTGATTGAATAAAACGAGAGGTCCGGATAAAAGTTGACATAATTGGAGTAAAAAACTGGAGAAATCCTATTCAATTTAAATCAATTGAAGAGGATTACATTTATTTAATAGCTAAACAGGGGTCCACACAGGTAGCGCTAGTGAGAATCAACTCACTCTCTTAGACTTGTAAGTAGAAAGTATATGCACCTCTTAAAAATCAAAAATATGTTTTGCTTTAACAACACCGATAGGTACTTTCAAATACATTAACAAACCCATTGAACTATAGCTTCTCATTTCAATTAATTTAAATTAATCTCCTGGAAACAACCACACAAAGTGACTCACTAATATCACAGAACAGTATAATTCTTGATGATCATGGATTGAATAATATCTACTATTTTATTTTCGAATATAAATGTTATTGATAAAATATTTTCGATACGTCGCGATAAATTAATCTACGATGAAAAATATTTTCGAGTACGAAATACTAACAATAACACCTAATTTAAAAATTCTTACTCGTGGTGGTAAGCAATCTTGTGTGATCTAAACAATATTGAAACTCAATATGTTACACCAACTTCCGAGTGCGAAACCATTCATCAATCCGGTGTTGGCCAGCTTTTCAGTACCATTCTGTCAGATTTTATCCGAATATATTTCATTATTTTCAGACGGTTCTTCTCCCGAAAAAAACTCGAAGCTCGTTTTATTCTTTCAGATTCTTTTAGTCTGACTAGCGCCACGTTCTTAATCATTTATTATTTGAAAATATACACCAACTTTTTTCGGAATCGAAGATTTTACATCATTTCTTTCCATTTTCTTCTGTAAATGGTCATTATTGTTGAGTGCGGTAAAATTTAGTTCTTTTCTCGTTTGCATTAATGTTTTGACATTCATCTTCTGAATCGTTATTTCTGCATTATTTCTTTTCGCTTCCTTAAAAATAGCTATTTCATTTTTCTGAAAATTAATAGTTACATAAGTAACATAAGGGAGATTTCCGGTTGAAAAAAATATGTAGGAGAGAGCAGGGCTAATTTGAGCACGGGACCAATTTACCAATTTTAAAAAGCTAGTATTTATAGCGGTTTTTGTTCCAACAATACTTAAAGTAAAATATTTATAAAACCTGATATTTCAGTAAAATTTGTACCTATAAAAATTGTATAGGGCCAATCGAAACACAAAATTACTGGAAGCTTTAAATGTCTCTCGATATAAATATATTGCTTCTGAAAGTATTGCTGCGTGTGGACACGACACAAGTGTAATTGCAATAAAAGCGAGTAGAAAAATGCAATGTGGTGGCAACCGTGGCGCGGAGACTTAGTGTCTGACTCGCAAGCACTTGGTTCGAGCCCGAAGTCCGTTTCTTTTTCATTGATTGAGGGTGTAAGGATTCAGGGTTTAGGGGTTAAGGCTTTAACGGTTATAAGATGAAGGATTAAGATTTTAAGATCTTAAGGGTTCAAGGGTTAAGGGATTTAAGGGTTAAGGATTTAAGAGTTAAGGGTTTAAGGGATAAGGATTTAAGGGTTAAGGGTTTAAGGATTTAAGGGTTAAGGGGTTCACACAAGTAGCGCTAGTGAGAATCAACTCACTCTCTTAGACTTGTGAGTAGAAAGTAATATGCACCTCTTAAAAATCAAAAATATGTTTTGCTTTAACAACACCGATAGGTACTTTAAAATACATTTACAAACCCATTGAACTATAGCTTCTCATTTCAATTAATTTAAATTAATCTCCTGAAAGCAACAACACAAAGTGATTCACTAATATCACAGAACAGTATAATTCTTGATGATCATGGATTGAATAATATCTACTATTTAATTTTCGAATATAAATGTTATTGATAAAATATTTTTGATAAAGCGTTTAGAGTTTAAGGGTTCATGGCTCAAACGTTGGGGCTTTAAGTTTCAACGGTTTACGGTTAAAGGGTTTAGGTTTAGGTTTAGGGTTTAAAGGTTTAATAGTTTCGGGTTTACGGTTTCGGGTTTAAGGGCTTAGAGTTTAAGGGTTTAAGAGTTTAGGGTTTAGAGACTTAGGGTTTAGAGACTTAGGGTTTAAGAGTATAGGGTTTAGGGTTTAAGTATTTAGGGTTTATGGTCTAGGGTTTCAGGGTTTAAGGTTTTAGTTTAAGGGTTTAGGGTCTAAGTTAATTGCCATAGGTTTATAAAATAACAAGACAGAATTTAAATTAAGATTTAAAAACTACTTACAATTGTTGATAAAATTTTACTTAAATTTTTTTTCTGGTATTATATTTAATTAATAAACGAAATAAATGTAATGAATATAACATGTTTCTATTGTATCACAGTTTTTCTACTTAAATGTTGTAAATTGCTTCTAGTACGCTTGGCCGATGAACTCATAGTTACATGAACCTGAAGTTTCTAACGTTATCAATAATGAAATGCAAATTTTTTAAAAAATAACCGCCGTCTGCAAATTCTCCTTTTAGAAAAACTTGTAGCATCCCCCAAAGCTATAAAATAATTTGACGAGTAGTCCCGATGACCGGAACCACCCTTAACTGGGGGATAAAGATTCGTAAAAAAGATATCTCCGCACGATATGCCGCTCAGACAAATTTAATTTTTTTAAATAACTTCTATCCACCCCAGGCGTCTAGATAAAAATTTACGAGTAGTCCCGATGTCCAGAACCACCCTTAAGTGGAGGATGAAAATTCGAAATAAGACATCTCCGCACGATATGCCGCTCAGACAAATTTTATTTTTTTAAATAACTTCTATCCACCCCAGGCGCCTAAAAAAAAATTTGCGAGCAGCCCCGATGTCCGGGACCACCCTTAAGTGAGTGATGAAAATTCGAAATAAGACATCTCCGCAAGGTATGCCGCTCAGACAAATTTTCTTGCGGAGATATCTCTTTTAGGAATTTTCATCCCCCAGTTAAGGGTGGTTCCGGGCATCGGGACTACTCACAAATTTTTGTCAAGGCGCCTAGGGTGGACAGAAGTTATTTAAAAAAATAAAATTTGTCTGAGTGCCATATCGTGCGGAGATATCTTTTTTACGAATTTTCATCCCCCAGTTAAGGGTGATTCCGGTCATCGGGACTACTCGTCAAATTATTTTATAGTTTTGGGGGGTGCTATAAGTTTTTCTAAAACGAGAATTTGCAGTCGGCGATTATTTTTAAAAAAATTTGCATTTCGTTATTGGTAACGTTAGAAACTTCAGGTTCGTACAGTTACGAGCTAGACATAATAATTATTGAATATTTAAATAAACATTTACTACTTTAAAATATAAGTTTTTTATTCATTGTGGTAATGAAATATATACCTAAAGCTAATTCTTTTCACTTAAAATTTGAAGTTAACAATTTCACATTTGTTTTTTTATTTTTAAATATGAAAATCAAGTTTTGTCGAGTCTACAATGATTAATTATAGCACAACAATGTCCTAAAACACTAAGCTAGGTAATATTTTGATTTAATAGTGACTTTTTCTAACAATAAATTGAGCCTCCTCCGAATGAGGTATGATACGTAGTTTCATACCTCAGTAATTGCGTATCATACCTCAATCCTACATCATACCGTATGAAACTTCTGGACCGTATCGTAAACCCAACTCTGGACTAAGGCCTGGGACAGTCAAAAAGGAACTGGAACAGGAACACTAAAAATATATTGTTTTTATATCTATATATACGAGGAACATCTCGCTTGTTCCAGGAAAAAACGTAGTGTTCCTCATATATATAGATATAAAAACAATGTATTTTTAGTGTTCCTGTTCCTTTTTGACTGTGCCAGCCCTAACGATCCGACTTAGGCTGAAATCAGATGGTGCGGCATAGAGCTGCGGCATAGAGGATGCGTCATGGAGACAGCCAATCACAGCTATTCTGCAAATGCAAAGATAGCTCTGATTGGCTGTCTCCATGACGCATCCTCTATGCCGCAGCTCTATGCCGCACCATGTGATTTCACCCTTATCGACTGTTGCTTGCAGCTGATTCAGGGTATCTCAATCAATAGCGTCTGCTGTAGCATAAACAGACAATTTTTTCAGTATAGTCTATGGTACATCAGGTTAGGCCATATAATTGTAATAGTTTATTTATTAGAATATATGAGATCAATACGTGCTTGCAGTGCTTGGAGTTTATATCAGATAAGTAACAATTCAATTTTTCATAAAAAAACATAATTTCTCTCAAGAAGTGACACTTTGTGTCAAAATAATCTGTGTATTTTAAATTACAGGTTCACCCAAATCTTAAGAGGATCTACCCGGTACAAGAAATTAAATAATAAACTTCCACAATCAGGTAAAAATTTAAGTTTTAATTTAATAGTTTCAAATTTAAAATTGTTTATCTCGTGCAATTCATAGTTGTAAAGACATGCACAGTTAGGGTAAAATCATTACTTCTATATTATTCTTAAAATTTTTCATACTTATTTTCTTTACAATTTGTGCAACTACTTCGAAAGAAAAATCTAACTTCTAAAGTAACAGTAAGAGTATTAGTAGAGAATAAGGCTTAGTTTACTCATATAGTATGAAAATTCATACTAAGCAGTACTTTGGACTTTGACTTTTTAAAGTATAGTATCTTTTCATACTAACTGATGCGGAACTGAAGTGAAACTGAAGCTTTAGAATGACAGGAGGAGAGCCAGTATACTACAATCATACAACAGTTCTACTCGGAGACCATCATATACATACTATAATATTCGTATATGAATGATGTCGTGTCTTTCTAGGCATGCCTACTCTGATACTATAATTATTACTAAAGTATATAGTGTATTAACACGATATACTTTGAAAATGTGTACACATACTTTAGAAGTATAAAATTACATACTATAACATTATAAGTTACCTTTAATGCAATATGAGTATTTATTGCAACAATTCCGAGTATTTATTGCATTATTATATTGTATGTAATATTTACAATAAAGCTCAAGCTATTCGCTTAGAAACTTTAAAGCCATTTTTCTCCATTAATATTAATGGACGAATCATTTAGAGTTGCCATTTGAGTAAGTGGGGCAAATCGACTCCGTGACTTTATAATTTGCTCCATCTCTTCCTGCCCACCAGCTACAAATCATGAACATAAAAAATTTAAATCTATTACAAAAACCAGCTGAAATAATAAAAATAACGCAGTGTCTATTCCAACCAAAAATCCACGTAATTACCTGGATGTAAGTCCTTACATCCACGTTTTTATGTAAATACGAGTCTTACGTCCACGTATTTATGTGGGTATTTCAGTTATTGTAAATGTATGCTTACATTCACGTATTTACAAGGATTTTGGTGCAAATAGACTCGGCGTACAAATAATAGCAATACCTACATATTAGAGTCGACATTTGAGCTTTGACAATAACCCGCTTGCCAATCTTAGCATCGTACCATTTAACATGGTACCACTTATCATGTGAAAAATCTTTCACATTTTTAGGGCGATTCTTTTCGAACTCCTTGATCATGTCCACATGTACAAACCATGTTTTGAGTGGTTCATTTATGAACTTCACGTGTGCGTGAGTAATTGCCATTATCTGAGACGAACCCATAATTAATTAAACTCTTTGAAAAAAGTCAATTACCCTAGTGAAAATTTTTCGTGCAACAAAGTGTATGAAGGTGTATCAATGTATATCAAGATGTATCAAGATATTGCATTTCGGACCAATCTTGATACACTTTGATACATTTTTCATACACTTTGATACACTTCGGTACAAAAAAAAAGTGTACCTGGATACACTTTGATACACTTTAATACAGTTTGCTACACCTTGATACAATTTAATACACTATAATTATACATTTTCATTAAAATTAGGATTTTATTTTCGTTATATTAAATTGTTTAAATATGTACGAAAGTGTATCAAGCTGTATGAAAGCATTAATTTCATTTTTATGAAAGAGTATCAAGATGTATCAAAATTTATCAAAATTTTACAAAATTGGTCCAAAATGCCACATTTTGATACACCTTCATATACTTTAATACGTTTTCATACACTTTCATACATTTGATTCATCTTAATACACTCACAAATTTCCACTAGGATAGTCTAGACATTCATAATAATTATTCTATTAACAAAACTTCAAAGTTAATTGAAATAAAAAGGGTGAGAATGCTGCACGATTTCTTTTCTTCCTTAATATTTATTGGCATAAAGAGGGTTCCTGCATACTAAAAACTTAAGTTGAAGAAATAAGGGCAAATCCACATAAGGTGCCCGGAGCTGTGCACCGTGCGCTTTACGCTCTACCCAAAAGAAGGAGTTGTTCGACATCTATGTAACAGTTATCTATGTTTGACATCTATGCTCTGTTTAATAAGAGGCTATACGTCTCTTCCGCTTAATCCTGTGATAAGTCCGTAGATGTCGAACAACTCTTTCTTTTTGGTAGAGCGCAAAGCGCACGGCGCACAGCTCCGTGCACGTAATGTGGATTCACCGTAAGAAAATGTATTGTTACTTTGTTAGTTTAAATATATATATATGAGGAACAAGGGTTGAATCGCTGCACGGTTCAACAGATTCTCGTTTTAGGGCCATCCGCGGTAAATACGGAACATATGAAGGACAGACAAGCGATTGTTCCTTCTGGTTCCTAGTACAAGCAATGAATTTTCTTGTTTTTTTATCTGTTCCATAAAGGGAGCATGTACATAAGCGCTGTGCTGTGCGATGCCGTACGATGCCGTTCGATGCCGCGCAGTGCCGCACGATTAGTGCTGCGTCCGATACGTTGTCTAAATGGTTCAAAATAAATTGTACGTTGTATCACTGCATTATTTATTTAACTATTTAATTTAAATCATGCAGAGATACAACTTACAATTTATTTTGAACCATTTAGACAACGGATCGAACGCAGCACTAATCGTGCGGCACTGCGCGGCATGGAACGGCATCGAACGACATCGTACGGCATCGCACAGCACAGCGCTTATGTACATGCTCCCTTATGCTGCGGGCGGCATAGACTATGAAGGACAATGTATATGATATGTTTACATTATCCTTCATAGTCTATGGTCTTACAGCCTATTGCCTTGTTTGTTTACTTCTTCCATACCTCACGTTTTTATTTAAAAAAGAGTACTACTTTCTATTGTTTATACAGTAGCGTTAATTACATTTAATCGCAATGGCTGATAATCGTATTCCTTATAAAAAATATTTTCGAGAGTCGGATGCTATCGTACCACATCGGACACTGGAAAGGCATAATGTAACCCCAAATGTTGCGTTAGGGCTAGGGTTTCATGAAGAAACTAATCAGATGGAGTGTAATGCATCTGTTTCTATACAAGTAAGTAGTATATTTTAATTATTTAAATATTACATACATATTCCACTCTTACATTTTAAAAAATGAAATATTTCTTATATTTTATATTTCAATGTTTAAATTTGACTGGTCAATTTCAAATGAAGAAACAATTTTATAATATTTTAATAGATTAATAGGTTTACATTGTTTTCTATATCGTTTTAACAATTTTTTATACATATCTTACACTTTTTATCAGGATATCGATTATCGGGTTATTGTGCTATTAGCTTATTGGGTTATTGTGTCAGAAAATAAAATAATAGTTTCAGCTGCAACAGAATTCAAAATCTGTACTGCTTAAAATAGTAAAAACTTCGAACACAATTATATCAGAAATTAAAATAGTTTCAGCTAATAAATAAAGAACCACAAAAATAAATTTCATTTAATGTAAAGAAAAATAAATACATTTAATTCAATGTGAAAAAGTGTAAGAAATTAAATAAATTTAATTTAATAAAATAATAGTTTCAGCTGCAATATATTTGAAAATCAGTAGCTCTTAAGGGGACCAGACACTGTTAAAGCCTGAAAAAATAGTTATTATTATTTTGTGATTATAAATTTTCTTTAAATGTCAACATTTTATTATTTTTTGTACATAAAGTTGATACAATTACCTTTCTTTTCAGACCAATCAGACTTAAAAATATTCATTTTTGTGCCTGTAGTAGTAAATATAGTTATACTAACTGTCTGACTACTTATTTGATGGTGCGCAGGATTCAGAAGCCATCGATGCTCATTTGACTAGTTCTTGTGGATTCTTCTTTCTAAATATGTTTTCTCCGGAGTGAGCGAAGCAAAATCTGAAAAAGTCAAAATATTAATTTAGGTGTACATTTTATTCAATTTTCACTATTTTTCATCATTTTTTATTAATATAAATGTAATCGAAAAAAGGACTCACTTTTGTTAAATTCTGCTTCGCTCACTCCGGAGGAAAATATATCCCAAAAATGATCTTAAAATCTCAGAGCCCGTCGTTGCAAACTCACTTGGCAGTCCTGCGCACCGTAAATAAAAAATGAAGAAAAACATAAATGGAGAAAAATGGCTTTTAAGTTTTTAAGCGAATAGCTTGAGCTTTATTGTAAATATTATATATAATAAAATAATGCAATAAATAGTTGAAATCAGTTAAGACAGTTAGGCAGATTGTTAAGAAAATAAGTGTGAAAATTTTTCAGGATAATAATGAAGTAATGACTTTACTCTAACAGTGTACGTCTTTACAACCATGAATTGCATTAATTAAATTCTTTTAAATTTAAAACTATTAAATTGTAACTTAAAATTTTACCTGACTGTGGAAGTTTATTTTATTTTCTTGTATTGGATAGAGCCTCAGCCTTGGGTGGAGAAACTGGACCTGTAATCTAAAAGGCAGATTATTTTGACACAAAGTATGACTTCTTAAGAGAATTTTTTTTTATTTGAAATTAGTTGTTGACTTATCTGATATAAGCTCCAAGCATTCCACGTATTGATCTTAAATTGTAATAAATAAACTATTATAATTGTACGGCCTAACATGTACAGTACACAGTACACTGAAAAACATGGTCTGTTTAAGCTGCAGCAGACGCTACTGACTGACATATCCTGAACTTAGCTGCAAGCGACAGTCGGTAAAGTAGTCGGATCCTCGGGTCGGATCGTTAGGGTGAAATCACATGGTGCGGCCTTAAGGCCGGTACACTTAAAAAAGAACAGATGAAAAACACAGGAATAGGAAGGAACAAGAGAGAACAACAAGGAATAGCTCGTTGTGTGTCGTTGTGCACATGATCAAGTGCTCATAACCTACTAACTGCGGTAAGTTTATGAAAAAATTAATAATAATAAGTAACTTTTATAAATGAATAATTAAATTTATTTGTATAATATAATTATTGTTAATTGTGGGAATGATTATTGTCACTTCATCTTGTATAATTTTTCGTTAAATAATAAATTGAACTCTGGATTAAATTTTCCTTATCTGAAATAACAATAATCATTCCCACAATTAACAATAATTATATTATACAAATATACTTAATTATTCACTTATAAAAGTTACTTATTATTATTAATTTTTTCATAAACTTACCGCAGTTAGTAGGTTATGAGCACTTCATCATGGGCACTACGACACACAACGAGCTATTCCTTGTTGTTCTCTCTTGTTCCTTCCTATTCCTGTGTTTTTTATCTGTTCTTTTTTTAAGTGTACCGGCCTTTAGAGCATATACTACTAGAGGCAGCATGCCGTGCTCGAAAAGCGTGGTCAGGTGCGAGAGAGACAGCATGTACTCTTCGATATAGTGTCGCGTGCGAGCGAGGGAGATAGCATGTACTCTTCCCTATACTATTGCCTGTCTTGAACTGACCACGCTTTTCGAGCACGGCATGCTGCCTCTAGTGTATGCTCTAAGGGTGCGGCATAGAGCTGCGGCATAGAGGATGCGTCATAGAGGCCAATCAGAGCTATCTTTGCATGTGCAGAATAGCTGTGATTGGCTGTCTCCATGACGCATCCTCTATGCCGCAGGCCCGCAGCTCTATGCCGCACCATGTGATTTCAGCCTAAGGCCCCTGCCACATAAGCACGTTTGCATCCGTATGCACGCGTATGCATCCGTACGCACATGCACACATCTCGTGCGAGCGCGCGCGCCCACACGAGATGTGTGCCCGTGCGAACGGATGCATACGGATGCATACGTGCTTATGTGGCAGGGGCCTTACTCGGATCGATACCGCGTCAGTTCGCGAGCCTTCGGTTCGAGCACGTACATCTTAGCCCGCGGAATTCAAAAGGAGTAGAAAACAATCACACTGGTAAATTATGGCAACTTAAATTGTAATGGCACGTAAGTGAGTACAAAAAAGTTCAATAAATATTTATTAAAAACAAAGAAAAAACAAATTTTAGTTCAGTTCTATTTTATCTATTTCTTTTAAATGTTTTGAATTATTGTACCTAAAGTTTTTACATACTCAAAATGAAACGTACAATCTTTTTAAATTCTTTATTATATAAAAACAATGCACACTGACAATTAGCACTAAAACATTAATTTACTAATTTGAAAAAATATAAAATGTAAAAGAATGTAAAAAATATGTTAAAAGTGTACAAAATGTAAACAATGTAAAAAATGTAAAACATTTGAAAAAATCTAAAAAATGTAAAAAATGTTAAAAATTGAGAAAAAAATTAGCAAAAATGAGAAAAATGGAAAAAATGGAAAAAACCTTAAAAATGTAAACAATGTAAAAAAAAGTTAATAAATACGTAAAATACGTCCATAGAGGGGGTGGGGGCTAAATGTTTTGGAAACATCCGGTCCACTTCCTAAACCGATCCGATCCATATTCCCTTAAATTAACGAAGAACACGAAAGGACAGAAAAAAGGGGGAGAGCAAAAAAAATGAATCTTTAATATAGTATCCAATTTATTTCAAAGTTACTTAAAAGATATTTGAACTGGGCCGACTAAGAATTCTAGTTTAGAGCTGACCAAATTACAGTACGTTCCGGTCCATATTTCGCTAATTAACAAAAAACATTAAAGGTGAGGAAAGAAGGCGGTGGAGGTAAAAAAAAGTAATCTTTAATGCAACCTTTGAATTTTTTTTTAAAGTGACCGTAAGTTATTTGAACTAAGTTGGTGAATGAACCCGATCTTTGAAACTACCTTTACTGGGGCGGGTGGGGGGGGCGGTGAAAATAAAAAAAATATATCTTGGCTCGTAATACCGCTGAGAACCTAATTATTTTTTGAAACAACCCCTGCACCATAAGAAGCCCACAAAAAATTTGGTATATAAACCCGAGCTCCGGAACTACCCCTTCAGGGAGGTTAAAAAAATATATCTTCGCACGTAATGCCGATGAGACGCTAATTCTTTTGTCAAGCAACTCATAGTATCACCAAAACAAAAATAATTGGCTCTTAATGCCACTAAGACACTATTTATGTTTTTAAACAATTCATTTTATCCCGGAAAGCCCGAAAAAAATTTGACGAATGAACTCGATCTCCGGAACTACCCGTTCTGAGGGTTGTAAATAAAAAAATAAAAGACAAAAAAAAATTAAAAAAATGTCTTGACTTGTTATGACGATCAGAAGCTAACAATTTGTTTAAACAACTGTTTGTATTATAAGACCTCAAAAAACTTGGCGAATAAACCCGAGCTCCGGAATTATCCTTTCTGGGAGTTTGGAAATACTAATAAAATATATCTTGGCACGTAACACCTCTCAGACGCTAATTCTTTTTTAAGGGGATGTGGAGCCCTAATTTCAATATTTTCATTTGAATATTTTCATTTCTCGGCTTCATTTTCCAATTTTTTTTATGGCTATTGGGGTACATAGAATTGTTAAAAAAATAATTAGCGTCTGAGTGGCATTACGATCCAAGTTCAACTTTTTGTATTTTTATCGCCTCCCACCCCTTCTCGCAGTATGATAGTTTCGGAGCTCGGATTCATTGGTCAATTTTTTTTTATGGCTTTTTGTGATACAAGAAGTTACTAAAAAAAATAATGAGCGTCTGAGCGGCATCACGATTAATTTCATTAATTTCATTAATTACATATTCATTAATTGCATGCATAATATTCATCCCTTTCTTAGGGCTTGATATATCTTACCATTATTTTTAACGTTTATAATTATACTTTCATTGACAATCGGTTACTGTACAAACGAAATTTTGTATACGGATATTATTTTGGAAAAATTAGCATTTCGTTATTGATAATGTTACAAATCTCAGGTTCATATTAACCTTTTCGCTCCGGGGATTTTTCCTTTAAAATTGACCTCGCATTTTAGCTGAATTTCATGACTTAAGTGAATGAACTTCTTATGACAAGTCGACACTTTTCAAGGTCAAAGAAGTAACCAGGATTTTTTTCAATATTTTTCCTAAATTTAGTGCATTAAATTGACCTTATAAACATCTATTACGTTCGCTTTTCTTGTTGGTCCATATATGGACCAGTCCCGGAGCGAAAAGGTTAAATTGGGGTAATCTGAGACGGTATTGGCAAAATGGGACGATCCGGTATAATGAAACGTTGAGCAGAATGATTCGATTAGGGTAAACTGAGGTAGTAGTGGTAAAATGGGCGATACAATAAAATGAAGCGTTGCACTAAAGTGAAACGGGGAGTCATAGGAGTCAGTTGGGTTAAATTAGGGAGACTGTAGGGATAACATGGGTCAATTCGGTAACATGAAACGATGACCAGAATTAGTCGATTGGGGTAAAACGACGTGGTTGCGGTAATATGGGACGGTACAATACAATTGAACTGGGAGTAGACGTGCGTGCATTCTTGTGAGCGTGCGTGTGTAAATGCGTGTGTGTGTATGTGCGCGCGCGCGCGTGTGTGTATGTGTGTGTGTGTGTGTGTGTGAGTGTGTGTGCGCGCGCGTATGTGTGTGTGTTTGCGCGCGCATGTGTGTGTGTGTGTGTGTGTGTGTGAGTCTGTGTAAAGTATTCCATAAACTACTATTATATGTTACTGTACGATACATACGTTCTGATGGTGACGAAATAAAATTTTTTTATGTGAAACATCTAATGCCGCGATACGGGAGGTAAAAGCGCGCCTCTCAAGCGACGCCTGAAATCGAGCGATGCCTGAAATGGAGCGACGCCTCGTGATCCGTCGGCACTGCTCGATTCGACTCGGTGGCCCCCACTCTGCTCAACGCAGCGGAGCCCTCTCCGATCTCCCCTCTCTGCGCGCTCTTCGCCAGTCGAGCCCCTCTCTCTTCCGCCGCTTTGTGTTCTCTCTACTACTACCATACCGTTTGCTTGTATATATCGATGTACGAGCGTCGGAATACGTTGCCATCTCTCGCCTCCGCCGCTGTGTTCTCACTACTATGCCGTCTGCTAATTTAATTACTTAATATGCATTACTAAAATACAAAAAAAAAATAAAAATTAATAAAAATCACTGTATATTGATCAAATTTTGTACAAGTATTGGAAATGACATAAACTATGCATCCTATAAATTTCAAGCCAATACTCACAGACATTCTCTAAAAATCAAAATCTGAAAAAAAAAAATACTAAAAAAATATAACCCTAAACATTTTTAAAATTTATCAATAGATATAACTAAAATATACAGCAATCAGGTATATAAGCTACTTCTCCACAAAATTTCAAAACAATTCAATTAATTTTACTCCCGTAATCGTTGGACATAGAAAACTCATTTTTTTCAATTTTAAATTTTTTACTTTGAAAATAAATAATTAAATCACTTAAATTTTTATTGTAAATATAAGCTCTCATTATGACACGTTAATATGATTTTTTTCTTGAGGTTATTATGTGTAATTTTAAAGATATGAATTATTTAATAATAATTACTTTTTTTATTATATCAATATTCCGAAAAGTTCGATCAAAAAAATCAAATTGTAAAATGTAGGTAATTTTATGCTCTTTCAGATGAATTATTCACGAATTCATTTTTAGACGATATCATTAAAAGAAAAGCAAAAAAGCGTTTTTCTAAAATCAAAAAATGACTAAAAAATTATAACGAATCAGCAGAATCGAAAATAAATGTTTTTCCACACATCGGGCACAAAAACAAAAAAAAATGAGCCTTTATAGATGAAAAGATTAAAATCCATCGAGTAGAAGCTGAGATCTAGGGGTATATACACACACACACACACACACACGCACACACACACACATACACACACGCATACTCACACGCACACACACACACATCCACCCGGAAATTTTCCAAGAATACTATATTTCGCTTCCGAACACCTTAAAAAACATTTCTGATACATTTTTACGAAAAATTCAAAAATCATCATTAATAGCTTCCTCTATGGGGAAGCAAAATAAAAGAAATTAAAAGAAAATTTTCTTTCATTTTTTCTTTCTTCAATACGCCTTTCTTTCTACTTAATACTTTCTATAACATGTAATTCGATGTTTCACATCTACCAGGCGTCCCACGACCGCTCATGTTTTTTTTTTTCAGTTTGAAATGAGACAAGAATCAGACAATCCGGCGATTGAACTTGATGATGGCTGTACAGCAGTACCATTTATAGAATCGTCAGAAAATGAACCGTTTCTATCATCGGAATTAACTAGAGTATAGTCATATATTTATATATATTTCATATATATTTCAGTTCTGTATATTGATTACGTGAGGCGTGTAGTATTAAAAACCGTTGTCATTTTAATGAAAAAAAAGTTAGAGTAATTCTGATGTATAATGTAGGAAAACTGCTGCGTGTGTTGAATAAGTCAAAGTTAAAAAAAAGTTCAGTGTAAAATAGGGCATTAAAATCGGCGCGATTGAAAAATTGATGACGACTATTAATTAACTGTTTTGTTGAAGGTTTGACTATGTTTAGTGAGCATATATAACAATTTTTGCATAGACGATTAAGTTTATGAATGTACAAAATATATTTTTTGTAACCATTTATTGCATAAATAAAGGGAATTATAACCAGGCTAATAAGATATCCCACGTATGATATAATGTTCGCAAACGTTCCCAAAGCAACCTTGTTAACTGTAATATATTTAACAATTTAATTATTAATTAACGAAAATGTATTTATTTGAATGATTAAATTTATAGAGAAGTGAAAGTTCATTAGTTAATACCCACTTTTCAAAAGTGCAATTGTTTTTTCTCTTTTTTTTCAATCTGTAACAGTTTTCGAGATATTGTACATTATTCATTTATTAATTTTGCATTAAAAAATTGCATTCTTTAGAAACGTTTGGGATATTAAATAAATTTTGGTTAGGCGATTCTTTTACAATTGCTTATAAAGTCAACATTTGGAACTCGTTTGAAAAATACTGGCTTCCCGAATGGAAAAAAATTTAAGTACGAACACGTACTTTACTGTACGATGTAGTAGATGTAAGTACATCTGCGTACGTTTCCGTACGATTCCGTTCGTTTGCGTACGTTTCCGTACCTTACTGTTACAATTCGGACATGTACATAGTATTGTACGCAATAACCTACCGAATCGTACGGAAACGTACCGAATCGCACGGAAATGTACCGAAACTTACGCAATCGTACGGTAGGCTACAAATACATTCTAAACTAAAAAAAAATTGTTATATAATTGTTAATTTTTTGATGTAGCTTTCCATAGAATGCCGAACGATTCTGCATATTTTAGTAACTTTTAGTATGTTCAAGTATATTTGCTTATGTTTGCGTACATTTGCGTACGTTTAGGTACATATTTCTGTACATTAATGTAGATTTGTATACGCTGCCGTACGGTTCCGTACGTTTCCGTACGTTTCCGTACGTTTCTTCATTGCTGTATATTCTTTTATCGCTGCCGTACATTCACGTACGATTCGGTACGGATCTACCACTCTGTGCGATTCCGTACATTTCCGTACGTTTCCGTACATTTATGTACAATTTGCCAGAATTGTAACTAAACCGTACGGAATCGTACGGAAATGTACGGAAATATACTAAATCGTACAGAATCGTACGGAAATGTACGATTTTTATTTCCATTCGGGTTACATTATTGTAATGTTGAAAAATAAATTATCTCTTCATTTTCTAGATACAGGTCTTTGTATTGTATTTGAAGTATTCTGATTGTTATGACTTAACTGGTTTTTATTGTACACGCCTCATGGGTAGGAGTAATAGTTTTTGATCGCAAAATTCATTTGTAAAACGAAACAATAAATTGATCCAAGGTACCATACCTTATGTTCTTGGGTGTGCTGAATCCAAATCCGGGCTTAAAATTAAAAAATTTTGCTTACAAAATTAAATATGGCTGATCTTTTACAAAAAAAATAGTGAAAAATTCGAAGTTCTTTTTTTTCATCAATTTTTTTCTACCATAAAACGCGTCAATAGCGCAATCATTCTTCAACCAGCGGTGCACAAAATTGTTGAACTTTAATGGAAAATTTTTATATATGAGCTTTTATTTTCAAAATGGCGGATAAAATGCAATAATCTGAAAAAAAATGGGGTTTTCGTTACCAATTTTTTTCTCAAAAACTATGAGGTTTAGGGAAAAGTTTTATAGAACAAAAATGTCTTAGAATTTGTCAAGGAACACTCTATAATTTTTTCAGATTTTTTGAAGGAAATTTTTGATTTTCCAGAAAACCGCAAAATTGAAATTTCCAAAAAAGTTTTCAAAAAAATCTGAAAAAATTCGTGAGTATTCTTTGGCTAATTCTAAGACTTTTTTGTTCTTATAAATATTTTCCCAAAGCCTATAGTTTCTCAGAAAAAAATTATCGAACATTGTGCGAATTCTTTTCAACCGTTTCAACTTTTGGAATTTCACAAAATAAGTTGGGGTCTAAACGTATGACATTTCCATTCTCTAAGAAGCTCTAAATAAAGAAAATTACATAAGTGCCTATAAAATATATATTGAAATTTTACACTCAGCGTTTCCCATCTTTTTTCTAAAAAAATTTTTACCAAAGCTTATTTCGTCAGATCGATTAAAGTCGATAAAATATATTGTGGTTTTCCAACACAAAAGTTATTCAAGTCCATTATTCTGAAGTTTAGAGGTTTTCTTAACGATTATCTTTTGTATTTATACTTGCAATGTCACGAAAACGATCGAGGCGTGAAGTTTCTCCTGAACCTGAAAGTGAAAATAAGTCATATACCACAGACGATGATGAAAACTGCATGATACCAAACACAGACAATTCTGGTTCCTCAGATTCTGAAAATGATTCAGATAATGATTGTGATAATTATCATGATGAAAAATTACCGAAAACTACTTACAAGAGAGTTTCAAAAAGTTATCAAGAAGATCAAGCTAAGCTTGAAAAAGATCATAAATTTGAATGGGTAAATGGTGAAAGGATATATTCTGATATACGAACCAATGAATTAGCGAATATTGTTTATTATTAGCCGACGTTCCGGGAGCGTTAGATATACTCCCCTCATCAGGGCATAAACAGTTATTCAGTCATTATTAAAACATTCGGTCCTGCCGCACATAAATACACGAGAACTACACCAAATACCAACTTATGCGTAATTCTCTCATGATTAATATCGGATAAGGCGAGTGCCATCTCCGATAAATCAACTAACAATCAATCAATTGTTAGTTGATTTATCGGAGATGGCACTCGCCTTATCCGATATTAATCATGAGAGAATTACGCATAAGTTGGTATTTGGTGTAGTTCTCGTGTATTTATGTGCGGCAGGACCGAATGTTTTAATAATGACTGAATAACTGTTTATGCCCTGAAGAGGGGAGTATATCTAACGCTCCCGAAACGTCGGCTAATAATAAACAATATTCGCTAATTCATTTGTTCGTTTGATGTCCGCCTCTTCCAAAAAACTTAAATATCACGAACGTACTTTAACGATATATTCTGATATAAATGAAGATCAATATTACTGCCTAGAAGTACAAAGGAAAAAATTGGAAAATGTGAGCCAAGAGAACTGTTTGAACATTTTTTTTCAAATGAAATGAAAAAGTATATCATCGATGCATGTAAGGAAAATGGTTTTGATTTATCATTAGTCGATCTCAATACATTCATTGGAATCGTTATAACAACCTCATTCAATAAAAGAAAATCTCAGAGAGATTATTGGTCAACTGACCCTTTTTTATCTTGTGAAATAATTTCTGCAGCAATGTCACGATCTAAGTTTGAATTGATCAAATCCAAATTGAAATACTCGAAGGCCAAAGATAACGATTCAAATGATAAGGCTTGGCGAGTTCGGGCTTTATTAAAACTGTTTCAGAAGAATATTCTGCAGTTTGGCTTCTGGAGATCAGCTTTATCAGTGGATGAAATGATGGCTAAATTTTATGGTAGAATAAGCTTCAAACAGTTCATAAGTGGAAAGCCTACGCGATTCGGTCTTAAATTTTGGGTACTTTGCACTGCTGATGGATATTTATTGAATTTAGACTTATACTGTGGGAAAAAATCTGTAATAGTAGATAAGTTATCTAAATGTGCATTAGGATCTCGCGTAGTTTTATATTTATTGAAACCCTTTTTTGAATTGACATCTGCTGCGAAAATTCCTCTTTATCATCTTTATTTTGACAATTATTTTACAAACTTAGATCTTGTTGTGCATTTAAAACGGTTAAAATTGAAATGTACAGGAACTGTTAGAGATAACCGTGTCAAAGAAAAAAATGTCATCGATAAAAAGTCTCCACGTGGAATGTATGTTGTAAAGTATGATTGAAACTCTGGAATAAATTACATCACTGTAATGGATTCGAAGCCGGTGTCAATATTATCCACAGCTGCAGGGGTTACTCCATTATCATCAGTAAAAAGATACAGTTCGACTAAAAAAGAAAAAATTGATATTCCAGTCCCACAAGGTTTTTATCTTTACAATCAGTCCATGGGTGGAGTTGATGTACACGATGGACACTGTAATAACTTGATGCCAATTCGTTCGAAGAAATGGACATAGGTAGTTTTTATTAGACTTATCCAAGCAGCAATTACATATGCAGTTGTAATATAAAATGCTGCTGATGACAGTGGAAAGAAAGTTGGAACTAAAGAGTTTGCAATGTCAATAGCTAAAAGCTACATTTATGATACTAAAAAAATGAGGAAAAACATACAACCATTCGACAAGACAAACAAAAGAAGTTCTCCATTTGCCTAATAAGAACATATATATGTACTGTGAGAACTGCGATTTGTTTTTTTGCGGTACTTGTATGAAAAAAAAACATTAAAATGTTTGAATGACAGTGAGAGGCAAGGGGACTCACTATAAACAAGCACCCCGTACAGTGAGAGGACCGGGGACTCACTATAAACATGCACCCCGTACAGTGAGAGGCAAGGGGACTCACTATAAACAAGCACCCCGTACAGTGAGAGGCAAGGGGACTCACTTAAAGGAGCACCCCGTACAGTGAGGCAAGGGGACTTATTATAAAGAAGCACCCCGTACAGTGAGAGGCAAGGGGACTCATTATAAAGAAGCACCCGGTACAGTGAGAGGCAAGGGGACTCACTATAAACAAGCATCCCGTACAGTGAGAGGCAAGGGGACTCACTATAAAGAAGCACCCCGTACAGTGAGAGGCAAGGGGACTCACTATAAACAAGCACCCCCCTACAGTGAGAGGCAAGGGGACTCACTATAAAGAAGCACCCCGTACAGTGAGAGGCAAGGGGACTCACTATAAACAAGCACCCCGAAGGAGACATAATTTTACCACGTCCACGCCGTTGTCTCTGGGTTACGCTAAGAGTAAAGTCTCAATATAAACTGAAAGTAGATATATTCTATAGGCAATTGAACAATTTTCTTTATTCGGAGCTTCTTGGAGAATGGAAATGCCGTACGTTTAGACCTTATTTTGTGAAATTCCAAAAGTTGAAGCGGTTGAAAAGAATTCGCACAATGTTTGATAATTTTTTTCTGGGAAAATATAGGCTTTCGGAAAATATTTATAAGAACAAAAAAGCTCTTAGAATTAGCCAAAGAATTCTCACAAATTTTTTCAGATTTTTTGAAAACTTTTTGGAAATTTCAATTTTGCGGTTTTCTGGAAAATCACAAATTTCATTCAAAAATCTTAAAAAATTCTAGAGTGTTCCTTGACAAATTTTAAGACATTTTTGTTCTATAAAACTTTTTCCTAAACCTCATAGTTTTTGAGAAAAAAATTGGTAACGAAAACCGAATTTTTTTTTAGATTATTGCATTTTATCCGCCATTTTGAAAATAAAAGCTCATATATAAAAATTTTCTATTAAAGTTCAACAATTTTGTGAACCGATGGTTGAATAAAGATTGCGCTATTGACGCGTTTTATGGTAGAAAAAATTGATGAAAAAAAAGAACTTCGAATTTCTCACTATTTTTTTGTATAGACCCCCCATATTTAATTTTGTAAGCAAAATTTTTTAATTTTATGCCCGAATTCGGATTCAGCACACCCAAAAACATAAGGTAAGGTACCTTGGATCAATTTATTGTTTCGTTTTACAAATGAATTTTGCGATCAAAAACATGTTCAAAAAATGACGTCTTTGGTCGTTAATGGGTTAACATGAACTATCTTTTACAGGGATTCGTCGCAAGTGATGAAATGCACGACTGTATACAGGAAGTATTAGAGCATGATGAAAGGAAAAATGCTAATGCGACGTTCAATAACAAATTTAAAACTCTTGAGGATTTCATGAACAGTAAAGAATTTTCTGAGCCTATTCACACCCGAATTGACAAGACAAGAGGGGAACTATTTTTAATGCTTTTAAAATTTAGTTTGGTAAATAGCTTATCCGTCAGTGCTATGACAAATTTATTTAAAATGGTTAATTGTCAATTTTCAGAACCAGTATTACCTGACACCCATTATATGTTAGATAAACTATTGAATCCTCAAGGTGATGCTACATTTTATGCTGTCTGTCCGAACTGCTCAGCAATATCGGAAAATTTGAGGAAGTTCAATCTGTGCAAAGGTGTTCTGTTTGCAATGAAAAATTAGATTTGTCAAATGTTTCTAATATAAGCTTTTTTGTTATAATTAATCCAACACATCAGATAGCTCAATTACTGAATGTTTATGAGGAACATTATAATGAAGTTGTTAGCGAAAGAACTTATAACGATAATAATATTTCTGACATTTCTGATGGTAATGGTTATCGTCAGTTCAAAGCGTCGTTGCCAAAAGATGAGAAAAACAGTTATGCAACAGGAATAGTTGGTTTCGATGGAACCAGAAAATTTGAATGCACAGATTGTACTCTCTGGCCATTATTTTTAATGTTAAATGAACTCCCTGTTGAAGTTCGAACAAAACAATTGATAACCTGCGGCTTATGGTTTTCCAACAAAAAACCAGACATGAACGCATTTCTAAACCCCTTTGTCGATGTTGTTAATGGTCTCAAACGTACTGGAATCAAATGTAATATAAGAGGTGAAGAACGCTCTATCAGATTATACGTTCTTTTATGCGTTGTAGATTCACCAGCCCGATGTGCTGCGCAAGGAATTCATCAATATAATGGCAAATATGGATGTAGTTGGTGTAAACATCCTGGTGTACAGGCCGAAGGAAGCATGAGATATCCGATACTGGAAAGTACTTCGGAACTTCGAGATGCAGAAAGTATGAGAATCGATATGCTAACGGCAACACCAGGAGATCATATTGATGGCGTCATCGGGCCATCGCCTCTAGCTAATGTAGAGCATTTCGATGTTGTATTCGGATTTGTGCCTGATTATTTACACTGTGTCCTGCAAGGAGTAATCAAGAGTTTCATTGAATATTACGTGAAAACAATGGATGCAGATCGAATTAAAGAAATCGATTCCGTCATGATGAGTATCACTGCATCTAATCAAAACGCTCATTATACTCGGCGATTCAGTAGCAGAGGAAATTGGAGTGCACGTGAGCGTGAAAACTTCCTCTTGTTTTATAGCGTTCCAATTTTTTCACGTATACTGAGTAAAGAACACTTCGATCATTGGCTGCTGCTTGTTGAAAGTTTATATATACTTTTGCAAGCAAATATTACCATAATAGAACTGAACGAAGCAGACAAAATGTTACATGAATTCGTTGGCAAAACTGAAGAATATTTTGGAATCAAAGCGATGACGTATAATGTTCATCAGTTGCTGCATCTCAGTCGTAGTGTTCTTGATTGGGGGCCATTATGGGCTCATTCAACATTTTCGTTTGAGGCAGGAAATCATTACATTTTACGAGCCACGAAATGTGCCAGGGGTGTAACGCAGCAAACGGTTCGATACGTAAATCTTCAATATCACATGTTATTTGTACAGGAACGTGTTTATCCACATTCTAGTGACACCATGAAGAAGTTTTGTGACGATATTCTTGCAGCCAGAGTTCAGAACTTCCAAGAAATAAATGGCAGAACATATTTTGGTAAGGGCCGTTATATGTGCCATGGTATAATTGAAGAATTTAATTTGCCAAAGACTGCCATGTTTTATGCAAAAATGGTGAAAAAGTCATGTTTATATCAAAGTGCAATGAAGGAGAAGAAGCGATCAAATGATTCAATAGCTCAACTAAACGACGGCAGATTCATACGTATTCTGTGTTTTGTTGTTGATGATGAAATAGATTATGAATTAACCATTTGTAACGTGCTTCGTACGCATGCTACTTTGTGCGACAAATACATTAAATTCCACACTGTTGATGAAATAGGAGAGATAAACATAATCGTGCCAACAGTATCTATAAAAGTAGTTTGCACTTATATGAATATATACGATAACATGTACATTTGTCCATTACCAAATTTGCTAAAATATTAGTTCGTAGATGAAATTGTTAATAAATAATACTTCTATTTTTATTAAGAATAATTTTTCATTAATGCCCCATTGATCGCAAATGAAAAAATCCATCTGCACGGGTCTAACGCAGCTTAAGGAAATGAGGTAAGTATTATCGTTTAGGAACTATTGGGCACGTAAAATCCATATATTTTAAGATCCTGTATATTTAATTTCTTAAATCAATTGATAGTCGTTAAATCAATTGATAATTAATTCGAAATAATTAATTAATAGATAATTAATGAATTAATGACTAATCAATTGATAATTAATTGATAATTAGAAATTGGTAATTAATTTGTTAAATCAATTATCAAATAATTACGAATTCTCGTTAGAGATCAGCGCTTCCCTGAGCACCAGGGTACTAATTCCCAGACACTTGCAGCGTAGACTTGGATGGCCACCATATATAGGGTCCGACATTTTGAATTTTCGAGTTTACATTCGAGATCAGCGTCCTCATAAGCCCCCGGGTACCAATTTCCAGCCACATACAGGTCGTAGATCCGTAAGGCCGGCCCTGGGTCCGCCTTTTTAATTTTTCGAGGTTGGATTCGAGATCAGCGCCCCCAAACCCCGGGATCCCATTTTAACAACTTAATTGCGGGTGGTAGACCCGAAAGACCGCCATCTCAGGTACGCCATTTTAAGTTTCCGAGGTTAGATTCGATATCAGCGCCCCTTAAAACTCCCGGATTCCGATTTCCAGCAACTTGCGGATGGTAGACCCATAGGGCCGTCATCTTGGATCCGCCATTATAAGTTTTCTAGGTTACACTCGAGATCAGCGCCGCACAAAACCACCGGCTTCCGATTTCACCACTTGCGCGTGGTAGACCGGCAATTCCGCTATCTTGGGTACGCTATTTTAAATGTTCGAGGTTAGATTCGTGATCAGCGCCACCCCGGGTTCCGATTTCCAGCAACTTGCGAGTGGTAGACCCCGAAGTCCGAGATCTTCGATCCGGTATTTTGATATTTCGAGCTTATATTCGAGATTAGCTACTCCATAAACCCCTGGGTTCATATTCCCAGCCACTTGCGGGTGTTATACCAGCAAGTCTACCATCTTGGTTCCGCCATTTTAAGTTTCCGAGGTTAGATTCGAGATCAGCGCCGCACTACCGGATTCCGATTTCCAGCCACTTGCGGGTGGTAGACCCGGAAGACCGTCATCTTGGGTCCGCCATTTTAAGTTTTCTAGGTTACACTCGAGATCAGCGCCGCACAAAACCACCGGCTTCCGATTTCACCACTTGCGCGTGGTAGACCCGCAATTCCGCTATCTTGGGTACGCTATTTTAAATGTTCGAGGTTAGATTCGAGATCAGCGTTACCCCCGGGTTCCGGTTTTCAGCAACTTGCGAATGGTAGACCCGGAAGTCCGACATCTTCGGTCCGCTATTTTGATATTTCGAGGTTATATTCGAGATTAGCGCCCCTTAAAACTCCCGGATTCCGATTTCCAGCCACTTGCGGATGGTAGACCGGTAAGACCGCCATCTTGGGTCCACCATTTTGATTTTTCGCGGTTGGATTCGAAATCAGCCTCTCACAAAACCTCCGAGTTCCGATTTATTCCACTTGCGGGTGGTAGACCAGGACGTTCACCATCTTGGTTCCGCCATTTTAAGTTTTCGAGGTTAGATTCGAGATCAGCGACCGTTGAAACCCCGGATTCCAATTTTCAGTCTCTTTCGGGTGGTAGACCCACAAGGGCGCCAACTTCCGTCGGACATTTCTATTTTTCGAGGTTGGATCGAGATCAGCGCCCCGCACAACTCCCGATGTCTGATGTCAACAACTTAATTGCGCGTGGTAGACCCGGAAGTCCGCCATCTTAGGTACACTATTTCAAGTTTTGGAGTTTATATATGAGATCAGCGCCCCACTAAACCCCCTGCTTCCGATTTCACCGCTTGAGGGTGGTACACCCGCAATTCCGCCATCTTGGGTACGCGGTTTTAAATGTTCGTGATTTCGAGATTAGATTCGAGATCAGCGCCACCCCCGCGTTCCGATTTCCAGTCACTTGCGTATGGTAGACCCGGAAGTCCGCCATCTTGGGCTCACCATTTTAAGTTTTAGAGGTTAGATTCGAGATCAGCGTCCTCCAAAACCCCCGGTTTCCGATTTCCAGCCACTTGCGGGTGGTATAGACCCGTAAGGCCGCCATCTTGTGTCTACCATTTTATATTATCGAGGTTACACTCGAGATCAGCGCCCCGGAAAACCCCTGGATTCCAATATCCAGCCACTTGCGGGTGGTAGACCCGGAAGGCCGCCATCTTGGATCGGCAATTTTTAGTTTTCAAGGTTAGATTCAAGATCGGCTCCCCCCAAAACCCCAGGGTTCCGATTTCCAGCCTCTTGCGGGTGGTGAACCCGTAAGGCCGCCATTTTGCGTCGACCATCTTCGTACCAACATACTGAATTTTGGAGGTTAGATTCGAGATCAACGCCCTCCTCCTCCTGAACCCCCGGGGTATCGGAACGATGATTTAAAATTTTTTTTAAGTGGATTTCATGTGGATTCGATGTAGGTTATTTTGTATGGAAATATCTTTTTTATCTGATAATATGAAAATAAATTTTGTAACATGATTCTTTACCAAAAGTAAATTATAAAAATCAATTTCGCATGTGAAAAACTATTTATCTTGGTCAGATGTGAAATTGACGTGTAATTACACCTGTGATTACAGCTGTAATCACAGCTGTGGTTTCAGCTGTAATTACAGCTGTAATCACAGCTGGATATTTTCGATAGGGAGGCGTACACGCACACACACACACACACGCACATACACACACACACACGCACGCACGCACGCATGCACGCACACACGCACGCCCGCACGCACGCACACACACGCATACACACACACACACACATCCATACAGACATTTTTCAAAAATCATGTATTTTGATTCCTAACACCTCGAAAAACAATTATAACATGTTTTTACAATAACTCAAAAAATTACTATCACAAAGCTTCCTCTAGAAGGAAGCAAAGTCATGTATTTTTATTCCTAACCCCTCTAAAACAATTATAACATGGTTTTGCAATTACCCAAAAAATTACTATCACAAAGCTTCCTCTAGGAGGAAGAAATTTTTTCCCTTTAATTAAAATATAAATGGTAATACGCTAACATATTTTACACAAAAAAATATAATTTTCTGGCAATTTTGAAGGACTTTAATCGATTACATTTGGATATATCCCTAAAACTACTATTAAAATAGTATTTAATTCAAAACACTTCGAGTGTTTCAAATTTTTTTGCATCTTTCTGGGATTCCGAGTTCATATTTGTAGCACGGAATACTCAAAAAGTTTACCCATACAAAAGTACTAAAAGTTTATCCATGATTTCAAATTAATATTGCTTCCTTTTAGATGAAGCTTTGTGATAGTGATTTTTTGAGTTGTTGTAAAAACATGTTATAATTGTTTTTCGAGGTGTTACACTGAGAAAAATGTTGTAGTACATTTTATTATAACTGTAATAAAAATTACTATAAAGTATAGGAAGGGTGAGATAAATACACTTTATGCTGCATTTTTATTATAATTGTATGAATAATTACAAAATTTCTTGTAATTTTTATGACAATTGTTGATTAGAAAGTATTACGAAATAAAAGAAAAATTGCTATACACATAGCAAAAACTGTGATATAATAAAATTGAAAATATATGCTTTTAATTTTTATTAGAATAGAATATAAATTTTATTTTGTAGCGTTTAAATTTTATTTTGTAGCGTATAAATTTTATTTTGTAGCGTATTAAAAATTACTATAAACATAGTAAAAAGTGCCACATTCAAAAATTGCTACAGGCCATAAGAAAGTTTGCTATCCAACATAGTAAAAATTGCTACAACATTAGTACTTTCTGCGCAGATTAAGGCGCCCACGTGTCTGATTGAGGTTATGTTTCTACGGGAATTTCACTTTGTCTTGCTTTTAAGTTTACAAAACATTCAAAACCTTACTTCAATTATTTTATTTTTATATTATGCACATTAATGATAAGTTTCTTTGTGTTATCAAAGTTATTTATTGTCATTATTTAATATTATCTGAAATTTTCTTGAAATCGATGGTTTGACATGTACAAGTTCCAAAATTTTACACTCAAGAATCCTATTTGGGTAAGTGGTTAGCGCGTCCGATTGCCGCGGTGAAGGCTGCAGGTTCGATTCCAACGTTCGTAAAAAAAATATTTTTATTTCTCATTTTAATTTATTTTCACATTAAATATTGTATGATTAGAGTCTGAAAATAGTTCTGAAAACAGGAAGAACGAGAAAAAATTTAATTTTTTGAAATTTAAGGTCATTCATAAAAATTACTATGTTGCATAGCAAAAATTGTTATAATTTCGATTTGTCCCTCCATTCCTACAAAATATAGTAATTTTTCTTATGTTTATAATAAATTTTACTACAACATTTCTCTTAGTGTAGGAATCAAAATATGTGATTTCTGAAAAATGTCTGTATGGATAGTGTGCGTGTGCGTGCGTGCGTGCGTGCGTGCGTGCGTGCATGTGTGCGTGTGTGTGTGTGTGTGTGTGTGTATGTTTGTGTATGTGTTTGTGTGTGTGTGTTTGTGTGTGTGTATGTTTGTGTGTGTGTGTGTGTGTGTGTTTGTGTTTGTGTGTGTGTGTGTGTGTTTGTGTTTGTGTGTGTGGGTGTGTGTGTTTGTGTGGGTGTTTGTGTGTGTGTGTTTGTGTGTGTGTGTGTACCTGGATCTCAGCTTCTACTCGATCGATTTTAACCGGACAGGTCTCATTTTTTTTGTTTTCTTTGTGTGATATCGGATCAAAAATTCGTTTTTCACACTCCGTGCGTAAAGCGTCCACTTTGCGCACGCTCGGCCAAAACCGTGCTCGCAAAATCGAGCTTTGCACACGTCATATAAAAAAATAGTGTTCGATACACTCGCTTCGCTCGGGCGCAAACGTCCACACGAGGATAAAATCACTTTTTCGCACTTGTATCGAAAATAACTATTTTATAATTGAGTGCGTAAAACTCGACTTTAGATTCCTGTTTAGCGTGCGTAAAGTACCCCCTTTCTTCACTAGTGCGTAAAGTGTTTACGCACACGGTGCGTGAAGTAGTGCGTAAAGTGCACTTTATGCACTCGTGAAAGAAATCGGGATACTTTACGCACGCTGAACAGACATTTAACGTAGAGTTTCACGCGCTCAGTTATAAAAAATAGTAAATGCAACACGTGCGATACCCGTACAAAACTGGCTCGCTTTCCGCACTAGTTGCGTAATGTACTATTTTTGATTCGTGAATGCGTTTTTGTTTTATTTCGAATTTTCGATTTTCTCAAAATTGATTTTTGCTTGTTTTTAATGATAAGATCGAGATATTTGAATCGGATGGGTAGCATTCAAAAGAGAATTAAAATACCTATATTTTATAAAAAAAAATTCTAGCTATCACGGTTCTTTTCTTATTAACAAAAACGTGTTTTTTCTTTAAAAGCAAGTCAATTTTTTTGAGAAAAATCGTGATAATGCAGAATATGAATAGCTATAATCTGAAAAAACTTTAAATCCATTTTGTCGACGAGTTTTTGAGAAAAAAATTGAAATATGAAAAGAATGAGTTTTGTATGTCCAACAATTACGAGAGTAAAATTGATTTAATCGCTTCGAAATTCCTTGTAGACGCAGATTTTGGATAGCTCTCGGTCGAGTTCTTTGGGCAAAATGATTAGTCCAGAAATTTTAGAAATATTTGAGGTTAAAATTTTTTTAACCTTTTTTTCAAATCGTAATTTCTCGAGAACAGCTCCATGTATCAGCTCTAAATTTATAGACAGTTTTGTATGTGATATAGATAATATGTGTGCAAATTTTCATCATGATCGTACGATTACTTTTTGAGATATTTGATTTTGAAAATTTTCATATTTTACAAAGTCATTTTCTTTGTCGCATGATAACTAGAGAAAACAAAAATTGGTTTAATCATGTTAAAATTTTGTGGAGATGTAGAGTTTATATATAATTGTATAAGTCCTTTAGGTAAAAGAATTGTCTCATGATTTTTAGAGACATTTAAGGTTAACATTTTTTACGGTTTTTTTCAAAATCGTAATTTCTTAATGACAACTTCATGTATCAGCTTAAAATTTATAGACTATTTTGTATACAATATAGGCAATACCTGTGTAAAATCTCATCCAGATTATAGGGTTATTTTTTGAAATGTTTGATATTTAAAATTTTAGTTTTTTTTTTAAATGACTTTCTTTGTTGTCGCACAATATAACCACATTAATATTAGGCTTATACAATAAGCCTTATGTAATTATCAGTTATTAATTACATCCATTTTTAATTTTCTGAATATTGGATGAAAACCACTCTCTTTACGAATACACATTTCATACCTGCTTAAAATTGCATTTCATAATTATCCAGTTGAAAAGGTCTGATAAAACCATACAAAAAGAGTGCAGAAACCTAATAACCTATGTGGTTTTTGCACCAGAATCTGCAAATTCGTATTAGTTTTTATCAAACAATTTCAACCGGAATAATCTATTATTATGTGTGCATAAATTAGGAGATAGAAAGTTTTACAATGTATATTCCAATACCAAGATAAGTACTGCTTAATTATTTATAAATAAAATGTCTTTCTTGTCAGGGCTACGCTTCATATGTACATACTTAACTATTTGATCTACAATTTAATCTATAAATTATTGAAATCTATCATATATTTATTCTTAATTTCAAACGAAAAAGGTACCCAAAGGTTTGCTTTGTTAAAATATACATAAATTATGCAAAATATACAATAATCAAGTTAATTGGTTCAGTGAAAAAAATATATTACATGATATAACGAGGTTCCAAGATAAAATACGGAGAAAATAAGAATCTCGGTTCTCCGTATTCTATCGACCTCGTTTGGCTCTCGTTCCCGCGAATTCGTGCATCTAGAGCGTTTGTTTACATTGCTCGGACGAGGTACTATTCGTTACTTTGACGGTTGCAATCACGCTCGATTCATTTTTGAATTAGATTTTCTCGGGCCACCAACCTGCGCGTATGCGACTTTCGCAAATTCTAGGATAGAAGCGATTTCCGGGATCTGCATCGTCTCTCGTCAGTGCATATACTTCGTATTCCGGTACGGGTGCGGATTGGCAGGAGTTGCAACTGAGAAGGACGCTCTCACCTCCATCCGCACAACTTTATCAACGGTAACGCATCCGAGCGACTGACATCGCCTGCATCGACAAAAGTAAGTGTTCGACCGGTGTTGCGTGCACCGGTCCTCGTACTTCTTATATTTTCGACTCGCAGCGGCGAGCGGCCGGTGTTGCGTTCACCGGCCCTGTGAGAATAATCACATTGATCCGCCCGCGCCGAGCGACGGATCCCGTCTTCTTGTCTGCCCGCAACGCGACGCGTATTTTTGTGTATGAAGTGTTTTAATTATATTTCGTCTTCGCTCTCCATACATTACCATTAACAGTATGTAGATGTCCTCAGGACACACTAGGCGATCACGTGTTTAGAGACCCCAAAAACATAAGAGCGCTCCCTCTCCCTACCACCATACCTACGCGCTCGCTCTCGGCAGGTTAGGAAATTTTTTAGATAATTGGAGAAAAATTACAGATGATAAATTTGTATTAAGCGCAATATCGGAATATAAAATTCACTTTAAGTATAATATTCCAGAGAGGTTAAAAAGCTGTAATAGAATTGGAACAGTTGTAAAAGATAATAATCGATTAAAAAGCGCAATTGAAAAACTTGTTAGTAAAGGGGCTGTCGTCAAATGTAAGGCGGTTAAGAAGCAGGTTTTATTATCATATTTTTTAATAAAAAAGCCAGATGGCTCGGATAGATTTATTTTAAATCTAAAATATTTAAATAAATTTGTAGACAAGGAACACTTTAAGATGGAAGATATGCGGACGGCAGTGCAACTGGTATTTCCAAATTACTACTTGGCATCGGTTGACTTGCAAGATGCATATTTTCTTATACCCTTGGATAAGGAGAGTAGAAAATTTGTTAGATTCGAATTTTTTAAGGAAATTTATGAATTTGTTTGTGTGCCATTTGGCCTTTCAACAGCTCCGTTTACTTTTACCAAAATTATGAAGGTTGTAGTAAGGTATTTAAGAGAGTTAGGTTATACATCTGTAATTTACCTTGATGATTATCTAGCGATTGAAGAATCGTGGGATGCATGTAAAGAGAATGTTAATATAACGAGAGAATTATTAGAATATCTGGATTTTATTATAAATTATGCTAAGTCAGAATTAATTCCAGCGCAGAGATGTAATTTTTTAGGTATGACAATAGATACCATAAGATATTGTATTGAATTGCCTAATGAGAAAAGAATCAAGTTAATTCAGTTAGTTCAATTCTTTTTTAAATTAAAAAATTGCACAACTAGAGATTTTGCTCGCTTAATAGGCAAATTAGTCTCTTGCTGCCCCGCCCTTGAATACGCTTGGTTGTACACTAAGGAGTTTGAAAAGGAAAAGATTTTTCAATTAATTATGAGTGGTAATAATTACAATAAAAGAATGGAATTGTCAGACGTAGTTTTAAGTGAGTTAGAATGGTGGAGAGAGAATTTAAGAGATAATGTACATTTTATTAAAGATGGCAGTTTTAAGCTAATTATCTTTACAGATGTGTCGTTGACGGGCTGGGGAGCAACAGACGGTAATCGTAAAATTTTTGGTTATTGGTCAGCTGAGGAGAGAAAGTGTCATATTAATTATCTGGAACTGTTAGCAGTAAAGATTGCATTAAAAGAAATGGTTTCTGAGGTTAGAAATGCACAGATCTTGTTACGCGTGGATAACACGACGGCTATAGCTTATATTAATAAAATGAGCGGTGTAAGGTCTGATAAACTTAGTCGCTTGGCTAGAGAAATATGGAAATGGGCGGAAGAAAGACGCATTATTTTATTCGCTTCTTACATTGCTTCTGAGAAGAATATAGTAGCAGATAGATTATCGAGAATGGATCAAAATGATAAAGAATGGGAATTGAATGATAGGTGTTTTAAGAAAATAATAAAAAATGTTTAAAGTTTTGTTCATGGAAACCTCAAAGGGGAGCTTCAGTTATTGATGCGTTTACTGTCAGTTGGAATGATTTTTATTTTTATGCATTCCCGCCCTTTGCCGTAATTCTAAAGATGTTAGCTAAGATTAAGTATGAGAAAGCTTGTGGTATCATTGTTGTGCCCGCTTGGAGAAACCAACTCTGGTTTCCAATGTTTGAAAAAATGATTGTTGGGGACGTTATTGTATTTGAGCCTAATAAAAGTTTGTTACTTTCCCCATGTAGAACAAGATCTCATCCACGGGCTCAGCATCTAAGTTTGATTGCAGCAAGAGTCTCAGGGAAGCGTTGTTAAAGAGAAAAGTTCCGTATGAAGCCTTAGACATAATGTTTAGCATCGATTAGTAAATCGACGATGAAGCAATACAGTGCTGCACTGAAGCAATGGTTAGACTTTTTTACGCGAAGTAATATTGAATTTATAGATACGAATGTAACAAATGTTTTAAGATTTTTATCTGAAAGATTTCAGATGGGGGCAAGTTATGGCACATTAAACTCTTTTAGAAGTGCCATTTCGTTGATATCAGTAGATAAAATAGGTGAGCAGGTGGATGTTTCCAGATTTATGCGGGGTGTAGCCACGTTGAGACCTGCTAGGCCAAAGTACGCTGTAACATGGGATGTTGCGATAGTTTTAGATTTTTTAGAGACACTTGATTGTTCTGGGTTGGAAAATTTAACATATAAGACGGTTATGCTCCTAGCTTTAAGCACTGCACAGCGAGCGCAGACTCTTGCCTTGATTAAGGTTTCAAATATAAAAATAGTAGATAGGGGTATAGAGATTAGAATACCGGATACGATAAAAACGTCTGCGATTGGCAGAGAGCAACCTCTGTTACAATTACCGAGATTTACAGATAACCCAGCGCTGTGTGTGGTATCTGCACTGCAGAGATATATTAATATAACAAAGAGCATGAGAAGGGACATTGATACGTTATTTTTAAGTTTAAATAGACCACGACGCGGTATATGTTCTGAGACTGTTAGTAGATGGCTTAAAAAATGTTTGAGTATGAGTGGTATAGACACTGATATTTTTTCAGGGCACTCAACACGCCATGCTGCAAGCTCGAAAGCAGAAAAATTAGGGGTGGATATAGACACCATAAGGCGTACGGCGGGGTGGTCACGTAGATCACAGGTCTTTGCCAGATTTTATAAAAGGACAATTGTAGCGGATGGGTTTGATTTTGCAAGAAATGTATTGAGAGGAGATTAATCTAGTTAATAAAGAGTTGATGTGGATATTGTATATGGTTTTTTGCTCCGAGACTCTAAACAACTACATACTGTTAATGGTAATGTATGGAGAGCGAAGACGAAATATAATTGGACGATCAAACGAACTTACCTGAAGTGAAGTTCGATCGTAATTATATGAAGTCTTCGCTCGAAATACATTACCGCCCTCCCAAAGATATAATGGTGATTATATTCTGTCCCTCCCTGTGGAGGTCGTATCGGAGAAAAAAGGCATGGAGAGGTTGGTTGTATACTCTGAAGACTGACGAAAGCGAGCGCGTAGGTATGGTGGTAGGGAGAGGGAGCGCTCTTGTGTTTTTGGGGTCTCTAAACACGTGATCGTCTAGTGTGTCCTGAGCACATCTACATACTGTTAATGGTAATGTATTTCGAGCGAAGACTTCATATAATTACGATCGAACTTCACTTCAGGTAAGTTCATTTGATCATCCAATAGACCTTGTTATTGTTGTCCTAAATAACTGAGGCTATTCTTTATTCATCGATCTTAACCTAATCTTCTCCCGCATACCGCTACCTCCGTGGGACCGTCGCTCCGAGACGGCGATCATTCTGAGTGACCGCGCCTCGCAACTAGCTAGCGCGAGTATTAACCCTTTCTGACACACGGAAAAGTCAAGTTCAACCGTGAACTCGACCTTTGTAACCAGGGATTCAGAGAACATCAACCCCGAGTGCTCGTCGTAGAAGCAGCACGCGACGGCACCGTGTTCTAGTGTTCGGATCATGGAATTAACCGAAATAGTCTCCCCGGCTTCTCGTTACAATGAATACCATACTATATGTAACATTATTTTGTTATCGGTACTCATCATTTTTATATGGTAAAAATAAATGTTACATATATTATGATGATTATTATCTTTTAAAACAAAGTAATTTATGGAGGTAAAACTCTATATTCTTAAGGTTTAATATCTTATTTTAATAAATAAATAAAAAAGTTCAACCTCAATAAATTACTTTGTTTTAAAAAATAATAAACATCATAAATATATGTAACATTTATTTTTACCATATAAAAAGGATGTGTATCTATAACAAAATAATGTTACGTATAGGTATGGTATTCATGTAATATATTTTTTTTCAATGAACCAATTAACTTGATTATTGTATATTTTGCATAATTTATGTACAATATATTTTAACAAAGTAAACCTTTGGGTACCTTTTTCGCTTGAAATTAAGAGTAAATATATTATAGATTTCAATAATTTATAGATTAAATTGTAGATCAAACAGTTAAGTATGTACATAATATAAATTGTATGAAGCATAGCCCTGACAAGAAAGGCATTTTATTTATAAATAATTAAACAGTACTTATCTTGGTATTGGAATATACATTGCAAAACTGTCTGCCTCCTAATTTATGCACACATAATAATAGATTATCCCGATTGAAACGGTCTGATAAAAACTAATACAAATTTGCAGATTCTGGTGCAAAAACCGCATAAGTTATTAGGTTTCTGCACCCTTTTTGTATGGTTTTATCAGACCTTTTCAACCGGATAATTATGAAATGCAATTTTAAGCAGGTATGAAATGTGTATTCGTAAAGAGAGTGGTTTTTATCCAATATTCAGAAAATCAAAAATGAATATAATTAATAACTGATAATTACATAAGGCTTATTGTATAAGCCTAATATTATTGAAAATAGATGTTTCATGTTCTATTTGATGCTCTAACAAAATTCAGTGATTTGATTCATTGCATAGCATGTATGAATAATATCAAGTTTCTAAGTCAACCATATGATCAAAAATGCTAATTATTAGTTTTTCTTGATATTTCAAAAAATCATAACTTTTTTCAATAACTTGACCATATTTGGTTAAAAAAGCATTTTGAAGAGTTTTAAAAGTAGAATTCAAAAAACTTTTGTCAAACAAAAAATTTTATGTCGCAATCTCAATATTCTACGATAAAGGTATATCAAAAACCGACCAATCAGAGACTTTCAAAAAGGGTTATAAAATAAATACTAGCATATTCTAGATATAAAATGCAAACTTTTTTCCAATCAATGTTCTATTGTTATACAAAAATTTTCAAATTTTTGAGTAAAAAAATGATAAAAGTTGGATTTTAACCAAAAATTTGAATTTTCAATGTTGCATACCTTGTTTATTTATGCAAATATCGATCTAAAATTTTAGGAACATGTTTTTTTCATAAAAAACTATAAGTAAACAAATTTTGAGCGATTTTAACATTTTGAGCTATTGACTTCACCTGAAATATCCTATATATATAGCTTCGGTCCGGCATGACTCATGTATAAATTTTCTCATATTTTCAAATGTTATAAAAATAATAAGATACGGAAGTCCTTTTAATATATCAAGAGCGGTAATAGAAATCTTAGCATTAATTAGAACTGTAAAAAATTCAGATTTGATTTCGAACTTTAAAAAAAATAATGCGGTTTTCATTACAGATTAGCCAAGACAACCCTATAAATAAATTAATTTATTACTTACGTAGTTTTAGGCTTTTTATGATACTAACCGTTGTTTTTAAAAAATTTGAATATTCTGATCTAATATTTTTCCTTATTTTTAATATTTATTGTAATATTTAATATTTATATTATATAAATAAATGAACATAGAAAATAGTTCCATCATTGATTGAAATTTATTTTAATTTGTAAAAAGTTACAATTTTCTTTTTTTCGCAAATTAAAACCTATTTCATATATTAGAAATGTATATACACATACATTTTAATGCTATTCTTTCTTTTAGTTCTGAATTAATCGCGATTCTGCTGTTGATCTGTTTAGTCGCCTGTTACTTGGGAAGTAGTCCACGTTCAATAGAGGTTAGAAAAAAAAAACTGTTGATTAAACGGTAGTGTCCGAATCTTTAAAAGGTAGTCACTATATTTGGATGGGCATCTTTTTTTACCTCGAATGAGAAAGGTTTCTTTGACGTGTACTGAAAAAACTCTGGCACGAGAGACGTCTTTATTCCTTTACGGAGGTCGTCTTAAGGTTATGTACGTCTGTTGTCCGGGTTGTCCCGCGCGGCAAGTCTGTTGTGCGGCAAGAGAGCTCTACCGTCCCTTTTGCGAGTCGTCTGCTCAACCGCCGTGCGGCGCACTCGTCTTGGCACGCCTCTTACTCCGACAGGGACGTGAGAGCTCCCTTAGCAGGAACAACAGACATACGCAATCGTCGAAGCGACTTCTGTTTTTGTTTTGGAACGTCTCTCGTTCTGCCAGAATTTTTTCAGTGTGGTTACGCCGAGCCCGTTCGACTATGTTACTAGTCGAGGAAATGAAGCACTAAAAACAGCCTCACTATCGATTTTTTGGGCAATAAGACGGATCGTAATGCGGTTTTTTGCATTCGATTCGTGAGAGCGTCCAGAAACTTTGTGACCCCAAGTGATTAATTAATTTTTTGAAATTGTATTTGTGCATTAAAAAAATGCATTTTACAAATGCATTTCGAAGAGGCAATAAATAAAAAATTGTCAACACGGAAATTATTACTGGAAATGAGTTTATTTTTGGTACTCGGGGGTTTTCGGGGTTGCTGAACACGAATATCATGACGGCAGCGGTCTCCGAGGTACCTGGTGCCCAGGGTGGACAGTATGAACGTCGTCTCCTAGAGTTTTACGAAAATTTGAAATATAATTAGTCGAAACTGTTTACTCGGGGGTTTTCGGGGTCGCTGAACACGAATATCATGACGGCAACGGACTCCAGGGTACCTGGTGTTCAGAGTGGACAGTATCAACTTCGTCTCCTGGAATTATCTTGAGTATAACATTATTTTTACATGATATTAAATATATTATTCTAAAAAATGTATTTAAATATTATCAAAAAAATGTAAGTTCTGGTCAGCAGGACTACAAAGTTTGTCTACTGAAAAAAAATTTTTTTTTTTTTAAATTTGGCGCTTTGATGTAGTTGATAGAGTTGGTAGCATTGATACGATGTATAATGGACTTTGAGTTAGCTGTTGTACGACTTATTTCACAGCTTACACAGTAGCAATACTGCGCACGTGTATTTTGTTTTGATTTTGTTCGCATATGTTGAAGGTTTTTATTAAAAAATTCAGTAACAGCGGTAGTCAATATTAATTTCAGTAAACTCTAAGTGCATTAGTGTTGAAAAATTGTGTATAATTTTTTTGTTCAATTCATAACTTGCAAGAGAAATAGATGCTGTATAAACTGTGCATAAACATAACCTTGTACTATACATGAAATAATTGTATACAAACATACGGTGCATGACAAAAGTCTGTACAAATATTTACTAGTGTCGAAAATATTTGTGTATATTTATTGCATGAAGGGTGTAGGCTTATTTTTGTGTTCAGTTTACCGTCGCTAAATAATACATTCTGATAATCTTTCCGTTACGTAGTACTGTCAGTGATCTTACAGTGATTTTTAATACTAACAGAGTTTGTAATTGATTTTATTATTGACATTGAATTGACATTATCATGAATGTAAAAGTTTACAAATATTCAAGTGAGTGTTTTGTTTATTTAATTTAGTAAATAATCATACAGCACTATTATTCAATCTTGTAACGTATTTTTCAGTCGCTTCATAATTACTGGTCTCTTATTGTATTGTTATTCGAGTAAACACGTAATAAAATTTATTGTTTAAACAATTCGCCACAGGGGATTCAAAGAACTCTTATCAGTAGCTGCCCTAAATACATTTATGTTTGTCAGGACTAGTCTATTCAGCAGTATCATGTTATAAGGTAATTTGTTTATTTTATAGTTATTAGATTTATTTCTTGCAAGATAATTAAAACGTTAAAATATTTTTGTTTTTAGCGATATTATAGTGAACATTATCATTTTCAATTATTATGAAATAAATTTTTTATAAATGTGAGTATAAATTATATGTACTTCATGTAAATCTCTTGTTCTTTTGTAAATTTTAATTATAATCTTTTAGAATGATTGAACCAGAAAACGAAGACTATTGCGTGTTTTGCAAATATGTTGAAAATTGGGAGAGTCAATCAGTAGATAACGTAATCAGTGATGTTAAAAGAAAAGGAATTGTTAATATATGCAAGATTTCTTCTGAAATTCGGAAAGACGGATTGAATAATTATCTTACAGGAAAAACATCTATTAAAGTGCATGAAAAATGTCGTGTACATTACATAAAAATAAAAATAGATACACCCGAAGGGAAAAAAAGGAAACTCACGGATCCGTCAGATTGTCAAAGTAGCTCAGATGAAAGTGAAGCAAGATATAATGAATTCGATTTTGGAATGTATTGTATCATTTGCACGAAAAAAATTCATCCTACTCAACCTTTTTCTGTTTTGAGTAATGATAAAAGTAAACAACTAGTTATAGATTATCATTCAAATAATGAAAGTTTCAATCCATTGGTTAGTGAAGAAATTATAAATAAACTTTTATGTGAGGACGATGTAACTGTTCTTAATGCTAAATATCACCGAAAAAATTGTTCATCAAAATTAAGGGAAAAGGATGCTCATAATCCTGAAAGGGAAGCAGCTTTCAAGAAAAAAATTCAATGTTCAATGGAAGAAATATTTAATTTTATTGATGACCATGAAGAAAATCAATTTAATCTAGAGGATTTTCATGAAGTTTTACGTGAAAAAAAAATGTTTATCCCAAATAATCAGACAATATGGAATAAATTGCACAATCATTATCAAAATGATATTGTAATTATTAATAAAAAAGGTGCTCAGAGTTATTGCTGTTTAACAAACAAAGGATACGATATTCTGCGAAAAAATTATCAGGAATGTAAAGAAGATTCTTTCGATTATCAACTTATTGATAAAGTAGTAAAAATTATTTTCAATGAAATAAAGAATACACTACGACAGATTTAAACGAATACCCACCGAGTGATACAATGTTTGCCAAAGCTGAAAAAATACCAGATAAGCTTAAATACTTATTGGAGAAGCTTATCCTTAATCAATATAGAAAACAAAAAATCCTGGATTTTACGACCCTTTAATAATTTCTATCGCCATGCCATTATGTCAGCAATGTTCCCGCGCTTACTATTTTCATCGCTTCACATTGCTGTTGGAGTTGCACTGCATAGAAAGTTTGGATCAAGAGAATTGATTGATATGTGTCATGCGATGGGTTTCAGCTGTTTGTATAATGAAGTCTGTACTTATGAAATATCAGCTGCAATGCAAGGAGAAATCGAATTAAAAGAAGGTGCATTTAGAAGGTGAATGTAGAGACTTTGGACGGTAAAGGAACGTTTCATAGTTTGGGTGGCTGTCAAATTATTACACCTGCTTCGTACACTGTTAAATTCTGCATGAAAATTAATGTATGTACTGGAAGCAAAATTTCATTGCAGTACATTAAATTTAATGCAAATTTTATTAAATTTAATGTACGAAAAGCAACATTTTATCTCGCAGTACATGAAATTTAGTGTAAATTGCATTAAACTTAATGTAAATTTTATTAAATTTAATCTACATTGCATTAAATTTAATGTACTACGATGTAATTTTGCTTCCAGTACATACAATAATTTTCATGCAGAATTTAACAGTGTACGTTTTGCCTAAAAAGCCTTTCCCCCGTTTAAAATCTGTATCAGAATCAGAAATAGCTACTCAAAGTAAAATAGATATTAAACCTTATGAATTTACACCATTAGAGGGACTAAAGTTTTATTATTTACCGAAACCAAATGTTAATTTAAATCTAAGAATGACAGATGCCTCTAAATTAAATAGTTATTGGATGTTTCTGAAGTTTGTAAGACCAACTTTTGAAAAGGGGTGGAATGGTTTTGTTGAAGATTTAACAACTATTAATACTGATTATGAAGTGTCTGCAATAAATTTCGTACCGTTCATCCACGCTTATCCGTCCAAGTATAGCACATTATTTACAGCAATTTGTCAATCAATTTCATACGCACAAACATTTAACATGAAAACTTGTATTATTACTTTCGATCAGCCGTTGTACTTGAAATCTCGCGATATAATAGGTATGTAAGAATTATTATTACTATATTAATTCATAAAGTTAAGTCTTAATATTTTTCTAATAATTAATTGTCTTACAGGTGCGTCACAAATGGACACTGACATTATGGTTCTTATTAGACTTGGTGGTTTCCATATGTTGATATCCTTTTTAGGGAGTATTGGCTTTATTATGAAAGATAGCGGGCTTGTCGAGGTATTACTATGCATCTACGGAGAGAACACTATAAAGCAGATTTTAAGTGGTCACCAATATGCTCGAGCTGTAAGAGCTCATTCGCTTGTACTTTTGGCTTTGGTAAAAAAAATATATTCTAGAATTGAGAAAAAAAATTCTGAATTTAAAAAACATGTTGATTTTGTAAAAGAATTTTGGTTCATGCTTCCAAATGATATTAAAGAAGTTCAATCAGATGAAATTTTTGAAAAAGTTACGGCTGATTTTGAAATAGAATTGGAGATTATGGAAAAAGAAAATCCAACGTGCAAGTTGTGGATCCAATATTGCCGAATGATTTTTATTGTCAAAGATTTTATATATGCTGAATTGTCTAGATCGAAACTTATAAAAACAATCGCTTCTTCAAATTCCGCAATTATCATTGACAAAAATACAGTGGAAATTGATCCTGATGTTTTATTTCATAGAATTTGTGTCATAAAAAAAACGGACGAAGAAATGCAAGACTATTTAAAGTGGGAATTATCACCGTTCCCTCAAGCTTACTTTAACACATTCGGATTGCTGAAAAATACGAAATCTGATTTATATTCACTTTTCCAAAAAATTTCCATTAATGTTCGTGATCCTGTGCGGACACACTTTGTAATAGATGGAGGTTTCTTGATGCATAAGGTAAAATGGACACTCGGACAGACTTTCTCACGTATAATAGATAATTATATAAAATACATTCACAATAATTATAGCAGTAATTGTACTGTAATTTTTGATGGGTACGAAAGCCTAACTACTAAAGCAACAGAAAGAAGTAAACGCGTAAAACAAAAAGCCTCAGCTGACATTTATTTCAATGAAAGTATGGTATTAAAAATAAATCAAGAAAATTTTTTACTTAATAACAAAAATAAAAGTAATATCATTAAAATGTTGCGAAATAAATTAACTGAAGTAGGAATAAATTCCTTGCAATGTGTAGCTGATGCAGATAGAACCATAGTTACTACTGCATTAAAAATAGCAGAGGATATATTAATAAAAAAGTGGTTGTTGTCACTGAAGATACTGACGTCCTAGTTCTTGTCGCTGCTCTCACTCCAACCAATTCTGAAGTTTTTGTTCTGAAATCTGCTCGACCAAACAAACCAGAAGTATTATACTCTTCGAAGAGTTTGTGTCACCTGCTATCTGTTTTGGAAAATATTTTATTTCTTCATGCTTTCACAGGATGCGATACGGTATCAGCCACTTTCTATCAAGGAAAAATAAAATTTTTTAATACCTTCCAAAGCAATCCTGATCTTGCTGTGCACGCACAAAAATTCAAAGAACCTGGCTTGCCTATTGAAGACATAGTTGAGAACGGCTGTCAGCTAATACTAGCTATGTACAATGCTCCGCTGACCTTCAGGAAGCCGAATGTACCTGATGAGTTTAATCCGAGTAATATACAGTTGGTCGAAACTTATAGGTACTGGATGTATTTGATGGCTATTAACAAAAATAAAAAAGTTAACATCGGTAAAATTCTACCTACGGTAGATGCACTCACACAGCATTTAAAAAGAGTGTATTTACAAGTACATAATTGGTTGCATGGAGAAGACTTTTTAAATCCAACTGATTGGGGATGGGAACTCGTAGAAAATTCTTTAATTCCAATAAAGATGACACAGCCTCCTGGTCCACCCAGCATTATGAACTTAATTTTCTGCAGCTGCAAAAAAGATTGCGGTAATTCATGTGGATGCAGAAAGCACGGATTAATCTGCAATCTTACTTGCAAAAATTGTGCAGGCTGCAATTGTCCCAACGTTGACAACTACATCGAAAAAGAGCCATTATCGAGTGAACCAGAGAAAGAGAACGAAGAAGAGATTATTGAATAGCTAAAAATAAAATACTTTTAATACTTTTTCTTAGTTTTAATAATAGTAATATGTTTTTTACATCTTTTTAAAAAAATAAAATTTATAAAAATTGTCATGAATACATATCAAGTTTTCAGAAATTATTTTTCAAAACCTTGTTTTTATCTACACGGTTCTTGTAATATTTAAATAAACAATTTATAATAATATATTTAATATTATGTAAAAATAATCTTATACTCAAGATAATTCCAGGAGACGACGTTGATACTGTCCACTCTCAACACCAGGTACCCCGGAAACCGTCGCCGTTGCGGTATTCGTGTTCAACGATCACGAAAACGTCCGAGTAACTACTTTCATCTAATTATATTTCAAAGGACCCTGCACACAATGTATGAACTTTTGTTCAGGACCTCAAGATCTATCTTTTCCCCAAGTTTGATCCAATTTGACCGAATGATTATTTTCCATACATTGTGTGCGGGGTCCTTTGCGTAAAACTCTAGGAGACGACGTTCATACTGTCCACCCTAGGCATCAGGTACCTCGGAGACCGCTGCCGTCATTATATTCGTGTTTAGCAACCCCGAAAACCCCCGAGTAAACAGTTTCGACTAATTATATTTCAAATTTGCGTAAAACTCTAGGAGACGACGTTCATACTGTCCACCCTGGGCACCCGGTACCTCGGAGACCGCTACCGTCATGATATTCGTGTTCAGCGACCCCGAAAACACCCGAGTAATTAATTTCGTCTAATTATATTTCAAATTTCCGTAAAACTCTAGGAGACGACGTTCATACTGTTCACCCTGGGCACCAGGTACTTCGGAGACCGCTGCCGTCATGATATTCGTGTTCAGCGACTCCGAAAACCCCCGAGTAACAAAAGTAAATTCATTTCCAGCAATAATTTCCGTGTTGACAATTTTTTATTTATTGCCTCTTCGAAATGCATTTGTAAAATGCATTTTTTTAATGCACAAATGCAATTTCAAAAATTAATTAATCACTTGGGGTCACAAAGTTTCCGGACGCTCTCACGAATCGAATGCAAAAAACCGCATTACGATCCGTCTTACTGCCCAAAAAATCGATAGTTCAGTGCTTCATTTCCTCGGCTATATGCACAAATTTGAAATGTTTCTAAGTATCCTTACTTTTTAAAATTAACGATTACTTATCATTAAGGGAGGGGGGAGTGGGTGTATATACCAATAAAAATATAATGACAGAGTGAAGATAATTCAAAAATTTAAAAATTTAAATGTAGGCAATTTAAAGATCTTTCAAGAAAAGTTTATTATTGTAAGTAATAATTGCTGTAAAATATAAAAAAATAAAAACAAAAAAAAATTCAAAATCGTTTTTTGGCTATAAAAAAAAATTGATAAATACTTAATTTCGTCAGGGTACCGAGTTTTTTCCTCGAGACGAAGAGAATAGCGTTGTCCGACGAAAATCAGCCGAATGATTCTCGAAATATAGAGAGTTTACACACACAGAGAAAAATGTTATAATAAATTTTATTATAAAATGTGAGAAAAATTACTATATTTTATAGGAACGGTGTGACATATCGAAATTATAATAATGTTTGCTATATAACATAGTAATTTTTATGGCTGACTTTAAATTTCAAAAAATTAATTTTTTTTTCATTTTTTGAACTATTTTTGCATCTTAATAGAATACTTAATGTGAAAATAAATTTAAAATTAGAAATAAGTTTTTTTTTTTTTACGGCGGTTGGGGTCGATCCTGGGACCCTCAGCATGGTAATTGGACGCGCTAACCACTTACCCAAGTAGGATTCTTGAGTACAAAATTTTGGAACTGACATATGTCAAACCCCTGGTTACGAAATCTCTTAAATGATAATATTGAATAACTACAATTACACAAAAAATACTCATCATCAATGTACATAATAAAAAATAAAATGATTGAATCGAGATTTTCAAAGTTTTGCTTACTTAAAAGCAAGGCCAAGTGAAATTGCGATGGAGTACAGAACCTTAATTAGACCATGTGTACGCCTTGACATACGCAGAAAGTACTATAGTTGTGGCAATTTTTACTATATTGGATAACAAAATTTCATATGACGAGTGGCTAAAATTAAAAGAATATATTTCAAATTGCTTCCTCCTAGAGGAAGCTTTGTGATAGTAAATTTTTGAATTGTTGTAAAAACATGTTATAATTGTGTTCCGAGGTGTTAGGAATCAAAATACATGGTTTTTGAAAAATGTCTGCATGGATGTGTGTGTGTGTGTGTGTGTGTGTGCGTGCGTGTGTGTGTGTGTGTGTCTGTGTGTGTGTGTGTCTGTGTGTGTGTGTGTATACGCCTGGATCTCAGCTTCTACTCGGTCGATTTTGACCGGACAGGTCTCATTTTTTTGTTTTTTTTGCGTGATGGCGGGTCAAAAATCCGTTTATGCGTTTTTGTTTTTTTTTTCAAATTTTCGATTTTCTCAAAACTGTTTTTTAATTTTTTTTAATGATAGGATCGAGTTATTCGAATCTGATGGGTAGCGTCCGAAAGAGAATTAAAATACCTATATTTTCTAAAAAAAAAAGGTTTCTAGCTATCACGGTTCTTTTGTTATTAACAAAAACGTGTTTTTTTTAGAAGCTTATAACTCCTAAACTTAACGGTCAATTTTTTTGAGAAAAATCATGATAATACAGAATATAAATAGCTATAATCTGTTAAAATTTGAATACATTCTGTAGGCTAGATTTTGAGTAAAAAATTGAAAAATTTTAAAAATCACTTTTGTATGTCCAACGATTACAAGAGTAGAATTGACTTAATGGCTTCAAAATTCCTTTTAGAGGTAGATTTTTTATAGTTCTCGGTCGAGTTCTTTGGGCAAAATGAATGGTCCATAAATTTCAGAGATATTTGAGGTTAAAAATTTTTTGACATTTTTTTAAAATCGTAATTTCTCTAGAACGGCTCTATGTATCTGAATGGGGTGGATGGCATTCGAAAGAGAATTAATATACTTATATTTTCTAAAAAAAATTAATTTTCTATCTATCACGGTTCTTTAGTTATCATCAAAAACAAAAACGTGTTTTTTTTAAAAACTCATAACTACAATGACGTTATCATCAGTATATTATAAAAGTATATAGTATTGGCGTCAAAATGTAATATGTTTGAATTTTCAAGATTGAATTCTTGAGTTTAAGTATTCAAAACTGATGAATAATTAAAATAGTATAAGAGTAGGTGGCGCTCCGATCGGAGTAGCGTATATAAATTTGATATAAATAAATAATAAATAAATAAATAAATTTAAAAATTAACAATTTTTAATATTCATAAATGAATTTAATTATAATTATACAATAAATTTTTTAAAAAATTATAAATTTTGTTATTAAAAATTAATTAAAGGAATCAACAAATTACGGTTGAGGAAGCTACGGGCCAATGAATTGGCAGCGGTTTTTTACTATATCACAGTTTTTGCTATGTTGTATAGCAATTTTTCTTTTATATCGTAATACTTTTTAACCAACACTGTAATAAAAATTACTAAAAATGTTGTAATTATTCATATAGTTATAACAAAAATGCAGCATACAGTGGAAATGTCACACTTTTCCTATATTATATAGTAATTTTTATTATACTTATAATAAAATTTATTATAACATTTTTCTCCGTGCACACGCACGCACATGCACACGCATACACACACGCGCGCGCGCAAACATGCAGACAGACACGCAAAGAACAATTTCTCAAAATCGATAAATATCGATATATATCGCCTTAAAACATCTTATTGAAGATTTTTTGTCTCGAATTTTTTTTACTTTTGCCAAGCTTCGACTATGAAGAAGCAACAAAAACATGAGGTGAAACTTCAGACATTTTTTCACATTATTTCTTTATTTTTGAGATATAATCTATTTTACGAAAAATTATTTTTTATGAATAACTAAAGATTTTTTCGTAAATAGGTCGAATTTCAATATAAAGAAATATCGTTACATTTTTATTATTTACGCAAGTAAGAACATGACAAAACCTAACACATTTTTTATATTTAACAAAAAAGTTTTATTGCTGATAAATTTTGACGTGAGAAAATTAGTTATTGACATTAAAAATTAACCCAGGGAAGCAATACATCTCTTTTATTTTAGACAATTACAGGTAAGATAAACGAATACAATAAATTAATACTCGCAACATAAACACTATCATCATCATATCTAATGATAAATGTTGCTATTATTAATTACTGTAAGCCGTTAAAGTTATAAAATTAATGATTATTTAATTAACACTGGCTTTGGTGTGATAACTGGTGTGTATGTTACGTGACTATCAGTTCAGTGTCATTGCAAAAGAGTTTAGTATTCCGTTAGCAAACTGCCTTGTTGGATTGTATAGTCAAATTATTCTCTACCCAATGCAAATCAAAATTATAATAACTTTAATTTAAGATTTCTAATTAATATTGAAAAGGAAGTTGGAAGAATCCGCGTGTCCGCAATGAATTCAGTTGACGTAATTTATGTGTGGGTTTAACGTCACATACAATGTGGATTAATGCAGTGCCAAATATAGGAATCGTAAAATGGATCAAAAGCTAAGAAAGAATAACTGATAAGGTATCGTTTCAATAAGTAATAATAAATTATGCAATGCAGAATATTATTACAATTTTATTCTTTTATATGTTATTTTTTATTTGTTCTTATATAAAATTATTAAATGTTCGAGTAACTATAGGTATACCTACTATCAAACAATTATTTTTAAGTAAATCAAACGAGCAAGAATAAAGCAATTTATAAAAATTCAATGATTTACAAGTAACTATGGAAAACCCTTATTTATATTACACTTACAAAAACATTTACTAAGGTTTATTTTTGCTTCCTCAAAGAGGAAGCTTTGTAACGATGAAAAAAATTTTTGAAACAAGAAATGTTCAAAAACATGTTTTACGACTGTTGGCGCTAAAATCCATTATTATTGAGAAAAAAATTTTTGATGCGTGTACGTGTGCGTATCCGTGTGCGTGTGCGTGTGTGCGTGTGTGCGTGTGTGTGTGTGTGTGTGTGTGTGGATGCGTGCGTGCGTGCGTGCGTGTGTGTGTGTGTGTGTAACTGTGTAAGCGATAACTTTTGAACCGATCGACCGATTTACATCGGACAAAGCTTATTCTCTTCGTTTCGAAGAAGAATAGAGAGAGCATAACTACTACTTGATTTTATCAAGTAGTAGTTATGATTTTATCAAGTTTCTTTTGTTTTATAACCAAAAAACGATTTTGAATTTTTCGTTTTTTTTTTTTTTTATTTTTTAATTCGTTACAGCCAGTATTACTTAATATAATAAATTTTTTAGCCAGTCATTTGTTATTAATGAAAATATGGTTTATAATTCTTTAATTAATATTTCAAAAACTTTTTCATTTATCCACTCAAAATTTTTACCAGTTATTGCATTTATCGAGTACGACATTATGTTAAAATTTGAAGAGGTTAAGATGATGTGTTTCTGAGAAAGAAATAATTTTTGAAAATAAGTGCGTTTTCTTTCGTTTACATAACAGGATAACAGGAGTAAAGGTCAATGAATCGTTTTAAAATTTAGCAGAGAAGTAGCTTTTTTATATCTAGGGATCGAGTTCAGCCAAAAAAATCTGACTGTTATGACCATTGATATTTTAGGTTAAAAAATTTTTATAAATTTCTTATATTTGTATTTTTAAAAAGAATATTCGATTCATTGACTCAAAATTTTTACCACTTATTACACTTATCGGGTACAACATTATGTTGAAATTTCAAGAGATTTTCCGATTTTTTTCTCGAGAAAATATTATTTTCGATAAGATATGCGTTTTCTTTTGTTTACGAAAACAGGAGTAAAGGTCAGTGAATCGTTTTGAAATTTGTCAGAAAGGTAGCTTTTTTATATCTTAGAATCGAGTTGTTTGTCCAAAAAAATTTGACTATTGTGACCAACGATATTTAAGGTTACACATTTTTTATAAATTTCTTATAGTTACATTTTTATTTAAAAAGAATATTCAATTGATTGATTAAAATTTTTTACTACTTATTACACTTAACGAGCACAATATTTTGTTAAAATTTCAAGGGATTTCTTGATTTTTTTTATAGGAAAAAACTATTTTTTCTTTCGTTTATGATAACAGGAGTAAAAGTCAATGAATCGTTTTGAAATATGACAGAGAGGTAGCTTTTTTATACCTAAAAATTGATTTCTTTGCCCAAAAAAATCTGACTGTTGTGACCATAGATATTTCACATTTTTATGAAATTCATGGAATGTATTCATATTTTGAAGGTGAAATTTTAGTGTTGCCCTAGTACCTGGTGCCGCGGGACTTCAAAATATGAATTTCGTAAAAATTTTATAAAAATATTTTATAAAACTATAAAATATCTTTGATCGCAAAAGTCAGATTTTTTTTGGCAAAGAAATAAATTCTTAAATATAAAACTAGGGGGGCCGAGCCCCTCTGCGTATCTTCGACACGCCAACCCCTCCCCCCCACACACACCTGCTCCACGCTTCGCTCATCGCCCCCCCCTCTCCCTATGTAAAAACTTCGTTTTTACATAGTAGGCACGGCCGCAATGCTCAGAAGAACCTTATAATTTTATTATTGCAAAAATTCCCTGGTAGAAAATTAACCATAAGTTGGCCAGAATATGCTTAACCAGCATATGGCTTAGCCATATTCTGGCCAACTTATGATTAATTTTCTACCAGGGTTGTAATACTTTATTTTTATCATTTTTATCATCAAAATAAACATAAATACATCTGCAATAAAATTTAAATAAAAATTATCCATTTACTTTTACACATTTATTTCCTTTTTTTTGTAAAAGATTTGCATTTTAATTATATATATATATATATATATATATATATATATATATATATATACACACACACACACACACACACACACACACACACACACACACACACACACACACAGACACACACACACACACACACACACACACACACACACACACACAACACACACACACACACACACACACACACACACACATTTGTTTTAACAGATTTATGGAGCCCTTTTATACACATGAGCATATTTATGGAGCCCGTTTTCTTCTATGGAGCCCGGGTCCCGTAAAATATTTTTCTCGGGCGTTTATGGAGCCCGATCTAGAGTCTATAACCCCAGGGTCCATTATTTCTTTAGTCACTTGCCATAGGGATCTCTGGGCTGTAGGTACTAATATACAGGGATGGGCTCCATAAACGGATGGGGGGATAATTATATATATATATATATTATGGGGGCTTCGTCCCCTGATCGCTCCGCTCGCCAACCCCCATTTTTAGTATGAATTGTTAAAAAAAATATTATAGCAAAAGCTATAGAACTGAAAATCCTTTTCTAAAATATGTGTAAACTGAATTTTGTTTTTAAAAATGGTTTTTTTCTAAATTTGCTAGATATGCTCGAATATTCATTCAGTGAATAATCACAAAAATTTGGATCAAATAAATATGGAAACTTATTTAAGTTTTAATTATATATAAAAATTGATTATTTTAAAAAATATAACAATGTGATTTCAAATTAATCTTATAACTGTAGTTGCGGATTATATTTCATATGAAGATAAATATTGATAATAATGAATAAGGATAACCAGCTATTAAATAATATCATGAAACATTTATTTTTTCTTTTAAATTTTCTGTAATGTTTTTTAAAAAAATTATTCTTAGCATTTATTAATGTTTAAAACATTAGGTATATTTATACAATATTTAACAAAATAATGCATAATATATATGTAGTTCATTACGTCATCTCTGATATTATTTGTTATTTATTGATTATAAACTAATTTTTCAGCAAAATCCAGTAATATTTTAATTCTTGTCCGCCATTTTGAATTTTCAAAATCTGAGTTCAGATTCGTAATCAGCGAATCCAGAAACCTCCTATATACAATTTTCGGCAAAAACAGGTAATATTTCAATTTTTGGCCTCCATTTTGTATTTACAAAATCTGAGTTCAGATTCCTAATGAGCGAATCCAGTAACACCCTATATACAATTTTCAGCAAAATCCAATAATATTTTAATATTTGGCCGCCATCTTCGATCCACCATTTTGAATTTTTATAAGCTGAATTCAGATTCGTCATCATGCGAATCCAGAAATCCCCTATATACAATTGCAAAATTCAGTAATGTTTCAATATTTGGCCGCTATTTTGATTTGGCAAAATATGAGTTCAAATTCATAATCAGCGAATCCAGGTACCCTTATATACAATTTTCAGCATAATCCAATAATATTTCAATTTTTGTCCGCCATTTTGTATTTACAAAATCTACGGTCAGATTCCTAATCAGAGAATCGGGAAACCCATAATATACAATTTTCAGCAAAATCCATTAATATTTGAATATTTGGCCTCCATCTTCGATCCACCATTTTGAATTCTGAAAATCTAAGTTCAGATTCATAATCATCGAATCCAGAAATCCCGTACATACATTTGTCAGGGATTTGGGTCCGTCAGCTTTATTTTTCTAAATCTGAGTTCAGATTCGTAACCAGCGAATCCAGTAACACCCTATATACAATTTTCAGCAAAATCCAGTAATATTTCAATATTTGGCCGCCATCATCGATCCACCATTTTGAATTCTCAAAATCTGATTATTGATTCATTATCAGCGAATCCGGAAACACGCTATATAAAATTTTTAACATAATATGAGGAATGGATTGTATGGTGGGATAGGTGGAGGGGTAGGTGAAGGGGTCGGTGGAGGGGGGTCGAGGGGATAGGTATCCATTTTGAGCCTTACAACTATATAATATAGGAATATATATACAAAGGTGTTCAAAAAGTTTCGGTACGGCTAAAAAGGAAAGCATTTTCGCTGAAAACACTAAATGGGGAAAATTTAAGATTTTGAAAAAGCTACCTGGTAGAATTGCCATTTTTTGGGACCTACTACAATTTTGGGCCTTGTGAGTCCCAAGTTAAATTTTTTCAATGAGAACCCCTATTTTTTCCTCCAAATTCGTTTTCAGCAGCAAATTTCACGTTCAGATAGGTATATTTTATGGCATCTTAGGCCAGTTTTTGGACCTTTTGGGCTCAATGTATGTTTTTTCCTATAAAAATGTGTTATTTTACGTGGGTAATGGTTTTACAGCATATTCTCATATTTTATTCAAAAACAAGTTTTTTTTGGGCCTTATAGGACACTGATATCGATTTTTTCTCCTGTAATAAGTGGTTTAGGGGGTATTCCCACTTCATAATTCAAAATATCAAAGTTTGAGACCAAAAACCTTATATAATAATAATTTTCCTCCGAATAGTAGATTATTATTACAAACATCTTGTAAAGTTTTATCAACAATTTCTAAAGTTTTACGTGGAATCATTAACGCTTCATCCCAAATAATCGCAAAAACTTCACGAAATTTTTTGTTATCTGATTCAAATTTTAAAAATGCACTTTCAATATTGTTTAAATCTAAAGGTATTCTAAAAGTTTTATGAATGATCATACCTTTTGGTAATAGTATAGATGCTATACCAATCCAAGCCATTGATATAATTTTTTGTTCTATTGACAATAAATAATAAATTAAAGTTTTATATAAAAACGTTTTACCTGAACCTCCAGGACCACCAATAAAGTTAATTTTATGTTTATTATTTAATATTTGTGTTATAACGGAGTTCCAGGATAAAATACGGAGAAAATAAGAATTTCGGTTCTCCGTATTCTATCGAACTCGTTTGACTCTCGTTCCCGCGAATTCACGCATCTCGAGCGTTTGTTGACATCGCTCGAACGATGTATTCGCGATCTGCGCGGGGGGCTGCGCGACTTTGGCGGTTGCAAAGTCGCGCTCGATTCATTTTTGAATCAGATTCTCTCGGGCTGTCAAACCGTGCGTACGCGAGTTAATTTGATCGTCCGCGAAGAAAACGGTATCGTGCGTCCTTACCGGTGCAGAGCAGCGCCCGTCCACGTACCGTCCACGGAGAGCAGCGCACGTGAACAATCCGAGCCACTCCTGAGGTCCGAAGCATCTGTAGGTGAAGGCTGGATGTTAGGACTCGGCCTGAACATTCGAGACCGGCCTATTCAAATCGCGTTTCGTTTAAATTCGCCCGCGCGCGAATCACTGCACCGGACTAATCAGCAGACGGCCAGTGGCCATAAGCCGTTATAGCTGATAGGCGCAGTGATTTAAACTCGCCAAGTCGAGGTGCCGGGCGTAAACAAACTGACAAGAAGACTCGCGGCGCGCATAGAAACATAAACACAAAACAGCAGATTGCTTGTTTTTGTAGGTGTTTATGTTTATGCTCGGGCAGTATCGTGTATACTCGTCCCGAGCCTTTTAAACTGCTGTAAAGCCAGGGCGAGAGCATTTAAACGACGATTGTAGTTGTTTTCGTCGTCATATGTGGCGAAATTAAATTCCTTTTTTTTTGAAGCTAGATTTTAAGCGATTTTCACGCGATTTTTTTTGGAATAGAGTGACCGTGCCTGTGCGTGCAGCCGGTCGAAAGTGAGAACACTTTCATTCCTTTTTTATTATTACGGGATTTAGTCAAATCGGTATCTTCGCTAAAATTTTTTTTTTGGAATTGCCACGCTCTCTCCCTAGCTAGCTGCATCGAGATACGTCGTTCTCGAGCGGCTTGGGACAATTGTGTGTGGTAGTTAGGATTCTAACATTGTAATTAGCGTAACAGACGGCCAATTCGAGAGAGAATCTCAGCAGTTAGTTGCGCACACACACAATTCGTCGCCAAATTTTTGTATAATCGGTCTAGCTTCAGAAGATGGAATCATCGATCTCAGAAGAACTAGCCGAACCGATGGAGCAGTGGCGCAAAAATCTAGAGTTGAGCTTCCAAGCTATAATAGAAGCAAATATAGCTCTAGATTTAAGAAGCACTAGATATGTCGAGGGGGATTCTAGGCGAGTCACTCAATGGCTAATGGGAAATTACAACCCGGCCCACTTCACACAGGAAATAAGTGGAAGTGCAATTGAGCAGTTCACAAGGAGACTCGAATTGAGGAATAAGTACGTCAACGGAACGATCCTCAACGCAAGCAGAGCTCCAGAAGCGAACTACAACGAAGATCCCTCGACCCACAGCCTCTTTCAGCAATTGACGTCGAACAAAGCAGTCGACAACAACTTGCTGAGATCCATGAAGACACATGTATTGCAGATCATGGATCAAAGAGCAGGCAGTACTCCCGACGTAAGAAACGAGGCTCTCACGTTACTATGGAGCCCTTTAACTCCAGCGGGAGGACCGGGTGAGGTCCAGATGCAACTAAAGTGCAGCACAGCCTGGGGGAGGGGAGATTCCCCGATCTCCTCCCAGTCCGAAGGATCCGAGAACGCGAGTCGCTCGGGGAATGCAGACCGCTCATGGATTTCGGACAGCTGTGCCGCAACTTTACCATCGCCAGCAATTTCAGCGTCCATCCACGAAATCGACGTCGGAGTAAGCACAGCCTGGGGGAGGGGAGATCCTCCAAGCTTCCCCCTGTTCGCGAAGTCTGATACTCCACGTCGCTTGGCGTATACAGACTGCCTGAAGGCACCGAACGGCTGTGCTGAATACTCACAAGCTCAAAACGACGGAGTAAATACAGCCTGGGGGAGGGAAGATTCTCCACGCTTCCCCCTGTCTGGAACGTCCGATATAAGCCACTTGGATAATATATCGGAAACGGACGGCTGTATTACCGTCTCTCAGACTTCTGAAGACGAAGAACAGCCAAGCCTTCCAAGGAACAGCGAGAGAAAGATTGACAATCTGGTGACGGCACACCTGGTGGACAGCACTCCGATTATCTCGCAACTCTTCGACGCATCAACGCAAACGCATCAGTGTAAGTGTAATCGTACGCGCAAATTGGAGGAGGAGAAATTTAGACGCTTAAGCGAAGAAGTGAGACGGCTGCACGACGAGCTGCACCAGCTGCGAGTGCAAATGTCGTCGCTTCATGATTCAGCTGCGTCTAACAAGTTCCGAGTTGCAGGCGCAACCAAGCGCTCTGCCAAGTCGCGACCTCGATCGGGCCAAGGGACTAGAGACAACCTCAAGTCGTTCCAAAGCCCGCAAAAGTCCAGCTCGACAGGGAAAAAGGAAGCGTATGCATCGGCCACGCAACGACCTTCAAGGTCACCCAAAGGAGACCAATACAAGAAATCCTCGAGTGGACCCGGTTCGAACCAAGAGGTGGGTTCGAATCCGTGGACGACGGTAATTTCTCGACGCCGCAAACGGCGGTGAACTAAGCCAAACTTGGCCACTCGAGAATACCGCTCATCAAGGTCGAGGAACACGCTCGGATCATATAACTCCTCACCACCGAGTCCAACCAGAAAATTGTGTTGGACGTGCCAGTCATCGACGCATCTTCACTGGGCCTGTCCGGAGTGGCAACAGCGTCCGAAGAGGACAAGAAGACGAGACGACCTCCAAAACGCCCTTCCGAAGAGGAGCGAAGGCGGTCGTCGGCCGGAGCCTCAGCGCCATGAAAGGCGACAGCCTCCGGTCCGTCAAGCGTCATATGAAGAGTCCCGACCACCGTTGGAGTTCAGCGGACTCACGGTGAAGAGCGACCCACTGTGCGCATGCGTACGATCCCTCGACATGGATCAAGTGGTTGCCGCTTAGATGCAAGGGGTAACCAGCGCGTATCCGGACCTGTCGCTCAGCTCGTCAACGCCGCCGTTGACGTAAAGTCGTGTTGAACGAGAGCCTCGGTATCGAGTTGCTTCTCTCCCGCTATGCAACGTCTGGGAGAGGGGTATAACGGAGTTCCAGGATAAAATACGGAGAAAATAAGAATTTCGGTTCTCCGTATTCTATCGAACTGGTTTGACTCTCGTTCCCGCGAATTCACGCATCTCGAGCGTTTGTTGACATCGCTCGAACGATGTATTCGCGATCTGCGCGGGGGGCTGCGCGACTTTGGCGGTTGCAAAGTCGCGCTCGATTCATTTTTGAATCAGATTCTCTCGGGCTGTCAAACCGCGCGTACGCGAGTTAATCTGAGTCCTTACCGGTGCAGAGCACCGCCCGTCCACGTACCGTCCACGGAGAGCAGCGCACGTGAACAATCTGAGCCACTCCTGAGGTCCGAAGCGTCTGTAGGTGAAGGCTGGATGTTAGAACTCGGCCTGAACACTCCGAAGTCGACCGGAGGATAAGGCCTGACGCAGGAGCGGATTCGTGAGCGAGCGACGAGGGGAGTGCACTCCTCTCCCGGTAAGCCTCTCTGTACTTCTCGCGCAGCGATTTATTTGTGTATTTTCGACTCGCAGCGGCGAGTGGCCGGTGGTGCGTTCACCGGCCCAGCGAAAATAGATACCTTGATCCGCCCGTGCTGAGCGGCGGATCCCGTCTTCTTGTCAGCGCGCAACACGACGCGTTTTTGATGTAAAGGATTATTTTGAATAGACCTTGTTATTGTGCTGTGAAATAATTGAGGCTATTCTTCATTTATCGACCTTAACCTAACCTTCTCCCGGATACCGCCGCCTCCGCGGGAAAACGATTCCGCTGGTCGTTTTCATATCTGAGCGTAGCGGCCGCGCGCTTTACTCTTTGAGCGCGCGCTTTTAACTCAGCGATCCAATTAGTTGGAAAGCGAAGTTCGCGTGCGATCTTTGCGTTGTTTTCGGGATTCCAGGAGCAGATCCCCGGGCAAGTCATTTTAGTCTGACACCCGCGGCATCGTGTTCTAGGGCATCGCTGGCCTGTGGCTTTTTGGGATCTTACCCCAGAAGCCATCCCGTTAACAGTGTAAAAATTGTTTTTTGATCTGTGTTTAATTGACTATAGTAATTATTAAACATTTGTTTACAGAATAAAATATTTTCTTTATTATTTTCATTACTTGTATCGAAAATTTCATTAGGTTCAGGTAATCCAAAATCTTTACAAGACATTTCTTCAACTTTTAAAATTTCGTCAAAATCTTCTGTAAAATATTTATTAAATTTTGTCCAAATAGTATTACCATTAATGTTATCTGTTATTAAAAACCAAGTAAAAAATTTACGCAATTGAACAGGTAACATTATATTACAAGCTTCTTCAAAAATTTTGTCAATCTTTAAATCATCTTCGATTAGACCCATTTGTATTGCTGTTTCTTTGTAAGTATTATATGTTTTATTTTCAAATGTACCTAATTCTTCAAAAGATGTTGCGCCTTTAACACGATTTAAAATTAATTTTAAATGAAATCTTTCAATATCTCTTGGAGATACTACATTTAAACGTCCTACAGCAACATGTTTTAGTTCTCGTTGACGTTTTATCCAAGTTTTATTCTTAAAAATATAATATTTTGGTATATTAACGTATTTAATATTTTTTGCATTTTTATCTTTTTTATTTAATTCAAACCACGAAGTTAATGTAGTTTTCCAGTTATCTGAAACTTTTTCCTCTTTATTTTCTTCGAAAATTATATTTTGTTTATTTTCGGTGTGAATTGCTAAACGTATTACGGTGTGACTTCTACCACATAAAGGAAATTCTTGTAATCTCCATGCTACTTCCATGGGACTCAAATATCTACCATCTTATTATGTTTGAGATCGTCAACTTCTTCGTAAGCTTCACATATCTGTGGTTGCATTCTTTTTATGACCCCGAAAACCTCTGAGTAACAATTTTCATCGACATTCTTAAAGATTTAAATCTTGGATACAATTCATTATGGATTAGGCCTACTGGGGATACCACTTAAAAATAAAACGCATCTTTCTATTTACTCCAAGGTGATGTGGAAAAAATAGAATAAAATATATCTTAATATATAATTAATGTAATGATTAAATGACTCTAGTGATAGCCATAGATTTATTTGGATAATAAGACTCGGGTGGTGATACTATCAACTTATTTATTCACTCAAATAAATAACGACGTTTCGGCCCGTACAGAACGACGTACGTTACAAGGCCCTCATCAGGTTCCAATTTAGTTATGTCGTTCTGTACGGGCCGAAATGTCGTTATTTATTTGAGTGAATAAATAAGTTGATAGTATCACCACCCGAGTCTTATTATCCAAATATAATTAATGTAATTTTCTTAATAATTTACTCTTTTATTTCAGAAATTAAGAATTCAAAACTACTCTTAAGCGTTACATCTATAAATATTACCCTATTAATAAAACATATGAAAAATATAAATTATTAATTTTATATAATATATGAAATATACATAAAATATATTTTTATATATAATTAATGTAATTTTCTCAATAATTTACTCTTTTATTTCAGAAATTAAGAATTCAAAATTACTCTTAAACGTTACATCTGTATATACTACCTTATTAATAAAACATATGAAAAATACATGAAAAAAATAAACTTTTAAGTGAACATTTAAATGAGGGGGGTCTGAGGGGGGTCTGAGGGGGTCACGAGGGGGGTCTGAGGGGGGTGCGAGTGGGGCGAGGAGGGCGAGGGGGGGCTCTACCATACTCAAAATAACGTAGAAAAAATCACAATTTTACGTTATTTTGAGGGAGGCTGAGGGGGCTGAGGGGGGGGGGGGGGGCGAAGGGGGCGAGGGGGGTCTGCGTGACACAAATAACGCTTACGACTATATAATATAGAAAGATATGTATATCGCGCGCGCTTTCTGCTACTGCTCTCAAGGCGAATAGCCCTAGTGCTTAGTGCGGCGTGCTGCGTGCGCGCGTGTGTCCACACGGAAAAAAAATTTGATTTGCAGGGACACAAAACTAAACGTGTACACAATAATTTTTAAACCCACGTAGCCGGGGGATATGAGATCCACGCATATAAGGGAGTCATGTAGACATAAAAAAATAAGCAAAACGGTTATTTAAATAACTTTTAAACCCAAGTAGCCGGGGGATATGAGGTCCACGCATATTAGGGAGTATAGTAGATATAAAGAAATAAGCAAAACGGTTATTTAAATAATTTTTAAACCCAAGTAGCCAGGGGATATGAGGTCCACGTATATAAGGGAGTTACGTATACGTGCGACGTAAGCAACACTTTTATTTAAAAAATTCTTAACCTCTATAATTCAAGTCCCTTGTATGCGTGGAGCTCGCGTCCCACGGCAGCCTGGTTTTAATAATTATTTAAATAATAATATTTAAATAAAATCGTTTTGTTTATTTTTTCATATGTACATGACTCCCTTATACCTATGCGTGGACCTCATATCCCCCGCCTACTTGGTTTTAAAAATTATTCAAATAATCGTGTTGCTTATTTTTTCATGTCTACATGACTCCCTTATAAGCATGCATGGACCTTATATCCCCCGTCTACTTGGGTTTAAAAATTGATTAAATAGTTGTCTTGCTTATTGTTGCACGTCTACGTAACTCCGTTATATGCGTGGACTTCGCATCTCCCGGGTACTTGGGTTTAATAATTATTCAAATAATTGTTTTGCTTATTTTTTCGTGTCTACATGACTTCCTTACATGCGTGGACCTCATTTCCCCCGCCTACTTGGGTTTAAATATTATTTAAATAATCGTTTGCCTTATTTTTTCATGTCTACATGACTTCCTTATATGCGTGGACCTCATATCCCCCGCCTACTTGGGTTTAAAAATTGTTTAAATAATTGTCTTGCTTATTTTTGCACGTCTACGTAATTCCCCAATATGCGTGGACCTCGCGTCCCCCGGCTACATGGGTTTAAAAATTATTCAAATAATCGTGTTGCTTATTTTTTCATGTCTACATGACTCCCTTATAAGCGTGGACCTTATATCCCCCGCCTACTAAATTTTTCTATCGTTTAACTGAGATAATTATTTAAAAAACAACCATTTTTTAGTTAAAGGCTATAAAAAGTATGTAGAAAATAAAATTCTAATGCATAACTTTTTGCAAATATTTTTAAGTTTGTGCCTCATGGGTTTGGGATTTTTGAGATTTTGCCGCCACCCAGATGCTGCCTCCCCTACTCCATGCGTTGGTGGCGTAGGCGGTAATGCGGCCCTGGTCATATGTGGTTTTTAGGTGCTCAACTCTCATCGCTTGTCCCCCAGAATAGGGACTGATCTGCTATGCATGTTCTTTGTTGATCCCTAGGCTGAGGCAGTCCTTGACATTGAGATACAATTGACGGTCTCTGTCAGTACTTTCCTCCCAGGTGGTATGGTTACTGAAGTAGTGGATCGCTGTTAAATGATTCCCAGCACACTAGCATCTATGGAGTAGTGCCAGCCTAGACCGTCCAGCCTTATTTTGCTGCTTCTGCAGGTCTAAGTGATCTTCAAGTATTAGTACTTTATAGTGTGAGGGGATAGGTAATAGGAACTGGGGATATAAAAGTCCTGCGTGTGTGGTTAAATGCGATATGGGTAGGTAGTTGTTGCTGGTAATATTAGCTCGTCTGGATAATTTCTAAGTTTAGTCAGAATGTAAGAACTCGCTTCAAGGTAATATTGCATTAAAATACATCATTATGTATTTCGCAGACTTCTACTCAGTGAGACTTACCTATTTAATAATTTTCTAGCACACTGTAAGACTGACAGAGTCAGCTAAAATATTGCATTCTTTATACATTGAAATTTACCATACTACAAAATTTATAGCACATAGATTACACAAAAGTTTTTTTTGTAAATATGGTATTATTTTAACATGTACTTATATAATATTAGACAATTTTGATTCTTCTAGTTCAATCGCTTAGGTCCTATGAACATAGTTAGCAGGTTAAGCTGTGCAATCTTGTATCAAATTTCTTAAATTTGTTATCGAATCAGTAAAATAACATAATTATATATTTTTACCAACCCAATTTTTATACATTTTTCTAATTTTAATTCTACTACATTCTAAGTTCTGTAGATCATTTGACAAGGAATTATAAGTTCTGACAGCTTCTATGTAACAGTTTTTGTTAGTTATTGTTTCAGTGTTTTTTTATTGCTATCTGTACAGTTCTATTTCTTGTGTATTAATTTTTTGTCTCTGATATTTAGTTTCTCATAATGATAAAAAATGGACTCAAAACAAAATAATTATTGAATATTTAAAGGGCATCTCTCAAGCACAAAAGTATTTTTAAATTTAATTTTAAAAATTTTATTTTGTAAATTATTTAATGGTCTTCGACTATTCATATATAAAGAACCACAAGATATTATCCCATAATTTTTAAGACTATTATAAAGAGCATAATATAATGTCAACAATGTTTTAGTTTGTATAATATTTGTTTTTTTTGTAGAAAAAAGAGGAATAGATATTTCGTTTCTTTAATTATTTTTTACCAATGTGTTTATCAGATTGAATATTGTAATCAAATGTACTTTTGTATCTCATTATTATATTTTTGTAATTATATTATCTTTAGATATCGATTTTTCTGATCTTATTGATAGCTATTGTATTTAATATTTCTGTATCAAATCGAATTCTGTTAAATAATAAGCGAAAATTGACTATGTAAGGTGCATTGATGCATTAAAAATCGTGTTTATAGGTTTAGATACCAGGAATTGATGTTACATGAAAATGATAAATGGGAAAAATTTTTGTTTTATTATAATCTACAATTTTTACATTTAACATATTTAAGTTAAATCATGTGATGTTATAGCCGACATTCATCCATTTTATGTATATTTAGGCCTTTAAAATCGTTTTTATAGGTCTAACTCGCCAGGTATTGATTTCACATGAAAATGTTAAATGGGAAAAAGTTTTGTTTAAATATTATCTACAACTTTTGTATTTAACATTTTTGTATAAAATCAAATCCTGCTAAGTTATAAACGAAAATCGACCATTTTAGGTACATTCAGGCGTTAAAAATTGTTTTTTTTTTTTTTTTATTTAACTAGTCAGGAATTCGTTGTACAAAAAAATGTTCAATCGGAAAAAGTTTTGTTTTAATATTATCTATAACTTTTACCTTTAACATTTTTGTGTAAAGTCAAATCCTGTAAAGTAATAGCAAAAAAAAAGAACACGATTTTTTTATGTTTTTAGCGGTTTTTTCGCTATTCTATTGCCAAATATTGTTCGTAGAAAAAAATGTTCTATGTAAAAAAGTCGTGTTTTAATTAGTTTTAGCAAATGCAATTGTTGTTTTTGACTTAAAGTTAATTGTGTTCACCGTATGTCCAAAATTCGATTTTTTCAAATTTTGGTTTCCTCTGGCATTTTTTTATTTGTTGATCGATTAGGCTCAGTTGAGAACTGCCAGTTACTTATAATTAGACGAGTATCTGCACCAAAGCTCGTTTGGATCTATGAAAAATTCGTTGAGATAATCTGGAAACTTGCTTACATACATACGTACAGACATACATACATCTCGGAAAACGCTTAAAATGGACTCATTTTGGGTGTAAAATAGTTTATTACGTTGTAAATTTTCAGAATTTGAAGTGTTACAATTTTCGCCCTGACGAAACTACAAGGCTCTCCCGAGCAGCGGTCCTGCCTAAAAACTACCTCTCTGTTAATTTTCCAAACGATTCATTGACTTTTGTTAAGAAGTATAACTTAGATATTATATTTGTATGATTGTTACAATGATGGATTAACTTTAAACCACTAAGTCGAGCAGGATAGTAGTTAAATACCTGTTTCAAAACAAACATTTATTAGATTATTGCCAATACATACTTTTTTTCTCAAACTAATGTATTTCTTTAAAATTTGTTATAACAATAAATAATTGTTTGTATAGGATGCGTAAATGAAAAAACAAAAAAGATATTTTTTGTATTAAGTCAAATTGTTTAAGGAACAACAAAAAGCAACAAAGAAAACAGTTTTATTTATTAATAAAGTTTTGTTGTGAAAAATTTACTTTTGTTTTTTAAATTTAGAAATGAACTCGATGAATTAGTTTGAGGAAGTATCTTACCAATGAATTGGCAGCGGTTTTTTCATCGAATTTGTTTAATTTGCGATGATCCCGTAAAAGGCATTTGATGTATATAGCTTCCGTCAGTAACGCTTTCTTGATTCGCAATTCGTTCCTTTACGTATATAGGATAACCTCAAGATCTCATGATTCTCTGGAAAATTGTCATCCTGAATCTCGTAAAAGGTGATGGTTGTATGGAAGAGATCTGAAAACCGTTTTTCTTGTTCGAAAAACAAGCGAAGAACAAATTTCTTGATTATATATATATAATTTATGATATTTTATCTGTCCTTAATTCTCAATTTGTTTTAGCATGATTTTTGTTGATCATTATTTCGCGATTCCATTTGATAAAGGAAAAAATGAATGAAATTTAAAAAGAAATATTCGAAATAATTGTATTTTTCTGTTTTTACTCTTTATTTCCACGGGGTTTGGATTAATATTATCTTTAAACAGTTTCAATACAATTAAATCACTATGAAATATACCCAATGGCTTCTTATGAGAATATTTAAATTTTGTCTTTTAATTCTCAAAAAATTTTCATTGCCCCTATAAAACATGGCAATAAAAGAGAAGTTCGTTTAGCATAGAGCGTTAAAATCTTCAAATAGCTTCAAGGATTCTCACATCAGATCCATCTATTCTTTTAAGAGTTGGTCATTCCCTTTTCTCTCACTTTTCCCAGTACAATATAAGACTCATCGCTTATTCGGAGAAACTGGGTACCTATGGATGTAGGGTATTCATAGTAGCTGTAATCCCAATCAGATATGTCTTCTCCATTACTTACGCATGGCTCGTAACGAGCGGAGAACTAATCTGCCTTAATCAAAGAAGGCGTCAATGCATATGAATACATGCCAGTTACTCGCGTTGAAGAAGTACCAAAGTCTTTCGTCTGGAGAAAAACTATTAAATATTTTTAAATCTTGTAATTCAAACTCTTAATGCTCTACTTCTTTAAAAATTTAACTACATATAATTTTCTGATAAGAAAGATAGGATTAGGAATGATTAGGAAAAATGAACTTATCCTTTATATATATAAAAGATAAAATGTTGTCTGTGGATATCCATAATAAAACTATTACATAAAATACAAGTGAAGAAGAAATGCATGGAAACTTTTTTTCTCTGTCAGAATTCTTTCTCTATGAGAATTTTTAAAAAGAATGTGTTTTGGTTTTGCCATTTTATTGTATGCGCAAAAAATACAAATTTGTTGTAATATTATTATTGACAAGTTACTATATGAGATATAGAATAACAAAATTTTATTACGAAATTTCTTCATATCTTTCAAATATAACCTATTTTGGAAAGTAACGTTTTCATGAATAACTAAGGACTATCTATAACCATCAACACTGTAATAATAATACAAAAACTAACCTTATAATAAACCATACAATATTATTTTTGAAACTAGTTCGCAAAATGAAAACAAACAATATCTGCGCACGCACACACACGCACACGCACACACATCAATACGGACATTTTCTAAAAATAGTGTATTTCGACTCCAAATATCACTTAACATACTTTTTTTCACAATTCCAAAGCTTTCTTTGTGAGAAAGTAAAATGAAAAAATAAAATATAAAAAATGGAACATTTGAACATCGCATTTGACAATAGAGAAATATTCTACTCAAATGTATACCTAATTAAAAACAAAAAGAGCATACTTAATCAGGTCAAAATCTGTCTAATAGATCTTAAAATTCATTGATCGTTACAAGGAATTGAGGCATGGTGTGGTTTGTGCACATAAGAATTATGCACATATTTATTGTGCACACTTTAGCATTGGTGTATATCTATATCTATGTGTATACTCCAATGCTAAAGTGTGCACAATAAATATGTGCATAATTCTTATGTGCACAAACCACACCATGCCGGAATTGATGGATACTTTTTCCTTCAAATATCTGAAAGCCCACTTTCCGTATCTTAATGAAATTTTACACCCCTGCTGGAAATCGTCCATTTTTCACCCATTTGTGAAACGATTTTTTTCCCATTTTCTAGCCATTTAATAGCGAGTTGACCGAAATCGCTAGAAAATGGCTAGAAAATGGGAGAAAAATCGTTTCACAAATGGAAGAAAAATGGACGATTTCTATCAGGGGCATATCTTGCCTATATCAAAAATAATATCTTCTCTAAATTTCAAGCCTATTGATAAAGTCGTTTTCAATTTAAAAACAAATATAAAAAAAATTAACCATGAAATAACCTTCCAAAAATATGGAATTATAGCTCTTTACATAAGCTATATAAGAAAAAAGTTTAATTGCCATATCTACTTTTATCTTGAAAACGTGGCCTTTTTACAAAAATCACGTTTTCATAAATAACTAAAGAATCACTATAGCTATCAGCAGTTTTTTCGTAAGTTGTAGAGAATTTTATTTTACTTCAAATGTATAAATAATACATAAATAATACATAAAAAATATTAACTTTAATATTTAAAAATATGTAAAAAATAAAAATCAAAAATTGAAAAATAGCTAACTGCTTTAGCAGAATGCTTTCTCAAAGAGAATTGATAAATTACATCAAATAATTTTTTTAAATGTACATTTTAATATAAAATTTAATTCTTTCTGCATATCTGATTTTCCATAAATACAATTATTCAAAATGATCAAGAAAATTATATTTAAAATAGTTATATAGTAATTATTAAATTGCAAATTCAAAAGTTTAAGGTATTATCACATGCTATTTATGGAATTTATAAATTAATTGCATTTCTTCGAAATTTCTTCGGCGTTTTCTTCGAAAACCTGCTAACTCGGTCTTTGCTTTAAAACCCCGCCAACTCTGCGAAGACTTCGAAAATCCACCAACTCATAGAGTGGTTTCAAAAACCATATAACTAGGCGAACGTTTCAAATATCCTCTAACTCAGGCGTTTTTTTTTCTTTAATTTTGTAGTGGTATCTCTAGGATGTTAAAGTACAATTTCTGCATAAAAAAATTATTTACAATTTTTCCATATTTTTCTTTATTCTTTTAACCGACTTAATATTATCCGTTTCGACGGACAAAAATATGGATTGGTAGGTAATTTCAAGACTTTTAAGAAAATGTGACTACTTCCAACGGATATGCAAACTCAACGCCGTAAAAAAATATTTTCGATTTTTTCATTTTTTTCTTTATTTTTTTTTAACTGACTGAATATTATCCGATCGGGCCGATAAAAATATGGGTAGATAGAAAATGTCAAGACCTTTCAGAAAATGGGCCTACTTACGACTGATATCCAAACCCAGAGACGAAAAAAATTATTTTAGATTTTTCCATATTTTTCTTTATTTTTTTAAACAGACTAAATGTTATCCGATTGGGCCGACAAAAATATGGATTGATAGGTAATTTTAAGACCTTTCAGAAAATGGGCCTACTTCTGACCGATATCCAAATCCAGAGCCATAAATAGTATATTGTGTACCAAGGGCGTAAAGTGGGCCTTTTTAGACCGAGTGAGAAGTTTGCAGCACGAGTCGAAGGCGAGCAGCACGAGCCGAAGGCGAGTGCGTCCGCGAGCCGTAGATGAGTACTGCAATCACACGAGGTCAAAAGGCCCACTAAGCCCTTGGTGCACACCATATTTTTTGTTACACAGGTATTGATTTTCGCGTTTTTTCCACTTAAAACGGGAAACAACATCAACGAATTTCTGTTACACCAACTACCCACCTGGGAATTGAATGACACTTACATTTTGGTTTCAAGTTATTTCAACATATTTAAAATCGGTTATCTATGTTTTCGGCGCGGACGGTGGCGCCATCTTCATGTTTTTCATACCAACTGACCGTTGGACCGTTGCGCTCTAATGCGCTGCTTTTCTTTAGTTCAAAAATATAGTTGAGCGGACGTGTACTAGCGACGTATATAATTCGACAGTATTAGAATATTGTTATAAGAGTAAGGTACTATTTAAATTAGTAATTAGTATTTAGTATTTAAAAGTTTTAATTTTTCCTGAACGATGAGTGAAAGTGATATTGAAGAATACGCGCAGTGCACGCCGCCTGAAATTTGTAATCTCGCAGAAATCGTATCGTTGGATTTATTACCAACTAAATCTAAAGTACATTAAAACATGTAATTAGTAAAAGTAAGACACGCGGATAAAGAAAAAAAATAGAAGAACGATTATTGAAAACGGTTACTTTTGCGCCCGCTTCGGCTACTTTTGCGCCCGCTTACCTACTTTTGCGCCCGCTTAGCTACTTTTGCGCCCGTTGGTCTAAAACCGTTCACTTTTGGCCCTACTTTTAGGTTTAAAAAAATTATTTTCGATTTTTCCATATTTTTCTTTATTTTTTTAACCGACTTAATAATATCCGATCGGGCCAAAAAAAAAAATAAGGGTAGTGTAACGGGAGACCAGGGAGACTATTTCGGTTAATTCCGCCAACCGATTCCTAGAACTCGGTGCCGTCGGGTGCTGCTTTTACGACAAGCACCCGGGGTTGATGGTCTCTAGAACCCTTATTACAAAGGTCGAGTTCGCGGTTGAACTCGACTTTTCCGTGTGCCGGAAAGGGTTAATACTCACGCTAACTAGACGTGAGGCACGGCCATTCAGAATGATCGTCATCTCGGAGCGACAATCCCGCGGAGGCGGCGGTATCCGGGAGAAGGTTAGATTGAGGTCAAGAAATGAAGAATAGCCTCAATTACATAGAACAACAATAACAAAATCTATTCTAAAAAACATTACATCAAATACGCGTCTCGTTGCGCGCAGACAAGAAGACGGGATTCGTCGCTCGGCGCGGGCGGATCAATGTCTTTATTTTCGCGGGGCCGGTGAAGGTACCACGGCCGCTCGCTGCAGCGAGCCGAAAATATAAAGAGGAGGCGAAGCCGGAAATAACAAAGAGTCTTACTGGAGAGGTGTGCACTCCTCTCGTCGCTCGTTCGCTAATCCGCCCCTGCGTGAGACCTTATCCTCTGGTCGACTTCGGAGTCTTCAGGTCGAATCCTAACGTCCAGCGTTCACCTACAAACGCTTCGGACCCCAGGAGTGGCTCGAACTGTTCACGTGCACTGCGCTTCGTGGACGATTCGCGTGAGTCGGCACTACACTGCACCGACGTAGACGCACGTTGGCCATTTTCTCCCGACGTTCTAATTTGCGAGCGCGGTTCGACAGCCCGAGAGAATCTGATTCGAAAATGAATCGAGCGCAACTTTGCCACTGTCAAAGTCGCGCAGTCCCCGCGCGCAGCTCACGAATATATCGTCCGAGCGATGTAAACAATTCTCTAGATGCACGAATTCGCGGGAACGAGAGTCAAACGAGTTCGATATACGAAGAACCGAGATTCTTATTTTCTCCGTATTTTATCCTGGAACCTCATTATAGTAGATAGGAAATTTCAAGACCTTTCAGAAAGTGGTCCTACTTCCGAGCGATATCCAAACCCAGAGCAAAAAAAAAATTATTTTCGATTTTTCCATATTTTTCTTTATTTTTTTTAACCGACTTAATAATATCCGATTGGGCTGTCAAAAATATGGATTGATAGGTAATTTCAAGGCCTTTCAGAAAATGGGCCTACTTCCCACCGATATCCAAATTCGGCGACGAAAAAAAAATTTCCGATCAACTGAGTGAGTGCCAAGATGGCGGATGAGGGTGTGCTGCTTATGCAGACCCCTCCGCCAGATATTTATTTCAAATGTCATCCCGGGATGCCAGTGGCAGTTGTGATATGTGTCGTATGTAACAATGTCTACCATAAAAGTGATTATAACAGAAAAAGAACACAAAACTACTTATCTGCCATAGAAATAATATGTGAAGAACATAATATAGATGACATAACCTCTAAAGACCCACGTGTTGCAGCAGTGCTACTATGGAGGGAACTAGAAAATTTGAGAAACCAAAATGATCTGATAATGACAAGGAACGAAATACTAATAAAAACCAATGCACAGACAGAACAAAAATTAAAACAAGCTGAAGAAGAATTGTTATTAACAAAAGCTAGGGAAATTAAAGGAAATCAAGAATTGACAAGTTTTCCTGAAGAAGAAAAAAATCTATTAAAACAAATAAGTACAGAAGTACACAACAATAATCTCATGCTAAACCAAATTTTAGACAAAGAAAATATACCAAAAACAAAAAAACATTTGCAGAAGTGGTAGTAATTGATAAACATTTAGAAAAGAAAATACAAAAACTAATAGTGAAAAGAATACAGAGTGATAATAAAGGAACATATGTGCCAGATATAAAAACATATATAGCTCACTATTAAATAAAAATTCATCTATACAAGCAAAAAGTATAAAAATCAAAAACAAAGATGAAGCCATAATAAGCTTTATAAGTGAAGAGAGTTTGATACAAACTGAGAATATACTAAAACAAAAGTATAATGCCTACTACAAAATAATAAGAGAATCTATTAAAAATCCTAAGATGAAAATAGCAGGCTTCGACAATTTTGAAGACATGGAGATTAAAGAAATAGAGCAAGATATTAACAAAAGGAATTTCAAACACCTAAACAGCAAATGCAAAGTGTTACATATATTTTAAAACATTAAAACAAAAATTAACATTATACTAATTAAAACAACAGCGGAAGTATATAATCAAATTGTGAATAATAAATATAGAGTTCATATCGTTCGATGACTTGAATCTAACCCCGTGTTTTAACTGTGGTAGATTTGGTCATAGTGGTAAAAAGTGTAAGAATACGAAAATCTGCCTACGTTGTGCTGGAAAACATAACACGATCAACTGTACTATCCCAAACGAACACAATTGTGTTAATTGTATGTACAGTAATAATCAATATAAAACAAATTATAATACTAAACACGTGGTAAATGATACCGAAAAATGCGAGGTTATGATTCACAAGATAAAGAAGTTAATTGCTCAAACAGATTATCCAGTGAGACCGCACATTCCAAAATATGTAGGTAAAGTAAATTTTCAATCACAGTTACAAAACACAACAATAACACAACAAAAAATAACGACATCAAGAAGATAGAGTAGAATCATTATCAGTCCGGCAACATCAGCCGATAACTTATCGGCCACAACCTCACCAATAAATTTAAACAGAACCATATCACAAATGTATTACCCAACTGACTCAGCAACTTCTGAACTTCTGAATTCTGAACATGGATCAACAACAACTAAATTTTGAAGATATTTCACAAAAAGAGCAAGCTTTTGGTAATTTACAAACACTCAATAAAAGTATCGATAAAGGTAAAAATTTGATTCTATGTGTAAATATTAGAAGTATAAAACAAAACTTTGAAAAACTTGAAACTTTTATTGAATGTTTAGCCGTAAGGCCAAGTGTCATTATATGTACTGAATCTTGGAATGTGCAATATACTCCATTGTACAACATATCAGGTTACAAAAGTTACTATAGTGAGAGTAAAGTGAATAAAGCAGATGGAGTTATGATGTATATAAAGGATGAACTATCTGAACACACAGAAATTATAGTGGTCGACAACATACGTATCTTAAGTTCGGTTATAAAACTAATTGGCACCGAAACTGTAAGAATCTCAGCGATCTATAGATCACACAATATAAAAAAGTATGAATTTGTTCATAGCCTGAAAAAATTTCTAAGAGACCAACTAAATACTAAGAATCATTGTATAGTCGGGGATTTTAACATTGATATATTAGGCGAAAATTTTAGTAAGACTGACTCAACAGATAACATTATAACGCAAGAATTTTTAAATGATCTCTTGGAACATAAATTTACGCGATGCTTTTCTGGAATAACAAGGCCTTCATCTGACAATAAAAGAGGTACCTGCATCGACAATTTCTATATAAAAACTAAAAATATAAATATTAATTCATTTAAAATAACGAATCTATTTAATGATCACTACCCATTATTTATAATTATAGATAAATTAGAAATAAATCAGCCGAACAAATTCAATATGAAATCAATTAATTACAACAAGTTAAAACATGTTGCAAATAATTCAAACTGGTACTCAATATTGTCTATGCAGGATCCTAATCTTGCAGTTAACGCATTAATTGATATGATAAATAATTGTATTGATGCGTCCATTACCAAAAAATAATTTAAAAATAAACTTCCGAGAAAAAATTGAATTACTAGTGCTATTATAGTCTCGTATACTACTAAAGAGACACTGTATATCTTATGGAAAAATAATCCCACTTCTGAAGCCCTAAAAAAAGAGTATACAAATTACACTAAGATATTGAACAAAGTTATTAAAGAAGCGAAATTTAAATATGAAAAGGAAATGGTAAAACGAAATAGCGGAAACTCTAGGGAATTATGGAACATAATTAAAACTAAATTAGGGAAAAATAGTGTGCATGATAATCCAATAAAATATATATACGAAAACAACCAAAAAATCGAAAATAAAACTGATATAGCAAATGCTATGAACACCTATTTTTGCAAAATAGGACCAAATGGGAGTGCTCAATTTGCTAATATAAATAATAATAACCTGAAATTTCCAGATAGGAATCCTAAATCCATTTTCTTTCGTCCTACAGATTTTGCTGAGATATACAAAATAATCAATACATTGAAAAATAAATCTGGAGGTGTGGACAATATTAACGCTAAATCATTGAAAATTCTCTCGGAATATACACGGTGACCCATTTTAATCGCCGCACCCGGATTTCTCGGAACCTAAAGTTATACGGGACAAAGGGGGCCACATAATGGCGCTAACATCTTTGACCTTGAACTTGACCTTTGAGGTTATTTCAAGGTCAAAGTGGTTTTTTCATATGGAAACACCTAGTTTTGACCCCGGATTCGGAAAGAGCGGGAAATTTTACGTTCAAAATCATATTAAGAAATTTTTTCCAAGGTCATTTCAAGGTCAAATCTAGGTCAAACTCAGAAAAGTCCGTTTAAAATCGTTTTTTTCCAACGTTTTTCCTTTTTAGGCGCGACCGTATACGGGCGAGCCTTATAATTATTAATATTTTTGATACCATTTTACTATTTAAATTTAATAGTAATTAATAGCTGGCTCTGTAAAAGTGAATATAAAGAATTTACTACGGGTGTTCCCCAAGGAACTATATTAGGACCATTACTTTTTATACTTTATGTTAATGACTTACTAGGAAGTATGCAAAATGACACAATGATGTCCTATGCTGATGACACGGTTATCATATTGAGTGACAACATGTGGTCCTCAGCTCAGGAAAAAATGTGTGCTTAAGGTAAAAGTACCCATTATGAAACATCGCTCAAATCGTGGCCCCTTTATGGAACAGTTTGAAATATAGTAAAATAAAGTCTATTAATGATACAGATAAAAAATATCAAAATTTTATCTGAATAGTGAAGGTTTATTATGTAATATGCAAAGAGATTCACATTTCTACATGATAATTATAGTTTTAAAAAAATATATGACTGCGTGTATTCTGAAATCGACTCAAATCTGTGGCTGTTGAAGTCAATAGTGTTGGTTTCTTACGTTTTATTTTATTAACTGTAACTATGCACTCCAACACTTTTCAAATATCAATCTTTTTATAATATGCAGTTTTTTACTCATAAATTAAAGTTTTACAGTAGTTTTTCTGCAACAGTAAAGATTTTCAATAAATATTTTAGTGTTTCATAATTGCCACATACAAACGAGCGTAGTCCGAGTTTATGGAACAGCCAAAGGTGGCGTTCCAAGTTCGGGGACCTCTGTCTCTAAGCATGTCCCCTTTATGGAGCGCGTTTTCACTCAACAGTTTTAAAGTTATTTATTATTTAACATTATCTTGAGACGTGCGTGAACAATCATTTGAGTTTCCTGTATCATTTTACTAATAAGTAAGTATATATTTGTTTGTGAAATTCTGATTGTGAAACACAAATAACCAACCTAACCTATAAATTTGATAAAAAATCAGTTTGTAAGTTACATTCCTTCAGAAATTTGTTTTTCATTTTTTACAGATTTTATGAAACTCAAGAAAAATGACAGCGAAGAAAAAAATAAAGGCACAATATAAGACAAATAAAATGAGACTACGGAAGATATTAAAGAGATGTTAAAAAAGAATGCTTAGCACAACAAAGTTATTCGTAAGAAAGTTCAACCAGACAAAAGGAAACTAAAAATCAAAAGGAGACTGTATTCTGCATTACAATTGCAAAAAATCTTTCAATGCAGTTAATGCTGCACTGCAAATTGCAGCTAAATTGAATGTCCCAGCCACATCTCTCCACAGAGCTATAAAGATCCACAAGAATCTCCTTCAAGACCTAGCTCGTCTAAAGTTTTATCACCTCATATAGAAAAGTAGTATAGAACTAAGTAACAGTTTAAATAACGATAATTGCATATTAAATGAAGAATAGTTACTCGATAACTGTGAAGATTTTACAACAGAAAATTTGATTGAGAAACTAAGTCAATGGGGTTCGTACAATCTAATTGAAAATTATTCATGTAACTATATTAACATTTTTCTTATTTTAATCACGTTGAATTTTTTTAGGAGTTTTTTCTCCATCTGCAATAGAGTATACAATGATCAAACACAAGAATCTATCAGTCGAACAATCAATAATGAGATTTGTCAAGAAAGTGTAATAACTTCCGAAAAACTAAATCTTCACTCGAGTAATCTTGAAAATAACTTAAAAAGTAATACGATGGAAGAAGAGACTATGCTCGAAATGAAAATACTGTAGCAAATAATAAATCCAAACCAAAAAATAAATTAATTGTAATTTCAGATATTTAAAAATAAGTATTAAGTATTCTAAGTTGTATGCAATTATTGTGTTAATTTGATACGTTTAAAATTGTATTTTGTATTCATGTTTTTTAATAAAAAAATTATAAAATATTTAAAATCATCATTTGCATATCATAAGCCACTTATTGTAAGTAAAATAGTACATAAGTTATTAAATTAAAACTGATTGCTATCCTATTCCAAAATGGGGACATCGATTATTGAACGGGGTGACAATCTGTAAAAATGTCGTTCCACAATACGTACTTGGTGTCGGTTTGGTTTTTTAATTGTAATAATTACAATTCGTATTCAATTTGCTTTTTTAAGGTCTCATTTTAATCTTTGATCTTTACCCCATCGATTGATATCCAAAAATTGTAAATATTACTCCTTTACAATAGTTTTAATCTCAATCCAAACTCTAAACTAGCAAAAACTGTTCCATAAAGGGTACTTTTACCTTACCTTAATCATGTGGCCAATTGGCTTGCACAAAATAAACTGTCGCTAAATATAGATAAAACGGTCTATATGACTCTCGGAAACTACTGCGATAGTGTGCCTGGCACGCTAAACATCAAAATAGGAACGCAATTAATAAAAAGAGTTGAAAGTCATAAATACTTAGGGCTCTATTTCGACTACAATATGAAATGGGATAAGCACATAAGATATATCATTAAAACCAAATACCTAATTTTTGTCTTTGCTAAGATAAAAAATATGATGGATACAAAAACATTAATGATAATATATTATGCTTTCTTTCATAGTCTAATCAATTATGGGGTAATTGCTTGGGGTGGTGCGTACGATAATAATATGAAACTAATACAATCAACACAAAACCAAATATTGAAAATCATAAATAAAAATAAATTCTCTCAAACTAATCCACCTCTTGAAATAAAAAAATTATTCCAGTTAGAGTCAATATCGTTACATTATACTACTTTAAGAAATAAATATATGAACAGTGCGAGCAAGACCAGAAACAAAACAATTCAACTACCTAAATGTGATAAAAGAATTAGTGATAAAAATAGCTACAATGAAGCTATAAAGGTCTTTAATGGGCTAACTAAGGATCTCAAAGTTATGAATTTAAGTAGACAATTAATGAAGAAAAAATTAAAAATGTTTATACTAAAAGCTGCAATATAAATTTAATATAATAATTTAATCTTAACCAATATATCTAACAAATTATTTAACTGCTATTTATGTACTACAATAGATTTTATCGATGTTAACAAACACTACGCACATACCATTATATAGTTTTTAAGAATTTTTAGTTTGTAATATTTTTTAGTTTGTAAGCTTTCTATGTACCAGATCTACACACAGGCAATAATATTTGCCTCAGTAGGATTTACTTACTTATGTATATTTCGTATATAATAATGTAATGTAAATATTTTCTGGAATAAATAAATAAATAAATAAACTATATAATTGAACTTGCACAACTTCAAAATAAGCTTTAAGGGCAGAAGATACAGGAGAGACCAATTTTTTTTTCTATTCAAGGAAATTTTTTTTTATTGAAATATATATATATATATATATATATATATATATATATATATATATATATATATATATATATATACAAAAAAGTAGCCCAAAACCACCTCTGTTGGTCCAATTTTAGAGATTTTATAAGCTGCACTGGCCAAAACACCTGTAAAAAAGGTATATATTCAGTTAGTATTCTGCGCAATGGCTTTCGATCAATGTGTGCCAGTTCGAAGATACATATTTTTGGCACCCAAATAAAGAAATTTACATTGCAATATTAGTTATAAGCTGATTTATATTTTCTATTGCTAATAAGTCATAAGTTACTTTTTATTTATTAAAAAACTTGTATTTTTAATGATTTTATGGTGGAACAGGAATTGAAAATTAAGGTGTAACCTAAAAGTCTCAATGTAATTTTGCAGTAAATATATTCTAGAAAATAAACCCAAAAAACCCAAACCCGTTCATCAAAACTGGTTGCGCTATAAACAACACAAGCAATTACAAAAACTGATCATGCTTAAAAATGACTTTATACATAAGCAAACATATTTTAATGAAAAATTATATAAATTATGTATCAAACAATTATTTACCGGTTAATGTTCACCAGCTCTGTAGTCTGTACGCTTGTCTTGTTTCGCTTTCTCTGCACAATAAAGCTTCTCTGATATTTTCGAATATGCCAATACTCTGATCTGTTTCATTCTCCTTTATTAAAAAAGCACCATGATGAAGAACCCTTTGGACATCTGCTGCAGGTCTTTGGTCTATCGACGAACAATGATATAAACTATCTTGGATATCATCTTGCATACTCTTCAAATCATACGTATTATTGACAATTGCTCTTCTGTATTATTTCTGCAACTCATTAATTTTAGTAACTGTAAGCGCTCCACCTGACTTTCCACCAAACTTTTCTTTAGTAGCAAATTCTCTAAGACCTTTAATTACCCATTCGCTTTTGTACATAGTTGATGCATTCTTCTTACTATATTAAAATAGATTTTCCGTAAGGTGCCACTTCATTAAGCCGAGTCCAAGTTTTTGCATCTCCATCAGACAGAAGTATTAAAGGGGTTTCACCTAAAACGCCTTTTCTTAGAAATTTCTCTCAATTTTGACCTGGTGTTGATGATACTATTTTTTATAAGATATTTCTATCTAAAAACTCCCAGCGGTTTAGTTCTCGAGATATTAAACATCAAAGTCGCGCATTTTAACACAGCGCCTTATGGGACGGCCCGCGCGAAATGAATGTTTTCGTTTGTAACTCGAAAAGTTTTCTTAGCAATTTTTCTAAAAACCGAAATGTTATTAATGACATCTATTAGAACAAGACATTCAAATCTGAGAAAGCCCAGCGGTCTCGTTCGTGAGATACGTTAATTGAAAGTGCGGAATATCAGGTTAGATTTCACGCGCGCGTGAGACACCTGCACGGCGAGGGGAGAGAGAGCGGGAGCGCCGCTGGCGTGCACGCTTGCTGCGCATACACAGACAGGCGTCTCTCGGTGTCCGTGCTCAGTCCCGTAGCAAGCAACTCTCAACAGAAATAGAGGGGGAGCGCATGCGAGAGCCTGTACGCGTCGCACGGAGCGCCGTGCTCTGTGGCTTCGGGCCTCGTTGGTGAAACCCTCTTAAATACCTCATACCATTCTTTCGAACCAAGCAACTCCAAATGTTCACAGCAGCCTGGACTTCTATACTACCCTATATAGAAGCACCCTCATAATTGGCATTACACTCTTGACTACTCTTGTGAGCTTCAAACTAAAAGTTATATTCTGGATATCATTGGTAGATTCTACAGCTTTTCGGTTCACCACAAATGCTGCTTGTCTATTATTTGTAGATTCTATTCGTACACTTGTGAAATTTTGTCTGATAACAGTTTCACAATTTTTACAGTATAACACTAGTTTTACACACAATCCGTTTCTCTCAGTTATTGAAGCACTATCACATTTTCTAGAACAAGTACTACAAATTGTTTCTTTTTAAAAATTACAAAAGAAACTTGTGTGAACCAGAATGAATTCATCACTTTCACTTAATCAATCAATTTTTTCATTTATCCACCATCATTTGCATTTGTTTTTTCTTTTTTTAGTAACATATTTGCTTCTTGGCACATGCCACTTACTGGATAAAATGTGCATTTTCAAAACAAAATTGAATATTTACAAGAAGCAAACACTTTTTAATCATGATATTTTATTATTATTTAATTGTTAATTAAATATTAATATTGTGTGATAAGTGTTATTAAACTTTTTCAATGGATTTTAATTATAACTTTACTGCAGCAAAACTAAATAAATGAGGATAATATATACGATTTTTGTATCAACTCAGAAACACAATAAACGTGAAGTCAGACCCGCTATGTACAAAAAGGAACGGAAAAGATACAGCAAGTAACATAGGTTACTATATCTATATATGTATATGAGGAACAGCACTTGTATCTTATGTAGAGATAGTACCCGTGTACTATACCTGTTCCCTGTTCCTTATTGCGTGTAATGAATGGGCCGTAGTCGATAAGACGGTCGATATAGATGGCTCGATTCAAATAGAGTTTATTATAACTGGAGGATTTATTTATAAAATTATATGAGCAAACTAAGTTTAAATATCAAAATTGAATAGTAATTGTGTAGTTTCAAAGGGAAATTAGCGACGTGGAGAGGTATAATTGTACACACACACACACAACACACACACACACACACACACATACACACATACATACACGCACGCACGCACGCATTTTCTAGAAAATGCATAATAAATACACATAGAAATGCGTAATAAGTAAACAAAACCAAAAAGTATAAGTTCTGCCTGATAATAATCGGCCTAATAATGGATCTCGCACGCTCGTACCCCCGTACACATACACATCAACAAAGTTTTGATAAAATAAAATTTGAGCAACATTGCCAGCTCACAGAATCATTCACGTAATAGTGAAAGTTGAAAACAATTAAAGGTTTAAATTTATCATAATTTTAAAATTTATTATTAAGGAATGTTAAACTTAAATCTAGCTAAAGGACATTAAAAAATTATTATTTGGGTTATCTGATAGTACTATAAGTATTGAATCTCAAATCTATCATATTATATCCGAATCATTCATCCAACATAGAATAGTCCAAATTTATTTTATAACAATAATCAATCTTTTCTATAATAACATTGGATTGCACGAGAGAAAGATATGAATAGAACCCACTATTATAGTTTATAATACAATTATATTACCATAATCGATAAATTATCTTTTTCTAGATTTCTAGATCTAAAATTAAAAGCAGTATACTATAATATAATAATAAGAACCCAAATACCTCATTCTATAATTGTATTAGATTTTCCGTGATGTACATTAGCTGCAGACGAAGTATAATCATGTACTAATCTTTATGCATGGATCGTTATCAGGCTACCATTTTTATGTTAAAATAATGCCGAAATTGTTAGGAAACGTATAATTAGTGAAAATTTTAAAATCAATTCCTAATATAATAATTTGGCGATTATTTCTTGCTATCATTTCATTCGTTAATTGTCGTCATTTAAAAATCTCCCGTCAGGCGTTAAGCAGCATCTCCTTAACAACCTCTGCCACGCATACGATTAAGCGTTAAACATGCATATCATTAAAGCACCTCAAGAAAATTGCGTTCGCACGATAAGACGTGCGTCATACCTGTCGCACAATCACGTCAATATACGAGCGTTGCACTTGCGAGCACGCGTTTCACAAACTGCCGCCGCTCATGCAGGCAACGACTCCCTCTATCTTTCTCTCTTTCTCAAAACTCATCATTCTCAACCTATTCTGTTGTTTCTTCTTCTCGGACTCAAAGCTTTAAGCATCCGGTCTGTACTTCGCCTCGCTCAGGATCAACGGACTTGATTTGCAAAGGAGATGCGCGGAGTTTTTAGTCTTCTTTCCTACGTGAGAACGCTAAATTTGTACTACAACCGAAAGACGCTGTCGACTACCAAGTGAAAGCCCTAACGGAGAGCGCGCTTTGATATTCAGCGTCGCCAAGTTCTATTGAATATTAAGTGCGGTCGGTGTGTATGTACGCGGGATTGGCGTTATAAATATAAATAGATACCAAGACGCAGCACTCCTATACATGCAGCAAAAGTAGTTTACTGGGAATGCCTGATGGTACGGGCTTAATTTTGCGAGAATGCTAATCTAGCCAAGGGTATAGTGCTCTTCTGAGTCATGGTTGGATAAATTATCCCGGTTTTGTGTCTGACATCGATTCGCAGGTAGCAAAACTTAATTAAATTGTATAGAAATTGTATAATTCATGCACAACTTATACGCATTTTGAAAGATTCTTAATATTATTTTAATTATGATTACCTTTCAACCATCCATGCACGTCCGCACACATGTACAGATATATCAAAATTATATAAGCAATCTGGTATCAGTTTTTTAAATATTTTTGAATTTACATGTCTGTATGTGTCTGGTATAAGTACTAATATAAAATTGCGATAACGTACACGAATACATTTGGAATTTTATTAAATAGCATAACTTCAACAGTATTATAATGGGATGTCAATGTTGAATTAATATGGCTATAATGTTATTAACCTTTCGATGGCGGGACTAACTTGCATACCTATGCTACTCTACTCTAGGTGATCCAATCTTCAAAAGCTCCAATGAAAGTTCTAAGAATAACAATATATATGTATAAATATGTGAAATTTTAGATAATGCTATAGTGATTCGAAATTCACATATAATAGAGTTGCAGCTTTTATTGCACAACGGCCATACAGCGTTCAATATAAACATAGGTACATTTTAATTGATTATAAAAAGAAGTTCTTACAATATGAATAGAAAGGGGATTCTTGATAATTGTCATTATTGTAAAAATAATAAAATAATTTTGCTTACATTTTGATAACCCATTCTTTATACAACGTTTAGGAATATGAGCAATATAGACATACGTACATGCACACGCACGTACATATGCACACGTACACGCATACGCACATGGTTTGATATAATTTCCACATGTGATGTATGAATGTAGGCCGTCATGTATGATGTATTAATAAAAGTGAGTCATTGGAGATCGGCACTGTTTCTAATCTTCTAAGATTAAGAACAGATCCTCTGCATATTTTCTGAATATTGTCGCTTCAAATTCACGATAGCTCAGTTATTTAAGGCCCCAGATATTGTACTCCGAATGTTTGTTTCGTGAAAAAAACTGTAGACCCATATTGCTATGCGTGAGTTATGGAACCATATATGAGCCATAGACTCATTTAAAAATTATGGCTTGCAATTTTATTACCACTGTTCGGGGGAAAACTGATAGTTGTATTTGCACAATAGTAAGATCCATCGATGTTTAACAATATATGCGTATCTTACTCGAGCAGCCAAAACAATAAAAGTCTGATTCACCGGTGCACCGCGACCTTACGTTACATGTGCATTGTGAATTCGGATCAACAAGAAAACGGTTGACCGGCCTTCCATTGAAAATGTGCCATACGGAAGACAACAGATTTCGAAAAATACAGTAGCACGTACGTAGCCTTGCGTTGCTGTACTCCGTTTCGGAGAGATACACGTGTTCGTCGTGTTTTAATTTCCGAATTACGCTTCTGGGTCAAAGAACGCATTATACATCCTCGTGAGCACCTGCGACGGAATTTTGCACATTATCGTGCGCGGTGTTTTTTGTACTAGCAGAGCGAATAATCAAGGCAGTCAAACGTAGTATCAGTGGGTACAACGTTGTTTATAAGTTGATATGAAGCGTGAATTCTGATAATGCTCCCGATGCCAACATCATGCGGTTAACTCAATTGTGCTCTAGATTATATTAGTTCTAATATTTCATACTTGTCAAACTGGAAACCGTCATAAAATGTTTTTGCTGCAAACCTAATGAATGTTAACATTCGATTAAGTTTGTAAAATTTGACAGTATTGATGTTACACATTACATGTTTTATATTCAAATAATTTTGATACATTTCTTACAAGGATTTTGAAATAAACATATTCATAGTTATTCATCAATCTCGACTAACAGTACTTTGCGAACATTTGCAAGTGAACCAATAAAGTTAAATTTATATTTTCCTCGCGAGAAACTTAACTAAGGGGTAAAGTAAAACAAAAAGAATATACTTTACTACGTCTGGACACTTCAAGTATGCTCGCGGTCATAGTGCAATAACAACTACCATCAATCGCCGATCGGTGTCGGGACAACCAACTCAGGGTCATAAGTACTTACACGTGTGAAGCTTCCCGATTCTCGGTAAATCCATGGCATAAATTAAAACGCGCCATGCAAAATGCAGCAGACAAAATCCGTCAATCTCTTTGTACTTCCGCAAACAGAGTAACCTTCTGACGTAACTCGCAGAGTCTTAATGCAATCGCGCGGTATTAATATTATGTCAGTTTAAAACAGCGCTTATGAATCGACAAGACGAATTCGCGCTGGCTACGGCGACCGGCGAGCTATAATAATTCTTCGGCGTAATCAAGAGTCTATCCGAGTCCGCCAGCCGACCGTGCATTTGGAATTTTAAGAACCACATGCGTCTCTCGAGCGAGCTGCCATAGATCCGCCTCGCCTTAAGTCACTCGGGTTCCTTATCTTCGTTTACTTGATTGCGGGCATTTTTTCAAAGAGAATAAAGTACAGTTGGAGTTTCGTTTCTTTTTAGGGTGGAGGTTAGAGAGGTAGTCTATATTTGCTATTTTAATCAGAGAACGGTAAATTTTGAACTTTAATTTAAGACTTGTTTCATTGAATAAACATTATCTATTCCAAACATACGTATGATTCAAAATTAGTAACTAAATTACATGCATTTCTAACACTCTTCTAATAGGTAATCTTTTAGTAATTATAATAGGATACTTCGCTCTCCTGTACCTATTAAACGAATAAAGAATTCTCAACCGAACAAAGTTTAAATTAAAGCTCTTACTTTCTACTTTCACCTCGTTTACGGTAGACATTTTTAGGAATTTTATATTAAAAAAATATATTAAAAAAAAAAAAATCGCTTACACGTTTAATGTAGTCAAATGAAAAGTAAACATTTTTGGCACGGTAAATAGGCACAACATTTTGAAAATTTTTTAAGCACTTTTTCCTTTTTTCCATTATAAAATGCATGTAGGTGAAAATAAATTTTGCAAACAAATGCAATTACAACGTTTCAACATATGTATTATAACGAGGTGTGATACAGCGCTAGCCGGCGCAAGAGTAGAGCCCTGTGTTACCGGCACCTGCGGTTAGCACACCAGATAGAGGGCCAGGGAGCAGTGCGTTGGTAGTCTCGCGGTAGAGACACTCGCCTCCAGTCCGGACGGCTCGGGTTCGATTCCCGATGCCAGCGCGTATTTTTTACTCTTCTCCTCCGTATCCACCCCGTTACATGGCGCCCAACGAAATAATCCACGTTTCCTTTGAAACTCCACGATCCGAAAGAAGTCCGATCGAAATTCTTCCTTCCACCCACACGCGCGACTTGAGTCGCAAGAACCGAGCGGGGTTTTTCACTCAAGTCTGATCGCGCGAGGGCCGCATGTTTTCAGTCAAAGAAATGAGAGTATTTCTCTTGTACTGATCCATCCTCCACGTAGAATAGAGTCTACGAGACTCCCGCAGAAGCATTCAGTTGAGATTACTCCTGAATGGCGGTTGAGCATGGAGAAGCCTTCTTAGGGTATAACACTCGCTCGAGGACGTTAATGCTCGCAATTTGGGTGGGGGATATAACGAGGTGTGATACAGCGCTAGCCGGCGCAAGAGTAGGGTCCTGTGTTACCGGCACCTGCGGTTAGCACACCAGATAGAGGGCCAGGGAGGAGCAGTGCGTTGGTAGTCTCGCGGTAGACACTCGCCTCCGGTCCGGACGGCTCGGGTTCGATTCCCGATGCCGGCGCGTATTTTTTACTCTTCTCCTCCGTATCCACCCCGTTACAGTATATGAAGCTAATCTAACACTTAGTATTACATTCTAAAGTTTTAACAATAACTTTTGACTCGTGGATTTTTTCGAGTTTCTTTTTTCAAGTCAAAGTTCGAAAGAAAAATTCCATCTTGATTGCATGAACCTCGTGAGCTTATGAATGTTTTTGAGCTTCTGAACCTTTCTAATTTACTTAATGTATTGGTTTAAAAATGTGGCTAATTTCAATACACTATTTTAACATTTACACTATAATATTTCAGTTTATTAAATAAAAAGAAAGAAATTTTCGAAGTGTTCGTCCTACCTCCATTAACGATAATACATCATATTTAAGGTGATGTCGGAGCCACGCTAATTGGTTGAAATTTTCCTAACCTCACAAACATAATATCATAAATAAAAAAAGTATACAATCGTAAAACACAGAAATGCGGTGATCGCGTGTTCTTGTTATAATAAAGAATGTTTATGAACGTTATGCAGCGTTTAATAATTTTTAGTTAAGACAAATAATGAGAAATACGACGCGAGGTGAGGATGCCGTTTCACACAGAAAATTGTAAGATAACCGTCACTTTTACGTAATTACAGGTGTCAATTTTAAGAATATTGCATTATATAAATTATTGAACATTTTGATTATTGAAAATGCTTTGATCCCGCATTTTTTACACGATAACAAATAGTTAGCAACTTAATTTTCAATATCACGAAGTAAATTTCGCGTGAACAATGGGAAATACGGCTCGAGGTGGGGGTCACCATCGGTAAAGTTCGCTCCTACATCCCCTTAAGTCGAATACTTTTTTTTCTGAGGACCAATAAATTTAACAAAAGTTATCATGATATAACAAATTTTCAGCAAACTTTCTTTAGAATTTTTATTTGCTAAAGAATAGAAGAGATACCGTTGGAGCTTAATCTTGGCAAGAAAATTTTTGCTCTAAATGAAGGCATTCTCACGATAGCCGACTGGCGAGAAAAGTCACGTCGGCAGCGATAACACGACGAGCCCGAGAAACAAAAACGAAGGAAAACGCATGTACACATGTCCCGTCTGGATAATTCGCATTCTTTTGCGACTCGTCTGGCGAATTCATTAGATGAGCCTCTTGTTTACGATCAGGCATTTGCCCGATCGACGGCTTGCTTCCTGTCGATCGGCCAACCCCTACGAATCTCAAACTGACGCGCACGACACGAACGGCAATTCACACGATTTTTCCTCTCCACTATATAGTTACGCCCATTTGCACATACTCACGAGTGTCTGCTTTCCAGACTCAATGAAATTCCTCGGCTTCCAAAGATCTGTTGATATGTCACGCACGGCTGCACGTGCACCCGTCTCTCTGCCTTTGTTTTGCAAAATAAAGATTGAAACCGTCGGAGACGCAGAGAGGGAGGAAGTCAGAGTGTGCGAGAATCGAAACGTACGCGCTGGCTAGTTCTTATGTAAGGAAAATCGACTTTTTTTCATTCATGCGCATTCCAACGCATTTTTCGCCGAGCTTGAAAATCAGGAAGTCGAGGAATAGTGACTCTTTAATTATTTTTAGATCCTACCTCTTTTAATGACCAGTAATGACAGCAGAAGGTACAAAAAACGAATCGTAGTTACAAGTTAATATTCTTTAAAAAAAAACTTGATTAACATAATAATAACTAATTAAATCGTAACTATATAAAATACATTATTAAAGTGTAATGTATTCAGCACCCACATCACTTTAACAATTTAAAAATTTATATCATCTCTTATATATATCAGGTAGAAGTCATCAAGTTACGAAGAACGTAACTTAATTAAATCACCGTCGCATCTCATCAGTTAAAGAAAGTCAAAGAATAAGAACATCAGATGATGAGCTTAATAGTACTTCATCGGAGAAATTAAAGAATCATATTTTATTTTGCAGTCTTAGATGCACAATAGGAGAATTTAAATAATTCTGTCTATTAGTAGGAATATGAGATAGTAATATTTACAGATGTCTATTTCATCAGTATTAGTTTGAAACAAATAATCATTTTCTGGTCGGTACATGCTATCAGATTCTAGCTAAACATTGTTGTTACGTATAGGAGTAAATTCGAACATTGAAAAAAACTGCAATTAAAATTCACCCTCAGTAGACAATCACGACGTTTAATTACGTCATACTACGACAATACTACGTCATACCATCATAACACAACTCAACTTCCTATTTTCTATATGGCTTGTCGAGTAAACCTTTGCAACAATACATTGTTCAAGGAGTTATATTTAGCGTCCCTTGTCGCGGTCGCCGACTGCCACTAACACAGCTGTACTTGCTACATATACGATTAAAATTTGTCAATTAATTACCATTACAAAAGCGCACGCGAGCAACTCGGCTCGTTATTCAAATCCTTTTCTTTTTATTTCCACCAGTCCATTAAGCGCGGCGACAGCGCATTTGAATCCCATTGTCGCGTCGTCGTACGCGCGTGTGCGCTGGCATTCACTGCGGCGGCAAGCTGTCTACTACTCGCCAGTCGCGGGGACGCGCCTTATACACGAGTGCACGCAATAGAGGCACTTGCACGAAGCTGCCAGAAGTCGACTATAATAAAGTTGTCTTCCGTACCATTTAGAAAACGAACCGTTGCCAATGGAGTGGCACTTTTTTTTTACTACGGCTTACCTGATTTAAAATTCAATTTGTTTAGTATTTTTAACACCTCCGCTGGTGTACAAGTTGTTTATAGATTTGTAGCGTATTTTTTAAATTTGAATATTTTAACTTTATTCCCCTTGTAGAAAATATCATTAATCAAAATGATTCTCTTTGAAACTTCTCTTCGTTTGTATACTTATTGAAAATAAGAGAAAATAACTTTTGAAGAAAGTTCATTTTCATTGTAGGTGTGAAACTGCTATGCTTTCTGAAAAATTAAGAATCTTGTCTACAAAGATAGACTCATTTCAATTCAAATTAAATTTTAAGAAAAAGAAAAGATATACGTACTAGTTATATGGGCCTGTGACACCACAGGATGCCCTACAATTCTGCAAAGGTTCACAACTTGCTCGTAATTCTAAAATGACAGAAGTTGCCTATGTCAACCTAAATAAGTGTATATTAATTTTATTCTTTCAGTTATTAGCCCTAATTGGCAGCCATATTTTTAGAATGTTGAAAACTGCATTGAATCGCATGGCTGCCGAGTGGTACGTAGGTGTTGGGATGGAATAAATTGTATTCTTTCCCACATTGATATCAAGCTCAGATTTTTAACATGCGTTATTTTCTGTATAATCATTAGAATTAATTAAACTTTATTATATTTTTTGAAATAAGACTACATTTTACATTATATAACTTGATTAAACCTCTGTGCTATTTTATATCTTTAGTACACTAAACACAGAAAATGAGTTGCAATTAGAATGAACGAGAAGTGCAGTAAACTTGTATGTATTGATATAATACAAACATGTTTTCCACAAGAAAGAAAAAATGTATATATTGAGGCATTTGTCGATAGGTGCAATTCCGATTAACACACGGCAGAATTATCTTGGGCACGCGCGGCAATTTCAGTTCGTAACTGGTCGAATAAAAGGAGTAACAGTTTGCATTTTATCCATAACGTTCAGCGTGCACGAAACTCAAACGGAAATACAGACATGAAAACGTTCCTGCTACTGGCGTTTATTACCGCAATTGTATTGAACTGTTTCGAGGTAATAACCTATAAAATTAACAATTTGTCTAAAATAATAATTATATTAATCTTTTATAATGTCTGTTGAAATTAGCAAGCATGTTCTCATGTGATAAATGATTGCCTATTGGGTGAAAAGTACTGGTGTTTATCGGAGAGGAACGCTAAAAAATGTCAGGTATGGTATATAATAAATATGTTAACTTTCTGAGAGCAGACGGATTTGTTTCATTAACTTTTAGAGTGCTCACCTCCTAGAAATTACAAATTGTGCACACGGGTTATGTGACATACCCCATCAACATTAAACTTTCGTCACGAACTGGAAATTCCACATTTTACCTTGAAAAACTTATGGAGTACTCTTTAAAGCCTCGTCAATGAAATTTGACAAGTTTCATAAAAGTTTTTTAATATTTATTTAATTTAATTTATTGAATATCACTCGAAAAGTCACTGGAGTGTTATGCACCCCACCCGGTACTCTAAAGGTTAATATTAACTTCTTTTTTTGTTGAAAATTTACTCTTATATAAAATATACAGCTCAAGTAGCGTCCTAACTTCATTGACAGTCAGTATGTTAGCCAATCGCATCCTTAAAAGTTTTATTAATTTTTGTTCATGCATTTCATTTCATGATTATTTCTGAGTTTCTATTTATTAGTACTTAATTGTTAATTATTAAGATTTTTCATTTCAATAACTTGTTTTTATTGTTTATATCTTTTTCTGGCATATGCCTACTTATCGAATACAAAACAAAATAATTCTTTCACTTATAATAAGAGCTATAATTATAATGCTTATACCCTGGTAGAAATTGTTTCTATATCGGGAATGACCAGGAAAATAATAAAGAGCTAGAAAAAATAGCTAATTTCTGGGTAGTGAGGAAACGATTTTTTCGGTCATATTCTCTATTTAATGGAGATAACACAACCTTAAAATGTTTGTACTAAATTTTCTCCGTAATGTGATCATGTATTTAAAGCCAAATATTAAAAAAAAATTATAGTACTGTTTTAGGGGATACAAACGAAAACAATGATTTTTCCGTTTGATTATGTCTCTCTCACTCCTTGCCATAATAGCAAACCTCTTATTACCCATTTCCTAACTAAAAAACTGTCCAACTTTAATATCTTTTAAATACTCATAAATAAGCTAATGTAAATTTGGGAAAAAACTTATTCTATTATTCTGTTTATTAAATAGCGAATATGATCGGAAAAATCGTTTCATCGATTGATAGAAATGGCCAAGAAAAGTGTCTAGTTTAACGATTATTGGGAAAACTAGCTATTTATTAGGTAAATAATGGAATCGATTTCCACCAGGGTAACAAGTAAAAAATTAATGAATTTTTATTTTAGAAACTGGAAGAATGTTTTCCATCAACCAAACCAGACGATTATATTATTAGAAAGCCAATTGCTGAAGTGCCAGTAGCACCAGATGACATTCCTGTCATAAATCACAATCCTTATGGAGGCTACATTGGATAATGTTAGTTCTAATTCAGTGAGATTTGTTATTTTAATTTTTAATTATATACTGGGTTGTAAATACTTTGAAAACCATTTGACTATTTGTATATTTGTAAAATATCTATTTATTTTCATAATAAGTTTTGTATATAATATAATATAAATATTATCGCAACAATGTCAATTTTTAACAATACAATTATTGTGAATCATTTTATTTAAAATATATTAGTCATCATTCAACTCAGCTTTGATTTATATTACAACGTTATTTGCAGAATTTGATCTATAGGCATAGGCAAGTGATTAAAAGAACTATCGGCGCTAATGTTCAGCGCGATACATGCGTGATGGTTCTAATGTAATGACTGTAAAATCGAGTACAAAAAGTATCTACAATAACGTAATTTTAGTAATTGACTTTATAGTTACAATTTATTTAGGACTGTTTTTCCAAATTCGGTATTAATGTCACGTAACAGCAAACTGATACTCAAATATTTTGTCTAACTATCAAATTGCAATGAATTTCGTTTAAATTCGTAGAAGTTTTGTAAGGTGTTCTATAATAACTGAATATTAAGTTGTGAAGTAGGATTCTTCTGATAGCAATTTTATTTTAGTTGAAGTCAAATTAAATCAATAGTCCCAGCTGCCCAAGGGAATGATTAGATAGATAAATTTCTGAAATATTTGATGTTAAATATTTGGTATATTTTTCGCAGAGAATTTAATATATAATAATAATATAAGAAATATTCGTATAATATTTTATCAAAATTTAGCTATTAGTTTTTGAGATATTTTAAATAACAACATGGGTGTTTTGCTTCCTCCTAGAGGAAGCTTTGTGATAATAATTTTTTGAGTTATTGTAAAAACATATTATAATTGTTTTTCGAGGTGTTAGGAATCAAAATACATGATTTTTGAAAAATGTCTGTATGGATGTATGTGTGTGTGTGTGTGTGTGTGTGTACGCCTGGATCTCAGCTTCTACTTGATCGATTTTGACCGGACAGGTCTCATTTTTTTTTGTTTTTTTGTGATGGCGGATCAAAAATTCGTTTTTTGATTCGCCGATGTGTTTTTGTTTTATTTCGAATTTTCGATTTTCTCAAAATTGATTTTTGCTTTTTTGTAATGATAAGATTGAGATATTTGAATCGAATGGACAGCATTCGAAAGAGCATTAAAATACCTATATTTTCTAAAAAAAAAATTTCTCTAGCTATCACGGTTCTTTTGTTATTAACAAAAACGTGTTTTTTTTTTAAAGCTTATAACTCCTAAACTAAACGGTCAATTTTTTTGAAAAAAATCATGATAATGCAGAATATAAATAGCTATAATCTGTAAAAAATGATCTGTGAATCCATTTTATCGACTAGTTTTTAAGAAAAAAATTGAAATATAAAAAAATGAGTTTTGTATGTCCAACGATTACGGGAGTAAAATTGACTTAATCGCTTCGAAATTCTTTGTAGAGGTAGATTTTGGATAGCTCTCGGTCGAGTTCTTTGGGCAAAATGATTAAAATTTTTTTAACCTTTTTTTCAAATCGTAATTTCTCGAGAACGGCTCCATCTATCAGCTCCAAATTTATAGACAATTTTGTATGTGATATAGATAATATGTGTGCGAATTTTCATCAAGATCATACGATTACTTTTTGAGATATTTATTTTGAAAATTTTCGTATTTTACAAATTTATTTTCTTTGTCGCATGATAACTAGAGAAAACAAAAATTGGTTTAATCATGTTGAAATTTTGTGGAGATGTATAGTCTACATATTATCGTATAAGTCCTTTAGGTAAAAGAATTGTCTCCTGATTTTTAGAGATATTTAAGGTTAAAATTCTTTTACGGTTTTTTTCAAAATCGTAATTTCTCAATGACGACTTCATGTATCAGCTTGAAATTTATAGACTATTTTGTATGAAATATAGGCAATACCTGTGTAAAATTTCATGCAGATTATATGGTTATTTTTTGAAATGTTTGATATTTAAAATTTTAGTTTTTTTTTAAAATGACTTTCTTTGTTGTCGCACAATATAACCACATTAAAATTGTTTGAATTTCTTTGATATTTAATGGAGATGTAGAGTTTGTATATTATTTATTAGAAAAGTTCTTAGGGTAAAAGAATTCGTTTTTGAATTTCAGAGATATTTGAGGTTAAAACTATTTTAGCCCTCTTTTAAAATCATAATTATTCGGGAACGCATTTATGTATACTAGAAAATGGAAATGACATGCGCTATGCGCTATGCACCGATGCGCGCGTGTTGTATACCTGCTTTTGTTTTGTCATAGCCATTTATTATTTTTAAGGTTAGAACCTTCTTCTTACATCGGAAATTCCAGAAAGAGCACACAAATACGGACAGGCATACTACTAGAGACAAGTACCCTATGTGTGAAATTTCACAAAGGAAATAAAATTTGAATTAAAGGTTATTTAGGAATTTTAAAAGGTTTTGACGATAATATTACAATCAATTATTTTATTTATTTTTCAGACATAATTTAAAAAAAAATCATACCTATTATTTTATTCATATTTTATACACGGAGAGAAATGGTTGAGTAAAAATTACTATACTGTATTGAAACCGGGGGACAGACTCAAATTATCAAAAAAATTACTATACTTTCTAGTAAAAATTGTTATAAATGTAGTAAAAATTACTAGAAATATAGTAATTTTTACTAGAAAGTATACTAATTTTTTTGATAATGCGAGTCTGTCCCCCGGTTTCAATACAGTATAGTAATTTTTACTCAAACATTTTTCTCCGTGTACATAATTTAAAAATAAATAATTTGTAATCTTCATAAATGAATTTAATTATAATTATGTCATAAATTGTTGCAAAAATTATAAATTTTGTTATTAAAAATTCATTAAAGGAATAAGCAAATTAAGTTTGAGGAAACCACGGGCCAATGAATTGGCAGGGGTTTTTTACATATTTTTAGTCGACATGAGAATTTTGGTTCTGCATTTTAAATATGTTAAACAAACACAAGAAACATTATTCCACATACTAAATTAAAAAATTTCGTAACATATAATACTTTCTTTGTAAATTTTATTATATTTATATTAAATAAATATTTAAAAATGATATTTTTTATATTTATTATAAATAAATTTTTTTTTTTCAAATGATTTCTACATTTCCTTGCGATAAATACTATGATGCATTTTTTATAGTGATAAAAAGCAATGATGTATGATTTTGAAGTTAGTTTCTGTTTTATATCGATTTTTTTGATTTTTTAAAATTAATTTCTCAGTTTTCAGAAACGAAATTTGTACAAAAATGTCTAAAATACTTGAGAAAAAATTCTGTCGATAGCTATAGTGATTAAAAAATCATTCTTCATTAAAAAATCAATTATACAGACATTTAAAAAAAGCGTATTTCAACAGTGGTTAATGGTCACTCATCAAAGGTTTAATTTATTCCGATTAAAAAAATATATTTTAACAGTTAAGTAAGCAATAACATGTAATACAACATGTACTACTCTGGTTTAAATAAATAAATAAATAAATAAATAAATAAGTATGATTATTATGCCAAAGTATTAATGATAGTGCCTAATTACTAAGTAGGTGAGTGTTCTAACGTCTGGTCACGGATTCGGATATTATAAAGTTTAAGTAAAATAAGAAATTGTCCTAGATTCTGTAAATAATTATAAAAGATCGCCGTATCGACAAGTTACTAATGTTGACATGGCATACCATACCATTACTTTTTTCTCTTAGAATAATGTTAATGGGAATTTGCAATGATGCTTTCAAATAATGAAGATGGGAAATGAAAACGTATATTCAAGAAGACATAACTATTACGAGGCTCACCTTTCAGTTTCCCGATTATTCAAGTACCTACTATCAAATACGCATGAATTCTGTCATTCAATTCCATGTTAACTCACGTTTTTCATTTTCCTCATCGCTGCAAACAAGGGACTTTATTTTTACATATCACCTCTCTCTCTCTCTCTCCCTCTCTCTCTCTCTCTCTCTCTCTCTCTCTCTCTCTCGCTCTCTCTCTCTCTCGCACGCTTGCAGTTATTCTTAGCTTCAACTTCATTGTCTTTCGACGCATTAACTCAATTTTTTGCACTTACCGAGAGCTGCCTGTCCGTCAACCTTCACTCGGCCAATAACACATTGGTTATCAGATGGTTGGACTCTGGAGCTGAGCAAAGTGACAGACGTCTCGCCGAATCGGCGAACGGGTAACACATCGGTTGACTACTGCAATGAGACACACGTGCGCGCGACCGGCTACGCTCGCTGAATTGAGTGGCACCGATTGCCGATTCTGCTCACGCACCCTCATGAGCAATGCGTGCCCGTGCTACACCGCACACGTCTCTTCTTCTATTCCTTTGCCGCAGGAGGGAGAAAGAGAGGAGATGAGTGGGGGAGGGATGGTGCGTGTACGATGTGCACGAGCAACGGTGGCGGCGAATTTTCGCGACGGGTATAAAAGCAATTGCCGATGAGACCGGCTTCGAAGTCGTCCACTTGCTCGCACAATACAAGCAGAGAACAAAAGTACGAGTGGGGTTCGCACTCTTGGCTGGACTTCCTTTAGATTTGAGTTTGAGAGAAGAAAGGAGATTCGAGATGGCATCTTCGTTTGCACTGCTGGCTCTGCTGGTCGCGGTATTCGCCGTTACGGCGATCGAGGCTCGGTCTGTTCCCGCTCCCAGTGAGTATTTCAATTCTATTATTCGTATTTAGTATTTCAATTCTGATATATGTTGAATTCTACAGAAAATTACCCCTAACTGTGGTCGAAAAATCGTAAAAATTCAAAGTTGAAGCACACCTCCAACGACTGGTTTTTCCAATTCTGCAACAAAAATAATGCACGAAAAGTGTGTCGAACCAAGGAAATCGGAATAGTGTTTTTCAAGAAGCTACATTTAATTTTTCTTATGGAAATTTAACATGGGGAAAATAAACGAAAAGTAGTCATTGATGATTAACCAATAGCAAGTTACTGAAGAGGCAAAAACAAATTTAAAAAGCGATTAAAGTAGAAGAACAGAGCTTTAATTTGAGACTAGAATCGTTAAAATCGGTCGATTCTGTGCAAAGCTACGTGAATTTGAAAATTGCGAAAAATAACTAAAAATGAGCTTTTCCCAAATCCACGGAATTCTTAAAATTTTGGTAATTTTTCGACATTTTTCGCCATTTTCAATCGTCACGTAGCTTTGCACAGAATCGACCGATTTTAAGGACTCTAGTCTCTAATTAAAGCTCTTTTCTTCTACTTTAATCGCTTTTTCGTGAAAATTTTTTTTGCCGCTTCAATAGCTTGCTATTGGTTAATCATCAACGATTACTTTTCGTCCATTTTTCCCATGTTAAATTTCCATAAGAAAACTTAAATGTAGCTTCCTGAAAAACACTATGCCGATTTCTTTGGTTCAACATGCTTTTCGCGCATTATTTTTGCTACAGAATAGGAAAAACCAGTTATTGGAGGTGTACTTCAACTTTGAATTTTTTACGATTTTTCGATCACAGTTAGGGGTAATTTTCTGTAGAATTCGAGATATACCTAATGTAATACGCATGTAAAAATAGTATAATCGATTTTAGAACTGAATAAGGAACTGCAATGTTTACTGAAAACTTTTTTAAACGATTCTCTCAATTAATAATAGATAACATTTTTTACACTTTTTTATCTTCGGGTTTATAATTTTGATTTAAATAGTTTATTATTTGCGCTCTACAAAATTCATTTTGAGTCACGCAACTACTGTTTTTCATCTTTGAAATATAATAATGATTTAGTATTCTAAACCATCTGATGAATACTTGCAATTTAGCTATACTAATAAATTTAATTTACTATATATAGTTATAATAATATACTATAAAAAAGTTGATTGCAATGAAATTAACAGTATTGGCATAATTCAAAATATATCGTCTTTAAGGGTTTAACTAGCACATTTTACTTTATCGTTAAAACGTTATAATTACTGAAAAGTATCGTTATAAAAAATACTTTGATAATTTGATGCACACGTAATACTTTTATTATATTATAATTTTAATTCTCATATATTAATATATGAATTATTTTTATCATCTGATTTTATGTCAGATCAACTTACAAGGAAAGCATAACCTTTGGGAAGCGGATCTTAACTTGGCTTTGAGGATCGATTTTTGTTGCTTAAAAATGTAGCCCAGTACGAGTAATTAGTTCTCATAGGCTCTTTTTCTGGAGATATAGGTTACTTTATCTTGAAAATGCGTTATTTTCTTAAAAAAATTATGTCTCTTCTATTGACTATCACTTGACAAGTATTTTTAATACGAAAACGAGCAAAAAGATTATGAAAGTAGACTTTCATAATCGTTTTTGATCGTGTCATAAATACTTGTCAAGTGATAGTCAATAGAAGAGACATAATTTTTTAAGAAAATAACGTATTTTTAAGATAAGCTAGCCTATATCTTGAGAAAGGGCCTATGAAAACTAATTACTAGTACTGGACTTAATTTTTAGGCACGAAACGTCATTTCTCAAAGCCTTGTTAAGATCCACTTCCCAAATGTTATGCGCTCTCCTTATTAGTAGAAGAAGGCTAGACCTCCGGATCACGGATTTGGGTCAAACTTTGGGATATAGAAACATAAAGAAAACAGCAATATTACAAACACTAACGTTCCAAAAAGACTCAAATTTTGGACATTTTTAGCTTTATTTTGAAAAAAATCTTTAAAAACCTCTTCTTGAAGCGGTAACCATTTAATCTTGGAAAGTCTTTATTGTCTTTTTCAAAAGAGAAAATAAAACTCAAGAAAACAAGCTTGAATTTTCTTTTTTCAAAATTAGAAAATATTGATTTCTTCTAATGTTAGAGTTAAGCAACGAAAATGCACCAAAATATGCACGAAATCAAATAGCGAATTTTAGCGGTGCATTTTCATTGCTTAACTTTAAACTATCATAACATTAGATGGAATCAATATTTGTTAATTTCTCTTTTGAAACTGATATGTAACACTTTCCAAGATTAAATGGCTTATGATTACCGTTCCAAAAAGTATTTTTTTTTTCAAGATTTTTTTTCGAAATAAAGCTAATAATGTCCAGAACTTAAATTGTATAGGGCGTTCTAGTCTAATATCGCGACTTTCTTCATACTTCTACAACCAAACACATATCCTAAAATTTGAGCTGAATCCGTGATCCGGAGGCCTGACTCTCTCCTAGTTACAGCCAATGTTAAAAACATAAATTCCAAATGAAAATATCCCTCTCCACCTGTGAACAGTGCCACTGGTCATGGACGTGTTCGGCAGCCCGCTGATGATCATGCGCGACAAGCGTGCCTCCAACACCAACCCTTATGCACAGCGAGCTATGCTCTTCACCGGCTTCTACCGACCAACTCGTCATAGTTCTGCCAGGGGTCAGGCTGGTGGTATCTATGCCCAGGGCAACTCTGTAGGAGGCGGTGCATACTTCGGTCAGCCACAGTATCTGAGAGAGGAAGGACCCGAGCCCGCTGACGAGCCCGAGATTGTCAGCGCCGACGCCGAGGCTTCACCGGCTGCACCCGAACACGACGAAGCGGCCGAGCAGCAGGAACCCGCACAACACGGCCAGCGTGAACCGGAGCACGAACAGCACGATAGCCAGGAGTACGAACAGCACGACAGCCAGGAGCACGAACAGCACGACAGCCAGGAGCACGAACAGCACGACAGCCAGGAGCACGAACAGCACGGCAGCCAAGAGCACCACAAGGAGGAGCACGAGGAGAGCGCCGATCAGCCGCAGGTAAACCTTTTAATCTGTTTTATTTCGGGCATATTCTAAGACATATTGGTAAATATTTTGTTCTTTATTTTGATAAAACTGAAACCTGGGTTGCATATTAGTTCCTAATGAATGGTTCTTAAGTGAGATTTATAATTTTATATAGAAGTGCATTTTTAATAGTTCTGTGTATTCAAGAGAAATAATAAAGGTTTCAAAAAGAAAAATTCATTAATTCGATAAAAAAAATTGATAAAAAGTATATTCGTTACATACATCATGTATAAAGTTCATGTTAGAATTTATGCAACTGCAGCTTTTCCAGTAGTTTAAGAGTTGAAATAAAAAATGGGTATAGTGTAACCAATAATATGACTTTATATCTTAAATGAAAATTTTTATAAGAAGTTCTGAGTTCGTATTTTTCAGCAAAATATTTTATTTAAGCAATTAATGTTATTTTAATATTATGCTAACATACTTTACCTAAAATGTATAAATGACATAGGACAACTCGGAAAGTGAAGCCGAGAAACCTACAAGTGATCCAGAAGCTGTCGAGCCCCAGCATCCGACTCACAAAACGCCCTCCAAAAGTCACTCGAAGGCTGGCAAGAAGATGCCTATGCCTGCTGCCGCTGTTGAAGACGATGAAGAAGAGTACGGCGACGAGGAGGATGACGAACCGCTCGCTTCCCCGATCGTTCCATCCAAGGGCAACAAAGGCAGGCGCAATAAGTATCCAAGCTTAAATAACTACTTCCCCATGGTGTTCACCTTTCCTCGGGGTGTTGGCCGTCGTGGCTCATCATCGTCAGGAGCGGACTCAATCCCCGGCCTGATCACTGCCATTGCCAACAGCTACTCGACCGGAAAAGGTGGCGTTGCCAGTTCCGTTGCCACAGCTTACGGTGGCGCGCCTACGTATGTGTGAACCTCTGATCTATCTCTTTTGGAGTTGGTGCTTAACTATTTCCATGTGTAGACGTGCGAGAATATATAACATTTTTCCAAAGTGTTCAACAAAACTTCAGAAATTTTGGAAATACTTGTATATTCTTGTAAACCATAGTTAAAAATATCAACGAACTACACGTTTTCTCATTTGAGAAATATCATTTTCTCTAACGACATAAATTACTGTATACAGACAGATACGTTGAAAATAGTGCTTAGTACACACGGTAAAGATTAGGAATCTGATTTTGCAAATATTTGATAAATATTTGACTAACAAGGGGAACTGGAGAACCCAGCACCATCGAATCACGGATTTGGCTGGGACTTCAGAGCGACATTCTTCGCGTACAAAATGAACCTGTGCTTTAGGATTTTGTTCATTTGAATGCAGATAGATTTGTTTTTCGAAATATCTAGGGAATATAAGCGCCCACAAAACTGAAATAACTCGATTTCTAGAAATGATTGAATTAAAATTTTTTTTCCACAAAAAATGTTTACTTTTCAAAAAAATGTGTCAAAGAATCATCATCACATAATGCTATAAGTATAAATTTTTATTGGAATTTGTATTGAAATTCACTAATTTTTAACTGAAAATAACTTTTCCACCAGTACAACATATTTCAAATAGGGAACTAGACAAAATTCTGATTATAGATGTAACCGATAATATTGGTATAAATAACAACATTCTCAAAACAGTTTTTTTATGACCGATATTTCTTTTGCTTTCTCATAGAAGAAGCTTTGCAACGGTGAAAAAAATTTTCGAGACAAAAAATGTTTAAAAAGATGTTTTAAAGCGATATATGTGTGTGTGTGTGTGTGTGTGTGTGTGTGCGCGCGCGCGCGTGCATGCGTGCGTGCGTGGGTGGGTGGGTGGGTGAGTGTGTGCGTGCGTGCGTGCATGCGTGTGTGTGTGTGTGTGTCTGTGTGTGTGTGTGTGTGTGTGTGTGTGTGTGTGTGTGTGTGTGTGTGTGTGTGTGTGTGTGTGTGTGTGTGTGTGTGTGTGTGTGTGTGTGTGTGTGTGTGTGTGTGTAAACTCTTTATATCTCGGAAACGAATCGGCCTATTTTCGTCGGACAAACACTATTCTCTTCGTCTCGCGAAAAAAACTCGGTACCCTTATGGATTTGAGTTTTTATTGATTTTCTTTCTTTTTATCCAAAAAACGATTTTGAATTTTTAGTTTTTTTGATTTTTTTATATCTTACAGCCATTATTACATAATGTAATGAACGTCTCTTGAAAGGTATTTAAATTACCTATTTTTTTTTAATATTTAAAGTATCTTCACTCTGTCATTTGTTATTAAGGAAAACATTTTTTTATTTCATAAATTAATTTCTTAAAAAATATTTTATTTATCAACTTGAGATTTTAACCTAATAACTTATTACACTCATTGAAAACTATATTTGGTTAAAATTTCAAGAGATTATCTTCATTTGCTTTTTAGAAAAAAATTATTTTAGAAAAAATTTGCGTTTCCGTTGTCACACGATAACAAGAGTGAATATTATCTAATCGTCCTCAAATTTGGCACAGATGTAGCTTTTATATATATTCAGATCGAGTTCGTTGCCCAAAAAAATCGGTCCATTATTTTTATACAAATTACTAGTAGAGCTCTAAAATAAATAATATTTCAAAGGATGGATTGGGGAGTCACGAAGTTCCTAATAAGCGGTGTACCGAATGCCGTCCATTCAGCGCCACCATACTAAGTATTTTCTGTACTAAATTACTTACTTCTTTAATTTACGACCTGTCGATGGTGGTGCTGATAGAGGGGCATACATCTGGCACTTAAGCACTATCCTACCTTTAGCATAAAAGCAGCGAACAATTTAAAATTTTAATATGTTATTCCTTAACGTAAAAGAAGATTAAAGAATTTTTTCAGTATTTTTCATCGCGCATTTTTTGGAGAAAATAATTCTTGAAAAACGAGTTTTTAACATTGGCTCTTACGGAAGATTGAGGTTAAATGGTCTTTAAACATAAAAATTCCTTACAAAAAAAAGCAGAAATAAAGTTAAAAAGCCTTTCTTCTTGGTCGCTGCTCAGGCATTTGGGAATGAAGTAAGCGAAAACGTAAAAAACCGAGTTCGTTGACTGCGCGAGGAGGTGTGCGGTGAGCGGGCAACCGCCGCGTGGAGAGAGGGGCCCCCCTAGCCTCGTTCCGCCACATGACATGATGGAGAGTCCTTAATCGTATGATAACCAAACCACTTAAAATTGTAATTCAAAATCGGTGTAATTTAAAAATGTTATAAAAAAACATATACAGAATAAAATAAAAAACTGTTTTTGTAAATTGAACAATAATTCAGACCATGTCTAGTTCCCTATTAAAAGATTTTCTTCCTACTTTCTTGCTATTTGTTAGTGATCCCTTATAAAAATATCCTATAGAAAATCCTGTAGGAAATCCTATAGCAAATCCTGTAGGCAACCGGTAGAAATCCTATACGAATCCTATAGGATACTCTATAGGCAGTCCTGTATAAAATTCTATAGGAAGTTCTATAGGAAATTCTACAAGAATTTCGCGCTTTTCCTGCAGGAAATCCTATACGAAATCCTATAGAAAATTCTGTAGGTAATTCTGTAGGAAAAACTGTAGACAATTACGTGGAAAATCCTGCAGGGAATTCTGGAGTATTTTCGTGAAAACATCTTATAGAGGTTTAATATCTTATTCAGCACTGTGCCATCGCACAGCAGAATCAGTGGCAAACAGTCCTAGGTAAGGAGTTGCACCTTGCGACTGCCGTGCACGACTGTCGGCGCCTTACCGATTAAGCCCAGTGAGCTCAGATATCAAAATCAAGGTAATCCTTGTCACATTGACCTTCCGTAAAGAGTCGTTAGAACAGTTGAATCTCACGGCTTTACATACCCTCGCGGTTCCAATGTGTTTAGGAGAGTTTCGACTGCTACACCCCATAGCGGCATAGCAGCGAACACATGTGAACGGGGCTCTGAACAGGCAAGCTTCTGCCGCATGCCGCAGTGCAGCGCAGTAGTCGGGACTCTCTTAAACACATTGGAACCGGGAGGGTATGTAAAGCCGTGAGATTCAACTCTTTACGGAGAGTCAATGTGACAAGGATTAACTTGATTTTGATATCTGAGCTCACTGGGCTTAATCGATAAGGCGCCGATAGTCGTGCATGGCAGTCCCCGGGTACAACTTCTTACCTGGGACTGTTTGCGACTGATTCTGCTGTGCGATGGCACAGCACTAAGCAAGATGTTAAACCTCTATAAGATGTTTTCATGAAAATACTCCAGAATTACCTGCAGAATTTTCCATGTAATTGTTTACAGTTTTTCCTACAGAATTACCTACAGAATTTTCTATAGGATTTCCTATAGGATTTCCTGCAGAAAAAGCGCGAAATTCTTGTAGAATTTCCCATAGAACTTCCTATAGAATTTCATACAGGACTGCCTATAGAGTATCCTATAGGATTCATATAGGATTTCTACGGGATGCCTACAGGATTTCCTATAGCATTTCCTACAGGATTTTCTGTAGAATATTTTTATAAGGGATGATTCTAAGACTTCTAGATATATTTTGGCTACCCATTCTTCCTGGATATTTGGAAACACTTCTCTATATTTGTTCATATAGTTCAATGGACAAAATTCTGAAACACGAGTTCGTTTTTGTTTTTGCTCAAAGAATGATATCCTGAAGTTTTATACAAATCCATGATCCGGCGATGTGACACTCTGCTTGCCAGTACTTGTAATAACATTACAAACATTTATTTAAAAAAAAATATGGTTTATACATAGTTTTTAATAATTAATTATGTTCGAACTAAAAGATATAAATATTTTTTCATTTTCGAGTGGGCGCAATGAACATATACAATTTACATTAAAATAAATGCATATTATAATTTTGTTTTTCTTTCTGTACAACAGGAAAAAGCAAAGGCGCACGTCACAACAATCTACAAAGTAAACAGAGACTTTAATGAATCATCAGATCTCATAAATTCATCGAAGATGTTCCGAAGATATGTACACAGCAAATAGTTACATAATAGACGAATATAATTCATTTTATTCTTCATTTATAGATATTATTTTAGTCAATTAGAGTAGGTTGAAAATCAGTCTGTAATCACGAAATAAGACATAGAAACAGTTATTTAATCCAACATTTTCATATATTACATAATTTAAATTTTAGACAAATGTACTTAGAATATGTTATAAAAATAAAATAGTCATACAAAATTTTATTTATAGTTTTATTTAAATCAACTTTTACAATGCCTACTCAAGATTTATATTACAATAATATTGAATAACGTTAAGAAGCAAATCTATTTATGCAATGTAAAAAAACCTAATAAAAGAACCACGTATAATTTCATAATGTCGATCAAGTAAATTCTAGCAATTACTTTATTTGGCAAAATATTGGGAAAATAAATTGTGGTAATTAATTTATTTGATTCGTCTGAAAAACATAAGTCGTATATATTGTTACATTAACACATACATATTGTATGTACAATAACCAATAATAATCATCATTACAAAAGAATAACATATAACTTTATTCAAGATCATAAACACGATTTGAAATCTTATTGATAACAAACTCTCGAGTCAATTAATAAAACTGAGAAACTAAATCGAGTCAAGAACCACAACAAACTTATCGCTTAGCAAAGCTTTCGTTCTTATGTTCGATGATGGTAGACGAACACATAACATTATTTTCTCCCTTCTTTCAGATTGTCGTCCCGACAATCTTAAGATCAAATGAAAGAGAAGGCGTCTTCTTTAAGCGGGCTGATCCTTCGCATGCGGCCAAAGGGCCCGTCTTTTGAATTGGTCCATCTTCGAATCTTGAAAATATCTTGAAATCATCCTGAAATCGTTTTAAAATCGTCTATTTTTAAGCGGGTTGATCCTTGACTCATCCAGTCAGAGGACCCGTCTCTTAAAATGTAGAAATGTTATTTTTGGGTATCATCATGCCATCATCGGTGGGTAAAGTCTTTTTGGTAATTCTTGGACATAAGTGGGGAGTTGGTATGCCGTGGTACCTCACCTCTGTCCCTAGTCTGGCATTTGCCCTGTGTCTCACGGGAAAAACCACGGCTCGGAATAACCGTGAGTAGAGCCGAATAGTAGTGACCTATCGTGGTAGGTCGCCAATCGATCAATATGAATGATCTTCTTTTTGTGTTTTGGTGTCTTCTGGATGCAGAAAACAACGTCATTGATCTTCTTGATAATCTTATAAGGTCCTTCCAAATTACTTTGGAGCTTCGGAGTCCTTCCTTTGACTCGGCGAGGATTATATAACCATACTTTCTGTTGTTCTTGAAAGTTGACATGTCTGGATGTTCTATCATAGGTTGTTTTGGTACATTTGGAGGAGAGGAAAATGTTTTTTCGTGCTGATTAGTGAATTTTATTGATGTTGGTTTTTAGTTTCTGGACGTAGGTGCCATAGTTAGGATAATCTTCTTTAGGAGGGCATCCGCGTATCAAATCCAGAGGAAGTCTCAAGTCTGTACCAGTGTACATCTCCGCTGGTGTGACCCCAGTTGTTACGTGTACCGAGGGTCTGTAAGCTAAAAGATACAAGAAAATCCAACGATCCCAATCTTTTTGGTTGTCTGTTATGTATTTGGATAAGTATTCTAGTATTGTTCTGTTTTGTCTTTCTACCTGACCATTTGATTGAGGATGTAATGGTGTTGCCCTAGTCTTCCGAATTCCTAACAATTGAGATAGTTCTATAATTAGTTTAGAGTCAAAGTTACGACCCTGATCTGTGTGAACTTCAAGAGGAACTCCATATCTACACACGATTTCACGAACAAATACTTCAGCAATAGTCTTTGTTCTCATATTAGAAAGAGGAAAAGCCTCTACCCATTTAGTAAAGCAATCTGTTACCACTAAGAGATACTTATTTCCTAAAGAAGAAATCGGGAAAGGTCCTAAAATATCCATTTGCACTCTTTCAAAAGGTAATCCTACATTATAGATTCTCATCTGATTGTGGCCTTTATCTGATGGACCTTTCTTTGCAACACAAACTGAACAAGATCTACACCAATTTTCAACATCTTTTTTGCAAGAAGCCCAATAAAATCGTTTGCGAATTTTCTGTAATGTTTTATTAACACCAAAATGACCACCGGAAGGAGAATTATGGGCTTCTTCTGAAACAGTGTCGACATAATTTCTAGGGACAACTAATTGAAGAACTTTTGTTTTGAAGTTAGAACAAATCCATTCCCTGTATAAGATATCATCGAGAACAACTAATGAGTCATATTGAGATAAATACACTTTCATATATTCATCTCCAGAAGAAATATCCTGCCACGACAATTTAACACCCTCTTTTTTACTGTCTAAAATAGCCTGAATGTCATCATCTTGATGTTGACGATTTCGCCAAACTGATTGGGATATTTCTTCAAAAATAATACGTCTTACTGAATTATCAACTTCATATTTTAATTCAATATTAAAGCAATATCTACAAGAAGAATTATCACAAGGTCGTCTAGAGAGACCATCTGCATTGCTATGAGAAATACCTTTCCGATGTAGAATCTTAAAGTCATACTGATCTAATTTTCCTATCTATCTGGCTAATTGACCATCTAAGTTCTTGAAAGAAAGAAGCCATGTCAAGGCAGAATAATCAGTACGAATAAAGAAAGGTCTTTCACATAAATAATAATGAAAATTTTGAACTGAATCTACTACTGCTAATAATTCACGGCGAGTAACACAGTAATTTCTCTCAGCTTTAGACAGAACATGGCTGTAATAAGCAATAACTCTTTCTATTCCTTCTTGAATATGTGATAAAACTGCACCTATTCCATGATCAGAAGTATCTGTATCTAAAATGAAAGGTAAATCTGTACGAGGGAAAGCCAGAATGAGCGGAGTTGACAGAGCTTGTTTTAAATTAAAAAAAGATTTCTGACAGTCATCTGTCCAATCGAATTTAGTTTTCTTTTCAGTTAATCGATAAAGAGGTTTGGCAATAGAAGAAAATCCCTTAATGAAGCGTCTATAGTAAGAACAGAAACCTGTGAAACTTTGTACCTGTTTTTTACATGAAGGAATTGGCCAATTAATTACAGCCTCTATTTTTTTAGGATCCGTCTTTATGTCCTTTTCTGAGACAATGTGTCCTAAGTACTCAACCTCGCGTTGAAAGAAAGTATATTTCTTTTTATTTAGTTTCAAATTGGCATTTCGAATTCTTACAAAAATCGTACGCAAATTATCCAGCATCTCATCGAACGATTAAGCCATAACCATAACATCATCTAGATAAATTAAACATATATCATTTAAAAGATCTCGAAGTATTTTCTCCATCAATCGTTCGAAAGTAGCTGGACCATTGCATAATCCAAAAGCCATAACGATGAACTGCCATAAACCATTACCAATTGAAAAAGCTGTCTTTTTTCTATCTTCAGGGCGAATCTTAACCTGCCAATACCCGCTTTTAAGATCTAAAGTCGAGAACCAAGACTTACCAGCTAATTTATCTAGAGTTCGGTCAATTCTAGGTAATGGATATGAATCTTTAATCGTCTTGTCATTTAATTTTCGGAATCTACGCAAAATCTCTGAGTGCCATCCTTTTTCTGTTTCAATACTACTGGAGAACACCAAGAACTAGAAGATTCTTCAATAACTCCTTGTTTTTGCATGACATTAATCATCTGATTAATCTCTGTTTGTAAATGAAAAGGAAGAGAACGAACCGGTTGTTTGATAGGACGAGGATCACTAAGTTCAATTTTATGTTCAACAAGATTGCACTTGCCTAAAACATCATCATCTTCGAAAATATCCTGGAAATTAAATAAAAGTTGGGAAAATTTCTGTTTCTGTGACGAATCTAAATTCTCGGAATTATCTTTGAAGACATCTTTCAACAAATCTGGTAACTCCTTAGCCTACTCCATAATCCTACAACATCCCTGCTCGTTAGTATTACTGTCAATTTTACTTGGGGTATTTTGGAAAATTTTATTTATTGATTCTGTAATTCCAGTTTTACTCAAAAAACCACACCCAAGTATACAATCGTCAGTAATATCAGCAACAAAAACGATCATTTGAACTGAATGCTGGCCTAAATCAATTCGGACAATTGTTTTAAACTTGATAGGAACATCTTCACCAGTAGGATATTTCAAATTTGGTCCATCAAGGGGAATGCGATGACAGCGTGGCTCAACGAATTTAGAATTTAAAATGGTCACATATGAACCTGAATCTATTTTTAAAATACATGATTTCTTATCCACACTACCATCAAACTCGAAAGCCTTTAAATTTCGAAGAACCTTACAAACACGTGTGCTCAAACCATCAGGTTCAACAGCATCGTGATTAGGAGCCTGTTTATTAAATGTCAAACTCGGTCCTGAAAGTTTGACATGACCTAGTTTCCCTGTTCTGGACATTGAGAGCGTGTGTGTCCCAACACTCAAGATTTTTCAACCATTCTTGATGATTGAATGGCTGATCCTGTTTCTGAACGCTTTTACCATTAATCTGACTCTTTCCTGAAAATTTTTGGGTGTTTTGAGAACCTTTGATATTCTGTTGCGAAATTGAGTTCCTATTTTGTTCCTTGATAACTTTTACTTCCAAAGCTCGCGCAAGAGCAACCTTAAGAGAGGTTATGCGCTCTAATTGAAGCGTTTCCCTAACTCCTATATTGTAAATACCGATAATAAATTGAGAACAAGCTATCTTATCTTGTACCTCTAATGAACATTCAGGATATGCTAATGTTGCTAACTTCTCTACATCAGCTGCTAATGTAGGAAGATCCTCCCCCGGCTTTTGCCGTCTATTTTGGAATAAAGAGTAACTACTTGATCCTAAATGTTCACCGAAACGTGCCTCTAATTTTTCTAACAAGGTCTTCAAATCCAAAGTCTCAGTATCCTTAAAGCTACTCAAAATGCTTTTTGCTTTATTACGCAAAGAAGCAGCTAAAGCTATCATCTTTTTTTCATCATTCCAACTGTTAGACCTTGCAATTAAATTGAACTGATTCAAATACTCAGACAGAGGAGTTGTACCATCATAAATATCAGGTTTTAGGTTATAACCTAACCCTAAATTGACTGGTGTAACCGAATTTTCAACAACTGATCCTGTGTTTCTAAATGAATTATCACCTAACCTAATTGGCTGTGTGTTTCTGTTACTCGTGTAAACCACGTTTGTTGTTGCTGTTGTTTGTGTATTCGAATGTTGGGTTGTACTCATCTGGTTTAATTTTTGACGATACTGAGCAAGTTGCTCCTGGAGAGAGTCGCTCTGCCCGCAGTTCATCGATGGTACGCTGATGCTCGATTACTTCATCGTCGCGTACCCGTAACTCCATCGTGAGGTGTTTTCCTCGGTGATGTGATGTTGGAGTCTCGCTTCAAGTTGTTCACGTCGTTGATGTTCAGTCTCACGATCGGCTTCCAACTTTTCGAGTCGTTCTCGATAAATATCCATTTGAGTTCTAGCCTTATTGAGTTCCAATAGCGTTTCACGAAGAAGAGTAGGTTGGGGTACACCGACCATCGGTGAGACGTCAGCCACCGTCGATGAGTCATCGGTCATCATCACGTGCGCATCAGTTACCGAGTGTGCGTCAGTCATCGAGTGTGAGTCACCAGGTGAACTTAAATCGACGAGAATTGGATCAGAAATTGCAGGGTTAAGTGTACCTGTTTGATGTTTATTTAAATTTTCAGTAGCAGTGATGGTATCAGTGTCGTTGATATTGACCGCAGCAGTAGCAACTTCAGCAGCAGCAGTAGCAGCCTCAGCAGCAGCTTGTGCGCTGGTCTTTGTTTGAAAGGGTACATGTGGCGGTGTATGCGTCGTTTTCGCCGACTTGTTAAATCCGTCCATTTCTCCTCACAATCTTCGGACGAACCCCCAAAATGTTACATTCACACACACATACAATAACCAATAATAATCATCATTACAAAAGAATAACATATAACTTTATTCAAGATCATAAACACGATTTGAAATCTTATTGGTAACAAACTCTCGAGTCAATTAATAAAACTGAAAACTAAATCGAGTCGAGAACAACAACAAACTTATCGCTTAGCAACGCTTTCGTTCTTATGTTCGATGATGGTAGACGAACACATAACAATATATATATGACCGGTTCTCTGTCATATCACGGATGAAATTTTTTTTTTTACTTAATTTATTTTAACACATTCTACTACGTGTTTTGAATCACTGTGAATTTAAAAATCATTAAAGTAGCACTTTTCATGAATTTTCGTGATTTTTAGCAATTTTCAAACTCATTTTACTCATAATAGTCGCATTCTACAAAAAAAAATCATCAAGGGACTTTTTTGTCACAAAAAATCTATATTTTATCTATATAAATCTATTAGAAAATAAAGATGAAATTTGAAAAATCGCAACGTCGCATAATATCATTAACTCCAAAATACGACATCATGCAGTTTTTTAAATTTCGTCTTTATTTTCCAATAAACTTATCTGAAATTTGACCGGGAATTAGATAATAAGTTTGTCTAAAGTAAAAGACCCGTTACTCGGACACATATAAAAACATACCAGTTATTACCCGATTTTTCCGCTAAAAATTCAGAATTCAAACGAAATTTTCTTTTCATACATTTGATATAGATTTTCAGAAGTTAATTAAAAAAAATCCTTAAAATTTACACTTTAAATATTAAATAATGTTATTTTTATGAAAAGTGTGTTAACCGTAGTAGTCGGACAATATTTTTTGGGGGGCCGGTGTAGTCGGACAAAAAAGGAGCAATAGTCGGACAAATAAGAAAATAGGCGTTAAAAAATATTCTTTGTTTATTTATATGAAAATTCTTAATAATTACAGTAAAATTATGTTAATTGCAGTTAAATTATGTTAAATAAACTATATATTTAACTTTCAAAACCTATAAAAAACAATTCAAAATCTATAAATATTAAGTAATAAATATTAATAATGTAGGAAGTCAAACAATTTAAATTTTTTCTTGTTTTACCTTCATTTTATTTTGCAAAGCTTCCATTTCATCAAGTACTAATGCTTTTTATATTTCATCTAATTTTGTAGAAATTTTCTTCAGTCGTTCTTCCAATTGAATTTTATTGCACTTTCAGATTTGATAACTAAAAAACGAGAAGAGATTCTATTTCAACCATTTGAAAAATACATTTGCAATGTAACTATAAAAACTTTCTGAGGTCATCCATCCCCTTTGCGTGTTTCCTACACACCATCCTTTATGAATTTTTTCCAAAACATTCTTTTTTGGTTTAGTTTTAAGGTCAAATAGAATCATTGGTAGAGGCATGGTTCCAGATGCAGCTGCTCCAAAAAGAATGGTCAAGCAAGCCTTCCCCTTATAAAAATATCCTATAGAAAATCCTGTAGGAAATGCTATAGGAAATCCTGTAGGCATTCCGTAGAAATCCTATAGGAATCCTATAGGATACTCTATAGGCAGTCCTATATGAAATTCTATATAGGAAGTTCTATAGGAAATCCTATATGAATTTCGCGTAGGTAATTTTCCTGTAGGAAATCCTATAGGAAATCCTATAGGAAATCCTATAGGAAATTCTGTAGGTAATTCTGTAGGTAATTCTGTAGGAAAAACTGTAGACAATTTTACATGGAAAATCCTACAGGGAATTCTGGAGTATTTTCGTGAAAACAATTTATAGAGGTTGCAATTTATGCGCTGCGGCATGCGGTAGAAGCTTGCTTCTCCAGAGCCTCGTTTATGTATGTTCGCTGCTATGCCGCTATGTGGCGCAGCAGTCGGGACTCTCATAAACACATTGGAACCGCGAGGATATGTAAAGCCATGAGATTCAACCGTTCGAACGACTTTACGGAGAGTCAATGTGACAAGGATTACCTTGATTTTGATATCTGAGCTCATTGGGCTTAATCGGTAAGCGCCGGCAGTCGTGCACGGCAGTCCCTAGGACTGTTTGCCACTGATTTTGCTGTGCGATGTTACAGCGCTAAATAAGATGCTAAACCTCTATAAACTGTTTTCACGAAAATACTTCAGAATTCCCTGCAGGATTTTCCATGTAAAATTGTCTACAGTTTTCCTACAGAATTACCTACAGAATTTCCTATAGGATTTCCTATAGGATTTCCTACAGGAAAAGCGCGAAATTCACATAGGATTTCCTATAGAACTTCCTATAGAGAATTTCATATAGGACTGCCTATAGAGTATCCTATAGGATTCCTATAGAATTTCTACGGAATGCCTACAGGATTTCCTATAGCATTTCCTACAGGATTTTCTATAGGATATTTTTATGAAGGTCCTGTTGCTACCCACTATTTGGTATACAGAACAAGCACCTTTCTTTGCTAACACAGAGTTGTCTTTAGGAACTAGCATAAATGAGCTCTTATCCATATTAAAAACTCTTTCTGGCTCTATTTCAAGCAAATTTTTCTTCTCAAAATAAACTTTCACATTTGCAAACCATTTTCTAATGTCATCTTCGGTAACAGATGCTCTTGTTGTAGTTAAATTCTGTGCTGTCCTTTGGCTTATATCTGGATGTCTACGCATAAAGGCATTATACCAGTGCTTACTGGGTCTATTATTTTTAAATGGATTTTCTTTCTTGCTAGCATTTAAAAACTTGTGAACGGAATCAAGAAGTTGGCTTTTTGATACTGGAAAGCCTCTTTCCGCACAGTATAAAATCATTTAACTATATCTTTTTCTTCTTCCTCGCTCAGTACTGTTATAGGCCCCTTTCGACATTTCAGCGGAGAGAAATTCTTCAATTTGCAGTACAGTGTACTCTTAAGAACATCAAAGTTTCTTGCGGCTTGTATTATGGTCTGCCCTTTTCCAATCATATCTAAAGCCTTCTTTAGTGACTCAGTAGTATACAGTTTCTCAGTTTTCTTTTTCATGATCTTTGATTTGATACTTTTTGCCTTACGAAACACTGTTTTATTTGCCTTGGTATTCTCATTGTTCTTTTTCTTAAATTTTTACTTATTTAACACTGCACTGAAAAAAAAGTACAGGAAAAAGTACTAAACGCTCAACAAAAATTACCATCTTGTGCAGGGAACGCGACCACAGACTGTAAAAATCCAAAAAATTACCATACTTTATAAGAAATTTTACCAGAAATATAGGAAAATTTACTATACTCTATTGTAAAATTTACTGTAAAGTATGGTAATTTTTCGGGTCTTTACAGTCTGTGGTAGCTTTACGAGACAGTATAGTAATTTTTCCAAAACTTTTCTCTCAGTGTGTTTTATTTGCCTTGGTATTCTCATTGTTATTTTTCTTCAATTTTTGCTTATTTAACACTGCTTTATTTGCCTTGATATTATCACTATTTTTTTTCTTCAATTTCTCTTTACTTTTTACTTTTGGCATATTAAAAACTTTATTCTAAAATATCTGTAATTCAAATGAAATAAATTATTTCTATCTTTATTAACAAAAAGTTATTTAAAACTCAGAAAAAATAGAAAATGAAAAGCAATACTTACTTGCATGAAAAAAATTTGAGGTTAAAAATTTGGACTTGTAAATATCACTTTGAAATATGATTTCAAGCTCTTGCAATCATATTGTGTTGTTTAGTTTTATCTAAGTAATGTAAGAAAGTTACCTTGCGTATCCATTTTACAATAATAATAACGTTTTTCGATTCAACAAACTTGCGGCAAAATACGCGTTCTACATCTACTCCCGTCTGAATGTAGAGGAGCAAAACTCGGACAAGCAGAGCCAGCTTGTCCAACTTCTGTATATCTTTCTTAAATCGGGTACAGTTAGACAAGCAATTATTAAAGAAATAATTATAACTTTTGACCAATAATTGAGCATTTACGATTCTTAGTGCAATGCCATTAATGAAATATAATTACTATATATTAAAAGTCAATATATATAGTTTATTATCGCAATAAGAAATTGAAGTGATTGGCATGACATTCGAGTAAAATAGCAAATTCACGCGCAATTCTAACATCATACTTCTTATTAATTTTTTTATAAAAAATGTTATAACTTAATGAAAAAATAATGTTTTTTACTTATTATTAATACTCTAAATAAATCAATAAATTTTTGTTTTTATTATTTCAAAATAATTTTAGTTAAATAATCACGGTTTTCTTTCGCTGTCCGAGTATTGTTCCCATTTTTCACTGTGTCTGAGTAATGGGTCTTTTACCTTATATGTGTCGAGCTAAAGTTCTAAATTCATGTTTTTGCTTGTAGCTTTTAAGCGAGTCGTTTGATGAAAAAATGTTCTAAATGAAAGTTATAGAGTTTTAAAGGATCTACAAAAAGCCGATTTGTTTCACAAAAATCGGTCGATTATAAATTGCAAACTGAAAAAACAGCGAAAAAGGGCGATTTTTTAAGGGGGTTGGACACCTTTTAAATGACGAAAAATCAAGTTTTTTTATTACATATTTTATTAAAAAAACACTTGTAGAATATGCCCCAATTAGTTTTAAAGCATTATCTATTTTTGTTTTAAGAATATATACAAAACACTGATAAAGCTTTTCATTTGTTTTTTGTTCAAATTACATTTTTCCCCTTGTATACATATTAGCGAGATCTCTTTTAGGCGAGCTCGGAAGAAATAAATACTCAGAGATTTATATATATATATAAGAAAGAATATCTTTATTCGTCACTTCACCTTACAAGTTCAAGCACAGTTCCAGCTCGATAGCCCGCTCGCACAGAACACTCGCTCGAGAGCCGAATCCACGCGCTCTCAGTCCTCCCCAGAATTTGAGTCCTCGCACTCCTCGCGTTCTTATTAGGCCAGTAAACGAAGGTCTGAAATCGACTTTCTCTGGTGAATGGTTGCATTTTGGATATTTTGTAAAACACATCGTCTAAAAACGATGGTCAAAAATGCAGCTTCCAAAAACGCCGGCGTCACCCCTAATTTGGCGAAAAACCACCTCCGAAAACGGTTTTTCGCTTATAACTCGCGAACGATAAGAGATATCGAAAAAAAGTCCCAAACAAAAGTTGTAGAGCGTGAAATTTTACATAAGGATCACCTATCACTTTTTTGCATTTGATAAAATTAAGCCTGAGAAAAGCACGCAGAAGTAATAAACAGCAAGCGGCCGGAGGGGAAGGGAGGTGGGGCCCGCGGCGGCGCGCCTCGGCGGCAATGTTGACATGTGAGCGCGCGCGTGGACTGCGTGTCTCTGCGCCGCTCGAGTCGTTTTTCACTTTTTAGCGATTCTAGCTGGCCCAGGCGCCGGAAAATTTTTCGCTTCTGTCTCCCCCTGTACACCTGCTGACGCAATTGCATAACGTAACCATCGCTTTTTATAGATTTTGATTCGTAGAATCTAAATTTCGAGGTTACAATTTAACAAAATTGCAAGAACTTTGATTTAAATGCATTTGTTTGAACAAAAACGCTATTTAAACAAATAAAAACAATCTTTTGCGATCAGAATAATTTTTTCTTGAAAATTCCGGCAATTTTAAGATTAAAATGTTTCATTCAACATCTACGAGAAACCAATATTCAAAGAGTTATAAATTTTCAAAATATTAATTCTTAGCATTCAAGAGATTTTTAATAATAGTCACAAAATTAAACATCAAGTAAAAATTGTTACAGTTACTAATCGTTTACCATCAAAAAAGAGATGTGCATAGTTAATATTACTTTGTATTATATGTAATTCACATTAATATAGGTACGAGTAAATCTCAGGAACTCTTAACTTTTTTGGAAACTCCAAAGTTTAAGCAGACAAATGAATCAACGCTCAAAATGTTTGCTTTGCAATAAAAAAAAATAAAAAAATCTATTATAAATAATGGTAACGAATCAGCTGCGTTCATAAATGAAAAAATTCTTGTTAATATGCTTTTCCTATCGATATATTTATCTATATAGGAACAGGAACACACTTACGATCGTTGTACAATTTGTTTAGCTTTTTTGTGTGTCAAAATCTTGAACTCGAGTCCTGGTAGGTCGATGTGCTATAAAAATTAGCCGAAATACAAAATTTTTTCACCATACCGTCTGGCTGAAAGTACCACTTTCGCAGTTCGCTCCCGGCTGAAACCGTGAATATGGTACTTTCGGTAAGGATATGGTAAAATAGTAAAATAGAATAGTATATGCGCTATTTCCAAAATTATTCCCCTCTTCCCTGATGGAAATCCAAAACATTTTCTAACTATTAACTGGCCATTTAGATTAGAAACTTGCTATAAAATGGGAATTTCCCTTTTCCAGTTTCTAGCTCCCGGTGAAACGCTTTTTTCCCTATTATTCGAACATTTAATAAATTGAAAAATAGAATGAGTTTTGCGAAGACAAACACAAGCTTGTTCTTGAGTACTTTAAAGGTTTTAAAATTGATCAGTTTTTTTAGTCCGGAAATGGCTAGCAGAAGGCCTGTTGTTATGACAAGGAGTGAGAGAGACAGAATCTAATGGCAATAAATACATTCTACGTAATATCTTCAAAAGGACTACTGTAAATGGTTTTTCTGTCTGCTCATATTGTTTATATTTTAGTAAGCTATCAGTTATAGCTGAATACCGTCCAATTTAACGTCAATTCTTTAAGTAAACTTAAAACGAAAATTTGGAGGTTATGTCCAATCTATTAAATGTGCGAATAATGGGAGAAAAAGCGTTTCACCGGGGCCTATTAACTAGCCATTTTTTCTACCTATTTATTGAGATTGTTGGCCACTTCAGATAGACAAATTTCCACCAGGGTTACGTCTCGAAAAAAATTAGAATTTTTTTTTAAGGCACCCTCATCAGACAAAGTTTTTCTTGTTCTTCAAGCTTTTCTAAATGTGAAAATAAATATATACAAGTTCGATTTAATGATATCATTTTTTGGTGACACTTACAAGTCAATTTTGGATTGAAAAGAATTGACGGAAATTTCAGCTTTCTTTCTAAACGATGAAACTTGAAAAAAGGGGGGGGAGGTATTTTATCAGAATGGTAAAATGTTAGATGGGTATTTTCTCAGAAAGGTAAAAAAACAAATTAGAATATCTTATCATAGAATGGTAAATTCTCAGAATGTTTAAAAATTATAATATATAAAAATTCGAAAAAATTTGGCAAGAAGGCCATAATATTTTCATTAAATTATTTATATATGATATGTGATATCAATTTATCGAATACCATTTCTGCCTAAAGATTAAATTGTAGAAAATGCAGTGATTTAGAAAAGCTATAACGTTGAAAAATGAGCTAAAAATCATATAGGAATGAATGTTTTACATTTTTCGGAATTTTATTCTTCTAGTAAAAAGTATCTTTATAATTTTATGCAATCTGTTTACAATTTTTATAGACGCAAATTTTTCTGATATTTTTTTTCGAAAGAAATCCCTTGTGTGTTCTAAATAGCTCATGTTCGGAATTTACAGTATCGGATTCGGAATATATTTTAAACGATAGTATATTTTCTGAAAAAATACCCATCTAACATTTTACCATTCTGATAAAATACCTCCCCCCCCCTTTGAAAAAAGGATTTAATTTTGAAGGTACATTTACTGAACAAAGTTTTTCTTGTTCTTTAAGCCTTTCTGAATGTGAAAAAAATTATTTACAAGCCCGATTGAATAGTATACTTTTTCGGCGCCACTTTTTAGTATGCCACTTATAGAAATTGAATCATGGTCTTCTAAAGAACTTGATGTCGATTCACCCCTCGTTTAAGAAATCATCAGTTTTTGTGGGGGGAGGGGGGGGAGGTGTTTTATCAAAATGGTAAAACGTTAGATGGGTATTTTCTCAGAAAATGTATTATCGTTTAAAACATTCTCCGAATCTGATACTATAAATTCCGAACAGGAGCTCTTCAGAACACACAAGGGATTTCATTCGAAAAAAATATCAGAAAACTTTGCGTCTATAAAAATTGAAAACAGATTGTATAAAATTATAAAGATACTTTTTACTAGTAAAATAAAACTCCGAAAAATGTGACTCCTAAAAACATTATTTCCTTATATATTTTCCTTATATAGATTCCTATATTTTAGGGGGGAGGTATTTTATCAGAATGGTAAAGTGTTAGATGGGTATTTTCTCAGAAAGGTAAAAAAAAAATAGAATATCTTATGATAGAAGGGTAACTTTTCCTAAGATTTAAAAATGTATAATACATAAAAATTCGAAAAAATTTGGCAAGAACGCCATGATATTTTCATTAAATTATTTTTATATGATATGTAACATCAAGTTTCCGAATGCCATTTCTACCCAACGATTAAATTATAAAAAATGCAGTGATTTAGAAAAGCTATAACGTCGGCAAATGAGCTAAAAATCGTATAGGAATGGACGATTCAGATTTTTCAGAATTTTATTTTTCTAGTAAAAAGTATCTTTATAATTTTATGCAATCTGTTTTTCTGAGAAAATACCCATCTAACATTTTGCCATTCTGATAAAATTCCTCCTCTCTCACTCTTACTCGCACGTGCATAAACATGCAGTAAGGAAAAAATATGTTTAAAAATGAAAACGTTTAGTGAATGTGCCTCAACATTAACTTTTGAAATTTCTTTTAAGCTAAAAGTTACAAATTCCAGAGAAATGCTCATTTACTCATTGCCGTAGCAACGAGTTTATTACTGACTATTTTATAAGTAACAAAACTAGCCCACTGTTTTTTTATCTATCTTGACAGAAAATAGAAGAAGTATGGACACACTATACACATAGGTATCTTGTATAACACACTTTCTATTTATATGTTATATGATTGTGTTTGTAATAGTATATTATGCACCAAGGGAATAAAGTGGGCTGTGTGCCCCCTGCGCGAGAAGCGAGGGCGACAAATGCGCAGGTTCGCACAACCCACTTTATTCACGAGTGCAATACGTATACGATTTTTTAACACAACTATCGTAAAATTCGTACTCGCTCCCCGCTGAAAAGGGAAAAAGTGCTGCATATTTATTCGCCTTCCCTCGCCTTCAGCTCGGGCACAAATAGTGCGTTGCGCTGGCAACAAGAGTAAGGATAGGGAATGAACGTAGCACTTTTTTCCCGCTTCGGCGGAGATAAAGTACGAACTTTACGATGGGGTGTGTTAAAAAGAAATAAATAGAAGCTTTGTTAAAATATTAGTTATTGTAGTTGAACATTTCGACGCTCCCTACGAAAACTAGCACCTTTTTTGGCCTCCTCACGAAGACTAGCACATTTCAGAAAACTGCAACGAAAACTAGCATAACTCACGGCTTTGCCGCGAATACTAGTACAATTCGCGAGGTTGCCGCGAAAACTAGCATCATTCACAAGTTTGCGCCGAATAATAGTACAATTCGTAAGATTGCGACGAAAAGTAGCACGATTCGCGAGTTTGCGACGAAAAGTAAGACGATTCGCAAGCTTGCCACGAAAACTAGCACTTCACGTCACCGTGTTAATTTACATAAGAGGCAGTGGAATGTGCTAGTCTTCGCCGCAATCAAGCGGATCGGGCTAGTCTTCAACGTAAATCAATGGGGCGTGCTAGTCTTCGCGGCCAATGCTGAAATGGACTAGTCTTCGTGGCAATCTGAATCGTGATAGTTTTCGTAAGGAGCGTCGATTTATACTAATCACCAGTAAAAGAATTTTTTAATGATCATTGAGAAAATTTTTCATTTAGTCAAAAACAGTCCATTTGACCCAAGAGGGTATTGATCTATACTTGACTCTAGACAAAAATCTTTTTAAATCGAAATCTGTTTGTGTAAAGAGTAAATTTCTCCCTCCCCGAAGCACTATAGTAACATTTTCTCTTAAAAAGTTTTAATAAAAAAATGTTTTACTTATTGCCATTTATGGTTATGATGAATTTTTACACTTATAACAAAAAAATTGGAAAAAAAGTTATTCGGAGATAGATCCAGAGGTGCAGTTATGGGTAATCAAACCATAGACTTTATTTATAGTATTTTAACATGATAACTAGCTGAAAATAAGAGCTTCTAACTTCCTGAGCATGGATTTTATTAAAACTTGATGATGTCATTTTTAAGCTACAAAATTACACTCTGAAATTGTATCCACATCCACAATCCAGACGTGAGAAACTTCCCTCGAGAGTTTCTGACCGAAACTTGCTAAAATAGAAATATATCAATAAAAATAACTTTTACATATCTCTATAATTGTCATTGTTAAAATTTATTTTTTTTTAATAAGATTCAACCTGCAGGTTAAATGTATATTAAAATGTAGATATATAATGTAAATACAAACAGTAAATTGCATTGTAGTTAATATCGTAATTAATTACTTGTATTGCATACTCATATTTTCTGCTGCAAAAGGACTCCGTCATAAATACTCATAATATGATCTATTCTCCAAAGGAATATTTTTTTATTATCTTATATTAATTACGAATATTAAGAAGAAAATCCTGCGCGAAGAAAAATAATTACTTTTCAGATAGTAGGAATGGAGTCTTCATAAAAAGAAAAATTGTTTTTGAATCTACAGAGATTTAGACTGAAAAGGTAATTTCTTTTGTCAAAGTATAATTTGGCTTTAAATAGAAAATTATTTTATTTAAATAATAATAATACATGTTTGTAAGAAACTATTGCATCTTGTAGAAAAAATGTTCATTATATCAAATAAAGACAATAAGAAAATTAGTATAACTTATTTTTCTTGTCTCTCTATAAAGCAGTTGACAGATAAAAAATTAAGGTTCAGGTACGAATTGGCACTACTAATTTTTTTAATAGAAGACTTGTGGAGCTTCGCTACTCACTCATGTTTATAAAATATTTTGTCTTTTAACAAATACTAATATTTAGGGAATATCTTTGCAAAACATATAGATATTAGTCTTCCCCTTGATAATTTAATCAATACGTATTCTCAAATCTCAATAACTTTTTATCCCTAAAATTCCTTTAAAAATTTAGAAAATTAATAATCTTGTATTTCGGCTAATTTTTATAGCACATCGACCTACCAGGACTCGAGTTCAAGATTTTGACACACAAAAAAGCTAAACAAATTGTACAACGATCGTAAGTGTGTTCCTGTTCCTATATAGATAAATATATCGATAGGAAAAGCATATTAACAACAATTTTTTCATTTATGAACGCAGCTGATTCGTTACCATTATTTATAATAGATTTTTTTATTTTTTTTTATTGCAAGGCAAACATTTTGAGCGTTGATTCATTTGTTAGTATAAAAAAAAACAGATAAATATAATTGGAGCAATGAACAAATGCACTTGGCTATTGGAAATGTGCTTATTAATAAATCAGCTTGATTTATCCATTGTTAATAATAATTCAGCTTCCGTAAATAATGAAAATTACTTTAGAGAAGTAATACCTGAAGAATCAATTGTAGATACTCAAACTGCCTTTTTCAATGGTCAGGTAGTTCAAATATGTTACATAGATGAAAATAATGCGAAATCTTTAAATTTAAACTTATTGTAATAATAATGATAATTTGTTAATCAAACAAAAGTATTTTTTGTGATCATATTTTATAAGAAGGAATTTATAATATATAATCATTTATTAAAATGTAATAATCTTTTAAAATAAAAATTGTTATGTTCCTTAATAAAAATAAAATTTAAAATTTTCAATAGACTGATTAATTAAATGATTTTTGAAAATTTTATTATGGCATAATTATTAAAGAATTAATTATTGGAAAACAGAATTGAAAAATACCTATAGTAAAATATTAAATTTGATCGTGCCATGCGTGCCCCGTCGGGTGCCACAATCCACCCGCCGGTGGGGCACGTAGAGCATTTTTTCAGAATTTCTTTTCTGTATTTTATCAATAATTAAAAGAAAATGAAGAAAAAGTTAATAGTTTATTTTATTTTATTTTTTTCTGATCTAATTATTTCGTTTTTGTACATTTTGAAATAATACACGGTTTAGTTGTTATTTTTAATCAAAGTTAGGGTGTCATGCTGCATTTTCTCACCCTTGCGGTGATGAATATCGTAATCGAATTCAGCTACTTGACTGAGCCAACGTATAATTTGCGGATTTTTCGTCTTTAGTGAATTAACATATATACGAGCGCTTGACAATCGGTATACACATCAAAATGAATGGCTACAAGTAACGGACGCAATCTATCTACAGCCCAAATTATGGCTAAGAATTCAAGCTTACTAGAATGGTAAGATCGTTCCGCGACCGAAGTCTTCCTATTTATCGCATTATATACTAAACGCATATCGTCCTGTTCGCTATCTTGGAATAACATAGCGCCAAGTCCGTCTGCACTAGCGACAGTATGAAGCTCTGTGCGCGACGCTCGCGGGTTATAATGAGCTAATACGGGTTTTGACACTAACTTATCCTTAATTTCACGAAACGCTTTTTCCTCGGTCTCTCCCCAAATAAAGTTTTGTTCATTCTTAAACGAGTTGATTATTGGTACTATAATACGAGAGAACCCTGGTATGAACCGTCGAAAAAAACTTGCCATTCCGTGAAATCTCCGTGCTTCATGCACATTCCGCGGTGTTGGAAATTCCGATATTGCCTTTACTTTCTTAACGCCCGGACTTATTCCCTCTTTACCGATAATTAATCCTAAGTATTCCCATTTTCTAATCCAAATTTACATTTTTTAAAATTGAGAGTTAAGCCTGCATCCTTTAATAATTCTAATATTTTTTGTAACTTTATCAATAATTCTTCCCACGATCGCGCATATACCAAGAAATCATCGAAAAACGTTATCGCGAGTTTATTACCATATGGCTCAAAAACCTTTTTTATCAATTTTGCGAAGTAAAATGGCGCGTTCATAAGGCCAAACATTGCTCGCTCGAACTGTCCTGTCTCATCCGGAGTAATAAACGCAGTCTTTTCCTTCGCAGATTCGGTTAACGGCATTTGAAGGTACCCATGTGCTAAATCTAAAGTAGCGAAATTAGATGTTCCGTACAATTCCTCTAATCCGTCATCTAGATTCGGAAGCGGAAAATTCATTCTCACCGTATTTTTATTTAGGCGACGATAATTTACAACTAAACGCGATGAGCCGTCCTCTTTCGTTACTAACAAACACGAACTAGCATACTGTGAGGATGTTTCGGTGGCTATACCAGCTTCTTTCCATTCCGAAACAATACGTTTCATAATAGCTCGCTGCTCCGCGCTTGCCTTGTATGGTTTAGAGTAAACGGGTTCGCTACCGGGTTTTTCTTGAATATCCATAGTAACTCTACTAGTACATCCCAATTCGAAATTATTTTTCGCTGAGCACATTCTATACTTGTTAAGCAATTCCAATAGCAAACTCACTCTCTCTTCTCCGTACACAGTAACATCGTTCTCAGTGATCGGTTCCACTCTTTTCTCAAGCTTCGGAGTCGTTCCCTGAATTAATAACATTTCGCTAACTTTTCGACCTTCGCGAACAATAATTTCCGAATCGCTTCTATTTTCAACAGGCAATTTAAAATTTTCTCGAGCAACTTGTACATCCAGAAAGTTAATCGTTGCCGCAGGTAAATGTACTGTCTCAAAGTTACTCGTTTTTGTATCGTTATTAGCATCAATTTCAGGAAACTCTGCAAACTCAAATTTATCACGATCACTAATAACTAATTTATCATTATATTTGAAATACGAGACGTGGGGAAGTTCAGTGAAGTTTCTACCGATGACCACATCATGAGGTTGCACATCATCAGGCACTACGCGAAAAATAACATCCGTAGCAATACAATTATCTACGTTTAAGCTTTCCTTAATAATCCCGCTCGACTTCACTTCATTTCCCGCATTTCCAAATCCTACAAGTGTACTTGAAACGCGAATAAAATTATAACCTTTTTCTAAAACAACAGAACTCTTTATCGTGCAATCAGAACTACCGGTATCTATTAAAGCAAAAATATTCTCAACATTCCCGACTTTTACATGCTTACAATATTTTGCATCCTTAATATTATCAATTAAATTTACAGTAGCATTAGACAATTTTTTGGCTTCTTACAATTTTTGGATATATGACCGCTTTCCTTACAATTATAACATACAACTTCACGCTTTACCGGACAATCCTTCTCTATGTGTCCCGTCGCTTGACACCGAAAACACGTACGTTCTGCTCCACTAGATGCTGTAGGTCCGTTGTTGCTGCGGAGCGCTGCACCGACGATCTGGGATGTGCTGGTCGAATGCGAAGTAGAATTGACCTCCGCTGGTCTCCGCCGATTGTCAGTATTCCTCGGTGTGTCTGACTTTGGGTTAATACGTTACCTTCTGTCCGCCTCTAAGGTCTCTTGGTCTATAATCGCTCGAAGCAAGTCATCCAAGTCAAAGAAACTTCGATTGCCTACGGCATTGCTCGTGGACTGCGACCACAAACCGACTGCAACCTAAGTTGTAGTTTCTGAAAGGTTTAAATTAAGAGACTTACATAAGCGAACTTTACTTACACTCTGCATATAGGTTATGTATACATATATAGCTGGCTATATTAGCATACAATATAAAATTATACTTTTTGCAAGTTTTCGAAAAAAGAGCTTTGGTACACCGTAAGTTAGTGCAAAACAAACATTCCATTCAATTTTGGAGCAAAACTGTTCATTATCCTTGAAGATTTTCAATTCCCCAATTTGAGGAACTGAAAATCTTTGACAATAATCAACAGATCTGGTTGTTAATTTATTTAAAGTATTCCTTATTCGCTAACTTACAATGTACCAGAGTTGTTTTGTCGAAATATTTAGTCTTTAATGACTGAAAAAATTAAAATGATGAAAAATCAGTACGTCGGTAAGGTAGAGTCAATTTTTCGTGCTCACATGGCCTTAACGAACATCGCTATGAGCATTTCAAACGATCTACGTCTCGAGCTTCATTTAAATTAGAAAATCTTCCCCCTACTGAAGGAGCTGCCAAACAACATGCCTACAGAGTTTATTTGCAATTACAGCAATGGTTGGGCAATGAAAACTTAGAGGGCTAGTCCTCTCTTAAAAGAATGATAACGGAAATATGAAGCCGAAATAAAACCTTTGCTATTGGTTAAGTCCGTTTAAAAGGAGCCTGTGATTAGTCGACGGTGACGTTAACTTTTCGCTTAAGGTCCTAGCTAATTGGTTCAAATAAAATCCACCCAAAAAGTTTGAAATTATGAAATATTTAAACTAAAAATATAAGTTATAAATAGTATTAATGACTTCAAATTTGGTTTTATATAACAAAAAAGTATTAAAATTTTATTTGTAATTAACGATGAGGGACTATGTACTGCTCTGATTACAATTAAATTTCTAACCTCGAAATTTTACTTCCTCTTAGAGGAAGCTTTGTAACGGTGAAAAAAATTATCGAGACAAAAAATGTTCAAAAAGATGTTTTAAGGCGATATATGTCGATATTTGTTGATTTTGAGAAAATTTTTTTCGTGGATATGTGTGTGTGGGTGGGGGGTGGATGGGTGCGTGCGTGCGTGTGTGTGTGCGGTGTATATGTGTGGGTGGGTGGGTGGGTGGCTGGATGTGTGTGTGTGTGTGTGTGTGTGTGTGTGTGGGTGGGTGCCCTATTGAAAAATCTCAGGTGAGATCTCAGGTGATTTCACAGGTGAGATCTCATGTAAAATCTCACCTGAGATTCTGCTCCAGATGCTGCAGAAAACTTACGATAATTGAAAATCAGCTTCTTCAGTATTGGGAATCGCCTTTTAGGATGTTTTACCCCCCAGATGAGCTCAAAAATACATGTTTAAAAGCATTTTACACAATTTTTCAATTTTTAAAATTTGATACATGAGATCTCAGGTGATTTCTCAGGTGATATATCATGTGAGATCTCAGGTGAGATATCATGTATCAATTTTTAAAAATTGAAAAATTGTGTAAAATGCTTTTAAACATGTATTTTTGAGCCCAATACTGAAGAAGCTGATTTTCAATTAACGTACGTTTTCTGCAGCATCTGGAGCAGAATCTCAGGTGAGATTTTGGCGTGAGATTTTGTATAAGATCTCACCTGAGAAATCACCTGAGATCTCACCTGAGATTTTTCAGTAGGGTGGGTGGCTGGATGTGTGTGTGTGTGTGTGGGTGGGTGGGTGGGTGGCTGGATGTGTGTGTGTGTGTGTGTGTGTGTAAACTCTTTATATCTCGGAAACGAATCGACCGATTTTCGTCGGACAAAGACTAAGGGGAACATCCCAATACCCGAACAGTGCCCAATGCCTGAACAATATTACTTATTCGTCTCTTTCTCGATTAATAAACGTTAAAACATCTCAAAAATTTTTTCTTAGTTTTCTTTAAAGTTTTAGTTTAGTTAGTATTCTTTTGAAATTGTTAAGGATACGGTAAACAGTTTATAAAAAAATATTTCAATTAGATAGTATTCGGGTATTGGGTCATGACATTAAACAACATGTCCCGGTATCCGAACAGTACATGGTGTATGTCGTAACCTCAATATTGCAAAGTTTACATGTGTTTTAGATTATGTTATGTTTTCCATATGACTTACATTTTACATATATAGTGTTTATACATCTATTCCAGTAATTATAACAACAAAAGAACATTGTAATAATAAAAAATAATTTAATAAGTCGTTTATTTACAAACGATTGTTCGGGTATTAGGACATAAAAATGGAACAATGGGGACATACGTATTTTCTGCGTTCGGGTAAGGGGACAAAGGCATCATCGTGCTTTTATCTTTATAATAAACAATTACCTTTATAAAGCAATCTCATTTTGATACCATTTGACTAAGGACGTCATAATTGATCATATAAAAGAAAATATTATTGTTTAAACCTTATAGAGTAATTATTTTAGTTGAATGTTGAAGGTCAATTTCTTATATGTTCGGGTATTGGGACGTTTCCCTTATTCTCTTCGTCTCGCGAAGAAAATTCGGTACCCTGATGGCTTTGGCTTTTTATTCATTTTATTTTTTTATAACCAAAAAACGATTTAGAATTTTTAGTTTTTCTGGTTTCTTTATATCTTACAACCATTATTACATAAAATAATGAACTTTTCTTGAAAGGTATTTAATTACCTATATTTTCTTTTTTTAATATTTAAATTATCTTCACTCTGTCATTTATTATTAAGGAAAACGTTTTTATATTTCATAAATTAATTTCTCAAAAAATTATTTATTTATCGACTTAAAATTTTAACCACTTAATCTCCATTTGTTTTGAAAAAAAAAATTATTTTAGAAAAAATTTGCGTTTTTGTTGTCGCACATATATCTAAATACATTTCGTCAGTGAATGAATAGTTCACCAGTGAATAAACACTCAATAACGACGATTTTATGATTTTATTCTTAAAAAGATAATATCTTTTATGCAGAATCCTTATATGAAATGATATAATAATTTTTAAGGATTAGAAAATTATCGTCATGTTAGATAAACGATAAATAGAAAAATTGATATTTTCATATATTTAAAGAAAATGTTCGTTAAGTTTGTAAAAATTTACAAACTTAAATTATAATAAATTATATTTTTAAGACATTGCGATCGGCGAAATATCTGTGATCTCCAGAAAATATCAGTCTCAAATTAAATTGATCTTTTATAGATCAATAAATATTTTATTAAAATGAAAGTCTAAATTCTAGTTTCATAACTTACCTGTTCTTTTTAAGCTATTTCAATATCAACAACGTATTCCAATAGACAAATTTCACAGTTCATGAATAAAAATGTATCGATCGCTGCTGGCATTGTGGTGGTTTCCGTTATCGATGCCAAACATTTTTTAATACAAAAAAGCAAGTTTTTTTTAAATAACTTTTTTATCAAAAGAAATAAAGATAATTTCTTAAAAATGTAACTAAATATTGTAATAAATAATTGTAATAATTGGTTAAAATTTCAAATTAATCAAATATTCTCTGAGCTATAAATATTAAAAAACATTAAAAAAAAAATTTTAATCTCGAATATCTGGTCCTGATGATCACTTCTTTGTGTTTTTTGTGGGCAAAAATAATTTTTTTTTTGTAAAATATAGAATAATAATAATGGTTTTTTAATGATAAAAAATAGAAAGAGTAAAAATAAAAAGTCACAAACCATTAACATAGTCTCACCGTACAAAATAAAGTATTAAATTTTAAATATTAGAATTAAAAATTAATTAACTCTTTCAGTCACAGACGCCACTATAATGGCGTCATTTTATTTTCAGTCTCACCATACAATTCTTTTGACATGGAAGAGTAAATATATGTTTCCAATGTTTTTTTTTTTTTTTGACGTTTAATCCGAATCCAATGTCGAAATTACAGTAAACGTGACTACAACCCCTAAAATGGGGTGAAAACTACACACTTCAATCTCAAATAAAATCGAATTGCGTGACTGAAAGGGTTAAAGGAATCAGTAAATTAAGTTTGAGGAAGCTACGTACCAATGAATTGGCAGCGGTTTTTGTATTGTAGAAATAAACAAAAATAAATACAATCCAAGTTTCAATAACAAATATTGGATAAATATACGGATGTTAAAAAGTAAAATAAATTTTAAATTAATATTTCAATTAATATTTCAATATTAATTGTATAGGTAGAAGCAAGTGGAAGGAAGAGTGTGCCTGAACTTGCAAGTATATTGAAATTTATAATATGTGTAATTTTATATAAGATTAATAATTAGTTGCTTTATAAGAGTTAAGTAAAATTTTTCTGAAATTACTACCATATTATAATACTTGAAGTATTAGTTAAAGCTTTAAACTTTTTATCTTTTCGATATAAATGTGTGTAAAGGGTGTAACAATAATAAGTGAAACAAAAATTTAATTTATTTCCTACGGCTAACTTTATTAATAATTAAACAACTATAAAATTATAAGCGTAATAGAGTATAACGATTAACGCTGAATGCTGGAAAAAGTTATCAACAGAGAGATCTTTCCTAACCATTCAGGTCAATCGCTGAAAGTCAGTCCCTTTTGTTCCTCTCCTTTATTTTCTGCCGTAGGATCTGTAACATAATAGATAATAAAATATTAATTATTTGTCTCTTATAGTCAACGATATTATGTAGATACACAGTAACGTGATGAGGTTTTATGTTTATACTGCCTATAATAGAATGTACGCATATAATAACATTACAGGAAGAGCAAAATGGTAAACAGGATGATGATGTCATAACAACGTAATAAAAATATGAATGTTTTTTTAATAAAAAAGTTTAGTATTGCCTTAATTATAATTAACAAGTTCGAAAGAAAATATAATATTGAATTTCGATTTGGATCTCTTATGCAATCACATGTACGTCATTAAAATAATAGAAAAATAAACTCTGCCCCTCTCCGAAATGAACGTTAACTTACCCAGAACTAGCGGATGCCTCAGCGTGGGCGTAAGAGTTACCGCCGCCAAAACCACCACCGGGATAGTATCCACCTTGGCCTCCATGACCATAGCCTCCATGGCCACCATGACCGTATCCTCCATGGCCACCATGACCGTATCCTCCATGGCCACCATGACCGTAGTCTCCATAGCCGCCGTGACCAAAGCCTCCGTGGCCATAGTCACCGTAGCCTCCCCCGTGGCCACCATAGCCACCACCAAAGCCGCCGCCACCATAGCCACCGTGGTGATGATGTCCTGGATCAGCGGACGCTGCTCTCGCTATGCGAATGTATTCTGAAGGAGAAAACAAGTCGTTCGTTTAACGTTCAGTTATATTTAAAAATAATATTAGGTTTAGAAAGAGGAAATTTGCCGTAATAAATATAACGTGATACCAAACAATTTTTGTGTAAAAAAGGTTTGTTAAAAAATTTAGAAATTTGATTTGAAATATTATCATAAGTGGACTGATGACATGACAACTGAGGTCTGTCGATAACTCAAAATCCATCTTTTTCCATGGTTTTTCTACTCCATTTATTATTTATTATTTGTGAGCCCTTGCTTTTAAAAATCTTAATTTAAATTATAAAACAGAATTTTTTTTTCTTGAAATATCGAACTTTATTTCAGAGTTCACAAATGTGCACACAAAACTGTTATAGTAGATTGTTAAAGTAAATGAATAATAGAAAGTAAATGAGAATTAATGAGATGAATGACAGCACAAATCTTTAAATGTTGAGTGGTGGAAACGAATGGTCCAGCTGTCAATGTAAATGTTAATTGTGTCAATATTTAAAAACATTTCGCAAAAGAAATGCAAAATTTTTGCCTTAAATGAAATACCTTCATCGGTAGCGGGGAAAGCCATCGTCACAGCGACGAGGCCGAGCAAAAGGGCAACCGTAAACTTGGACATTTCGTCAAACTCTTAACACTGAACTGTTTACTGGAACTTAACACTGAAATACGAGGAAGAACTGATGCCGCGAAGGAACGCGCATCGCTTTTATACGCCTCGCAGACGCGCGTACGTGCGTATGTGCGTCCACCTTTGCGTGCGCACGCGATAGGCTAATAAGTTTGGGGCCAGTTTCGCCCAGCCCCTCTCCGGGACCGGAGCCTAAGATCGTCATTGGCCACTCTGCCTCTGAGTTTCTTCAGCTGTCTACGCACGCTTATCCGCCGCAAAATGACCGTGGGATTCCCTTAATATGTTTTCACGTTACATGGCCACTTATGCTAATTGACGGAGCGGCGAGAGAAAAAGGAAGGAAATTAGGATTCGCACGACGGCAGCGGCGACCTCTTGAGAGTTATGAATCGGTCTTTCACGATTCTTTAATGGAGAAGGAAGAAGAACCGCGCGCGGGTAATCACCCAGTGTTTGCATACGATGCTCGGTGACTGGTAAGATTTTTATCATCCTTGGTGATTCGCAAGATCGTACGCGATATTCTTTGTAACGATTAAGAATAGTAATGTTCTTTGAAACGTAATTATTGCGTGCTAAATGTGTCTGCCAAATGAGTATATTGTATAATTAAACCGAATGATTAAATATAATAATTTACTTTGTTTTCATTAGCAAGTATCGTTTAAGTCAATAAAAAATAGACCTATGTCAGATAGAATTCTCACAAAATAGTTTTTGCAAATGTATGCATGTCAAAATATCTTTTTGAGAATCGAAATACATCCGTTCTAAAATTAGCATAATGCGGGCACGTGCAAATAAAATATTTCCTCATCTGAAACTAAAAAGAAAGAGTTTATTTTGTATCTAAAAATAGAATCAATCTTTCCATATTCTTGTTTTTCTATAAAAACAAAATAGTTTATAAATGGTTCAAATATTATTTTTATTGTTGTAGTTGCAATGATAGAATTTTGTACATAATTTCGAAAAAAAAAACTAAATAAAATAATAAACATATAAAAATTTAATGTAATCCCATGCATTAAATATCCCATCCCAGAAAAGTCTGATTAAAGCATGTTTAAAACTTTTTATATCAGTATATAGCTGCTCAGATGAATATTCTGCAGGCATTCCGTTTTTCTATAAAAAATGGGGGATATTCTGAGATCAGAGATATTTTCAAGAAAACATTACATATTATATACAGGCTGATGAAAATGCTTTATTTATATGGAAATACCCAATGAAGTATGAGGAAATTGCAGAATTTTCATTTAAAAAATGGAAAAATCTGAATTTATTCCCCTTACCAGCGCGTCTGATATCCATAAAGTTTGTATATCTAGAAAAAAGAAACATTTCGAATTCTACAAAAGATGTCAACAGTAATAACGACTTTAAATATAATCTCTTATACCATTCTAGTCAGTGGAAGAATAGAAAGTAAACAATAATCCAAAACAATTTATGATTGTATTTGTAACATGCGAATTAGATTTTTCTTGAAAATCCGTTTTGCGATTTACGAAAACACGAAAGCATATAAGGAAAAAATTGTGAAATTTGAGTGATATACTTGTTTAAATGTCAATCATAAATTATATTAGCCAGTTAAAATAAATATATGCTTTAAGCAAGTATAAAGTGGGGCTTATATTAATTTAAAATATACTGGTAAATTCATCTTGTTCTTATACGTAGCTAATTTATTCCACTACAGCAGGTATTTTACTTACTGTAACGAATACTTTGTTATATCACAGCCTAGGAAATATAAAAGTCCTTATGAAAAGTATTGTCATTTTTTTTTAATTTTGTTTATAAAAATTATTTCATTATAGGGTCATGTTTTATACAAAAATTGTCTTTATAAAATGATTTTAAAATGAAACGATGGGTAAACAAAATGACTTTATAATACCTACACGACTCTAACTTTTATCAGAAAATTTTCGTTCGTGAATCGATCGCATTTTTGCCAATCACCTGATCGTCAGCCCCTAATTTTTTTTCTATTGATTTTCAAGAACACATCAAGTGCAATATAGTCTCCTGTGACAAAATCTCACACATACAAGCCAAAGGAATGCCCTCGAGTTACGGAACGGTCTCGGGAATCCCCTCGAAGTGGAGTCAACGCGGAGAAAAAGGAAAGGAGGCTCGACACGAAGACTATATTTATTAGCACTGTGTGGTTCACGGCAGTTCACGTAATGTGAAAACGGCTCGTCCCTGAATTTAACTTATGTCTACTTGAAATTAGGCGTTTTGTTTTAGAGCGTTCATGCAATGAGTATGGTGATTTATGCGTAATATTAATATAAGATGTGTATGGATTAGTTAAATCAACATTGAATAACTATTTAATAATATAAGGTAAAGGTTGAAAAGTTGCGATGCAAAAATATTAAATAAACTTCATAAATTAAAGATCATTATTGTTTTGAAATTAAAATTTCTTATTCAAGTTAACATAGATATCTATAAACTGATAAAATAATTGTATATAGTAGTACTGTTTTCAATAAGAGTATTAAATTTTTTAAAATAATAGATGTGAATAAACATTATTATAGTACATCTCGAAAGTTTCCAGTGTCTGCAGACTTTTGATCTAAAATCGATGTCTTCTATAATGAATTATACTTTTCATTTTATAGAAGAAAAAAAAAAATTTATTATCCTCAAAATAACATTTTTACAACTTCTTTTACATAAATCTTTACAGTCCATTCCAATGACGCAATGTAGTTGTCACCGGAGTGGCTTTCTTAAGTATTAAAAAAAGACATAACAGTAATTTCCGAAATTAATTTACTTTTCGGAAACCTACATCACTCCTAAGTAATTACAAGGTTATATATCTCAAATTTCTCTCAAATCCTTCTCTATGTCTGCAGCTGAAACAGTTCTCGGAATATTCATCTAAAACGATAATATACGTAGAAGCTTAGCTTCTTAAAAGGTGCTTACGAAGTTTGTTTTCCATTCCAAAAGCGATTTTGCATATACTCAACGAAAGAAGAGCAAACACGATCTAAAGTATCGGACCACCTTTTTTCTTTCTCACTTTTGTTACGAGGCACATCTAATTACGCGCCAAAGAACCTCGGGATCACTTTGACGTCACCGCGCTCGCAGAGCCGAGTGGATTTCCTCGCCGTGGACCCATCCGATCTGCTATTTTTGTATACTTGCGAATAGATAGAATCTTGTCTAGTGGTTTTTATGAAACATATCAAAGATTCTTTTAAACTGTCTTAAAAATATCAATATTTATACGTACGTTTAAAAGCTTCAACGAAGTAATGATTTAAAAATTTTAAATATTTCTTAGCAATAAGCATATACCGATTATTGTTTAAACATGATAACAAGTCTGAAAAAAACTGAATAGAAATTAAGATAAAGTATAAAGCGATCTATATCTATCATGCTTTACCTATCAACAACTACGTAATGCCGATTAATGCGAGGAACCTGTTGCCTTATTTATTTCAATTCCTCCATTAATTTCTACGAATCTATGGGAAATTCAAAATGTCGTAATAAAAACCTTCTAGTAATTAAAAAATCTCCACACTGTGGAGATAAATATATTTTATAATACTTTCTCAAGATTAAGACTATTTTAAATTTTTATTGAGCTGAATTTTTCCTAAAGTTTCAGGTGAAACCCATAGTGATTTCTCTTATTTCCACAATTTTGTTCTTTACATCTTGTTCACGAAAAAAAAACTAATCTAACTTGTTTGCATCCGTTAAATGAACTGAGTTAGGAAAAAGTTAAATGAGTATAAAAAAAAAGTAAAATTAACTTTATTTATAGTAAAAACAACTTTATATTTAAAATTAGAATGCCGATTCCACTTTAATAAAATGATGATTCTACTATTTTTTTTGTTATTTCTGCCGATATCGTTGTCAGTAGAATTTTTTTCTAACATAAGTATCGTTATTTAAATGCTGGAGTATTCCGTATGAGAATCAAGCATCGTAATTTATATGTAGTGATCGAGTTGAGTAATTTATAAAATAAGGTATGGTTTTATAGCAATATTATTACTTTGATAATTGAGTTATTCTACGAAAAAGTGAAAAAGTTCATGTTTTAAATGCATTTAAGAAATACAATTTCATTTTAATCGGAACGACAAATGAATTGATTAAGTACACAAGGAATTATCATTCATTTTTGTCATTTTAATGGAATGACGCGATTGATTTGCCTCTTCTTATATATTCATAGATTACACACGCATCATTAAAATTTCTTTACACTTTAATTCATTCTGAATGTGAATAATAAGGAAATCTTCACCTACAAAATTAATGATTACTTTTTCTTAGAAAATGAAAAAATAATGAAATAAACTGAGTGAATCATGTTTACTTTTGTAATAGCAAATTAGAAAGAAACGTATAGATGGATTTTTTTCAGTTTGGTTTCACTTTAATATTTCATAGTTTTTCATATTGTCTAATAGATCTTTTCCTTCAGTAAGTTTATTTTTATTGTTGAAAAAATGAATATATCGACGGCTGAGAGGAAGAAGAACGTATCTCAGCGCGCGAGTAAAGAACGACGTATCTCGGCGTGCGGACGAAGAACGACGTATCTCGGGGCGAGGAAGAAGAACGACGTATCTCGGCGCGCGGACGAAGAACGACGTATCTCGGCGCGCGGATGAAGAACGACGTATCTGTACCTCCAATAAACAATAAACTTGTACCTCCAATAAACATTCAGGATATGCTAACGTTGCTAACTTCTCTACATTAGCTGCTAATGTAGGAAGATCCTCTCCTGGCTTTTGCCGTCTATTTTGAAATAAAGAGTAACTACTTGATCCTAAATGTTCACCAAAACGTGCCTCTAACTTTTCTAACAGGGTCTTCAAATCCGAAGTCTCAGTGTCCTTAAAGCTACTCAAAACGCTTTTCGGCTTACCACGCAAAGAAGCAGCTAAAGCTACCATCTTTTTGTTATCATTCCAATTGTTAAACCTTGCAATTAAATTGAACTGATTCAAATACTCAGACAGAAGTGTCGTACCATCATAAATATCAGGTTTTAGGTTATAACTTAACCCTAAATCGACTGGTGTAACCGAATTTTCAACAAGTGATCTCAAATGAACTATCACCTAACCTAATTGGCTGTGTGTTCCTGTTACTTATGTCAACCACGTTTGTTGTTGGTATTGTTTGCGTGCTAGAATGTGGGGCAGTACTCATCTGGTTTAATTTTTAACGAAACTGACCAAGTTGTTCTTGGACAGAGAGTCGCTCTGCCCGTAGTTCATCGATGGTACGCTGACCCTCGATCACTTCAGCGTCGCGTACCCGTAGCTCCGCCGCGAGGTGTTTTTTCTCGGTGCTGCAATGTTGTAGTGTCACTTCAAGCTGCTGACGTCGTTGATCTCAACCTCATAATTAGCTTCCAACTCTTCGAGTCGTTGTTGGTAAATATCCATTTGAGTCCTAGCCTCATTAAGTTTCAAGAGCGTTTCATGAAGAAGAGTAGACTGGAGAACACCGACCTTCGGTGAGACATCAACCACCGTCAATGAGTCATCGGTCATCACGCGCGCATGAGTCACCAAGCGTGCACCAGTCATCGAGCGCGAGTCACAGCCATGAAATGCGAGTCGTCAGGCGAACTTAAATCGACGAGAACCGGATCAGAAATTGCAGGGTTAGAAGTACCTGTTTGATGTTGGCTTAAATTTTCACCAGCAGCAGCAACGGTCTCGGCATTGGTGGTGTTGACCACAGCAGTTTCGGTAGCAGCAACTTCGATGGCAGCAACTTCGGCAGCAGCCGTGCTCTGGTCCTCGTCTTGAAAGGTGTACGAGTCGTTTTCGATGACTTCTCAAATCCCTTCATTTTGTCTTCAAAATCTTCGGACGAACCCCCAATGTTGCACTCACACGTACAATAAATAATAACAACTATTTATAAAGAATAAGAATATAATTTGTTCAAGATTATAAACACAAAAGATTAAACGTGTCATCAACAAGCTCTTAAATCAACTAACTGAAAAACTAAATCGACTCAAGAACAACAAACTAATCGCTTAGCAACACTTTCGTTCTTCTCATGTACGATGATAGACCGATACATAACAATACTATCAACAATGTTTTATTTTGCATATTTGCCATTTTGTAAAGAATGAAAAGTAGTATTTCGTTTTTTTAATTATCCTTTCAATGTAGTAGTGTTTATCCCATTTAACATTGTAATCAAACGTAATTTTGTATCTTATTATTATATTTTTATAATTATATGATCTTTGAAATGTGATATTGATTTTTCCGATCTTATTTATAGCTATTGTATATAATATTTCTGTGTCAAATCGAATTCTGTTAAATCATAAGCAAAAATTGACTATATAAGGTGTGTATTGAGTTAAAGGGTGTTTATATAGGTTTAGATCATCAGGAATTGATTGTACATAAAAATGTTAAATAGAAAAAGTTTTGTTTAAATGTTGTCTATATCTTTTGTATTTAACATATTTGTATCAAGTCAAATCCTTAGCTAAAATCGACTATTTCAGGTGTATTTAGGCATTAAAAATCATTTTTATAGGTCTAATTTGTCAGAAATTAATTTTACATGAAAATTTTAAATGGAAAAATGTTTTGTTTAAATATTATATACAACTTTTGTATTTAACATTTTTGTGTAAAATCAAATCCAGTCAAGTTATATCCGAAAATCGTCCATTTTTATGTATATTTAGGCGTTTAAAATGGTTTTTATAAGTCTAACTCGTCAGGAATTGATTTTACATGAAAATATTAAATGGAGAAAATGGTTTGTTTAAATATTATCTATAACTTTTGTATTTAACATTTTTGTGTAAATTCAAATCCTGTCAAGTTATAGTCGAAAATCGTCCATATTTTACTTTTTTGCCGTTTTTCACAGTTATGTAGGCAAATATTGCTGTAGCAAAAAATACCCAACAGAAAAAAGGTGTCTTTTAATTAGTTTTAGTAGATAAACTTGTAGTTATTAACTTAAAATTAATTTTTCTAGATATTGCGCTTAAAAAAAGATTTTTTCGGACTACCGGTTAGGATAATTAGAGGAGTATTTTCTCGGAATCCCGGTGAAATCTATCGAAAATTCATTGAGATAATCAGGTAACTTGATTACATACGAACATACAGACATACATACATTGTGGGAAGTGTCTAAAATAGACTCTGGATGGGGGGAAAATCATTTGTATACCCAAATTTTAGGTATAATAGAGTTAACAAATTTTACTCTGGCGAAATTATAACGCTCTCGCGAGCAGCGGTCGTACTTAACGAGCAGCGGTCATACCTAAAAATGAGATCAATATTGGAAGTATAGTTGGTATGCGATTGAATGTATGTCTGAGATGGATGATTATGTAGGATTAAGTTTGTTTTAATTAAGCTATTATAGAAGTTTTCTCCGTTAGAATCGATCTTATTGCAACTCCAGTGGATATGATGGGCATTAAAATATCCCATGAAGATAGCGTGGTTACTTTTGTTTATATGATTTAATATTTGATCCTATTGTGTATTGGTAAGAGTTACACTTGGGGCTCTGTAACAAATAATTATGTCTAGAGCAGGTTTTATGTTCGTTATAGTTGTACTTGCTATTTCGACTGATGTGTGAGGGCTTGTGACTTTTGTGTTCTCTTTGTACGCTAGATTGTTACGGATGAGAGGAATATTATTCCTCCTCCGGTAGTATCTTGTCGGTTTTGTCTAAAAGTGTTAAAACCGGCGAATTAGAAGTTGTCGATCTTCTTGGAGAGCCACGACTCGACGCAAATGAAGATATCGAGCTTGTCAGTATTTTGGAGACTTCTTTCTTGTTTCCAATGCTTCTTGAGTCCCAGAACAGTATTTTTAAATTGGATTGGCGTAGCGAAGACATATTTTCTTAGATTTATATTGCTGAGAATTCTATTAAATTTTCTGAGTAGCTTGATTTTGCATCCGAAGATGCAGATTCTATTGAGTTTTCTGTATCGTAGAGTTTTCTTTTAATTCTTTGACATCTTGCTTTTAGGCTTTGGTCTTTGGTGTGAGTCCTTGATTATTCTTTTTCACATGAAACAAAACTTATTTAAGAAAACATGACTTATATACACACACACACACACACACACACACACCAGGGGGGCTGCGCCTCCTACTCGCTCCGCTTGTCAACCCCCCAACTTTGAAAAATAAGACCTTGAAGACTTTGAACCTATTTATTTTCAGGTAGTGATTTTTTTGAATATATAAGAGTACATTTACGCTATCAATTTCGATTTAAAAATCTTTTGTTGTATTTTATTTTTATTATTTTATGTATAAACTGAAACTTAAATAAATTTCGTATACCGATTTCATTTAGCTATTGATTTAGATCTCTTATAATATCGTTTAAACAATTTCTCATTTATTTTATACTATTATTGCGTATATTTTATATTGTGAAATTTGTTTTTTGAAAATATAAGAGCATAATCACTTTACAAATTTTGATTTAAAAATATTTTCTTTGATTTTATTTGTATTTTTATATGAATCAAATCGAAACTTAATTAAATTTTATATACAATTTTCATTTAGCTAATTATTAAAATCTCTTATCATTCAAATAATTTCTCCTTTATTTTATACTTTTATTGCGTATATTTTATATTGAGAAATTTGGTTTTTAAATATATATGAACATATATGAACATATTTTTTAATAAATATATGCAATAAATATATATACATATTTACTTATATAACTAATTGTTTTTTTTAATTATCAAGAATTTCTTCCCAAACAATATTTTCAATTTCTAGCAGTTCAAATCCGTATCTCTCGGTTCAACTCCCGGAGATATAATAGCCAGATTTTGGAGACTTCTTCTTCTATCAATGTGACAATTTTTTATAAGTTGTTTGAAAATAAATTTTTGATCTTCATTTAATTTTGTAAACATATCTTCGAATATTTCCTTACTAATTGAAATTATTTTACTATCGTATTTTATATCATTTATGATGGGATCAGGTTCAGGTAATCCAAAAGCTGTACAAGATAAATCTTCCAACAGTAATAATTTATTTATATGATCTAAAGCTAAGTTATCTTTATTTTCATGAAAATCTTCACTAAAGTATTTTTTAAAATTTTCTCAAATAATATTGGCTTGAATATTTTCTGTTAGTAGAAACGAAGTAAAAAATTTACGTAATTGAAAAGGTAACATGATACGACATGCTTCTTCAAAAATTTTTTAAATTTGTAAATAGTTTTCTATTAAATCCATTGCAGTCGCAGCTTCTTTATGAGTATTATACGTTACATTTTTATATGTACGTAAATCTTTAAAAGAAGTAGCGCCTTTTATACGACTTAATATTAATTTTAAAGCGAATTTTTCAGAATCTTTTGGAGATACTATATTTAAACGTCTACTAGCATAATATTTTTGTTCACGTTCACGTTTTTCCCAAACTTTTTTTTGCGTTAAATATATAATAATGCGGTATATTAACGTATTTTATATTATTTACAAATTTATCATTTTTATTCAAGTCAAATCACACTGTTAAAGTTGTTTTCCAATTATCAAGAGCATCTATTTCATAATTTTCTTCAAAAACAATTTTTTGTTGATTTTCTGTATGAACTGCTAAACGGATAACAGTATGACTCCTTCCACATAAGGGAAATTTTTGTAACCGCCATGCTGCTTCCATTGGGCTCAAGTACCGGCCATCAATATATTCAGTAATTTCATCATATATTCCATTTCTTTTGTCATCATTTTTTTTAATGTACAAAAAGCTCTATCACTACCTTTATGTATATAATCAAAAATATATTTGATGCTTTGAATTGAAGCACAATATTCAACATTAATATGACATTTATATTTTTCTAATAAAAATTTATTGTAAGGAACTACCATTGAATTATCTACTGGAATAATTTTTTTACTTCTTTTAAGTCGATATGTGTAATTATCAGAAAAATTATTTGTTCGTTTATATTGAGGATAACCATTTTTTTTTAAATGTTGTTGACGATTGAAAAGATTTAGGAAAACTTTTTTACAAATGTCTTTTCACTATGTGGTCCATGTAACACATGTTTTATAACTAATTTTTGTAATTTTTTATCATTATTATAAGGTATCTCAGCAGAAATGTGTTTATTAATAGCTTCTGGTGTCATTAATTTATTTTTATGATCTAATGTTACTACAAGATGTGCATGCGGTAATCCTCTTTTCTGAAATTCAATAGTATACACATAAAATAATCTAACTGTAATATTTGGTATATCATTGGGCAGGGGGTGCCATAGCCGTATCATTACCGACTGAGCAATTGGCACAGTTTCAAGCTTATTAAAAATAAAATACGTAGAATCACAAAAAATCAAGAGAACACCCTTCTGCGGTTTTGAACGTTCTATCATCCAGTAAAAGTTTGAAGTCGAAATATCAAGTGGTTTTTGCAAAAACTTTGAACAAAACAAAATTCGGTTTCGTTCAAAGTTTTTGCAAAAACCATTTGATATTTCGACTTCAAATTTTTTCTGGGTGATAGAACGTTCAAAACCACAGAAGGGTGTTCTCTTGATTTTTTGTGATTCTACGTATTTTATTTTTAATAAGCTTGAAACTGGGTCAATTGCTCGGTCGGTAATGGTAGGACTATGCCACCCCGTTAATACATTTTTTAATTCTTTCCACTTAGGATTACACGTCATAGTTATAAATAAATCAGGTCGACCAATATTTCTTACTATTGCCATTGCATCTTGATAATATTGCTGCATATATCTAGGACTACCTATATAAGTTGCTGGTAGTACAAAAATATTTCCTAGTCTTTCTTTTTTTTCAAAATTTTCTGATATATTTAATGCACTATTTATAATATGATCCCTCAAACCTTAATAACATTCAGTACGTAATTTTTTTTGTTTCTGCCTAAAATAATTCATTCTATTGTATTCTATCATAATATAGGCATGTAAAAAGAATTGTTGTGTTAGTCTCCCTCCAAATAAAAGTGGATTGAAATTTTCTGAATTTGGTCTGTAAGCTAATCTATAAGAATAGTGCTGTAATATTGTTAGAAGGTTTTCTTTTGAATCACATGGCTTTTTAGTATAACCAATACTCCAGCCTAAATCTCCTGAAGGAAAAAATAATGGAAATACCATTGGGTCATCATGATGTGATAATTTACTTAAATATGTGTATTCTTTTTCATTAGAACTATTTTTCGGAAAATGCATAGATCATAATTATGAGGGATTCCTGATTTGGAAATAATTATAGCTGCACATTCCGACGTTAATGGTTTAGTATAATTATGTTTTTGATTATTATTCTTACGAACAAAATATAATTTATAATTTGAAAGTTTCTCTATATTAGTTATTTCGTGTAAATATTTATACTGTTTAGCATAAGGATTACTATTTAAAACTTCAGTCAATAATTTTAAATGTTCTTGAGTTAAATCTTTATTACTCTTTATTTTCATTTCAATTGCAGTATTGTCATCATATATATAAGCAATTCCTGGGAAATTTCCCTTTTACGTCACCAAAAAAAATGAAAAATTTTTTTGAATGCACACTTACCACGCAAGGTTTTTCTCGTTTCTTGAACCTTACAGAACGTGAAAAAATGTGTGTTCCAAGCCGATTGAGTGGTATCATTTTTTTACAGCACTTTTAATTTTTCTTATGGAAATTTAACATGGGAAAAATGGGTGAGAAGTTGTCATTGATGATGAACTAATAACAAGCTATTGAAGGGGCCAAACCAAATTCCACAAAAAAGCGATTAAAGTTGAAGAATAGAGCTTTAATTTGAGAGGGCAATCGTCAAAATCGGTCGATTCGGTGCAAAGCTACGTGAATTTGAAAATGAATGAAAAGTGTGAAAAATGACGAAAATTTTAAGAATTACGATGATTTGGCAAAAATCACTCATTTTTGGTCATTTTTCGCCATTTTCAAATTCACGTAGCTTTGCACCGAATCGACCGATTTTAACGATTGCCCTCTCAAATTAAAGCTCTATTCTTCAACTTTAATCGCTTTTTTTGTGGAATTTGGTTTGGCCTCTTCAATAGCTTGTTATTGGTTCATCATCAATGACAACTTCTCACCCATTTTTCCCACGTTAAATTTCCATAAGAAAAATTAAAAGTGCTGTAAAAAAATTATACCACTCAATCGGCTTGGAACACACGTTTTTTCACGTTCTGTAAGGTTCAAGAAACGAGAAAAACCTTGTGTGGTAAGTGTGCATTCAAAAAAATTTTTCATTTTTTTTTGGCGACGTAAAAGGGAAATTTCCCAGGAATTGCTCATATATAATTGACCACACGAAGGTTCTGCATTTTTTTTTGGTAATAAAGTATTTGGCGTTATATGACAAACGTGTTTTTGAATTTTTAAATTATAAATAGCTTTTTTCTTTTCGTATTTTACGTTTGCACTAAATGTAGCAAAGCAAAATAAGTTATTATAATATCTGATTAAAGTTCGAAAATTATTATCATATAATAATAGATTCTTTAGTGTTTTATTATACACGGTGACCCATTTTAATCGCCGCACCCGGATTTCTCGGAACCTAAGCCAGATAGAGAAAAATGGTTCAGACAAAAGTTATAGGGGATAAAGGGGGCCACATAATGGCGCTAACATCTTTGATCTTGAACTTGACCTTTGAGGTTATTTCAAGGTCAAAGTGGTTTTTTCATATGGAAACACCTAGTTTTGACCCCGGATTCGGAAAGAGCGGGAAATTTTACGTTCAAAATCATATTAAGTGGACGTAGTAAGGATTGTTTCCTTTGGGGTGCTTAATTAAAGTGAGTCCCCTTGCCTCTCACTGTTCGGGGTGCTTGATTAAAGTGAGTCCCCTTGCCTCTCACTGTTCGGGGTGCTTGATTATAGTGAGTCCCCTTGCCTCTCACTGTTCAGGGTGCTTGATTATAGTGAGTCCCCTCGCCTCTCACTAATGTAAATAAATTTTTATTTAACCTCGAAGCAAGTGTTCGAAGAGTTCGTTTATCACTCGAAGGGAGCAGACGTGTTTACGCTATACTCTGAAATAATCCCTAATAAGTGCGAGGTCCGTGTGTTAACGAGTCACAGTGTTTAATTATACTCGAGTATTTAGTGCCTGTGTAACAAGATAGTGCAGTATCGAGGCGGCCGGTCCGCATCGATACTAACAACAAAGGAGATGGCCTCCGCAAGCGGAGGCCCTCATACGAACTCTCAAGAAGATACTATGCAACAAACTCCCACACCAGCAACTTACTCCATAGTCACAGCTCAAAGTACGGCTCCCAAAAAAGAACACGCAATCATTATCGACTCGATTGAAGGTCTTACCATCGATGACTACCTAGATGGACTAGAACAGCTGCTTGATTTAAACAATGTCAAATATATTTCAAAAATATCCGGAAGTAGAGTATGTATATATTTAAATAGCAAGAGTCATGTTGAGTGTTTGAAAAACAAAACAATTAAAATCAAAGAACATAACTTATCCATCAGACCCCTAGTAAACAACAATAAAAGAGTGGTAATTTCGAATGTACAGCCAGTTATCCCGAATCAAACTATCATTGAAGCTCTAAGAGCAAAAGGTATTACAATCGTATCGAACATTGGTGAAATGCGAGCAAACTCAAGTAAGCCAGGTAGGTCACATATCATGTCTTTCCGACGTCAATTTTTCATTAAAGAAGAAGACGAAAAACTATTACCCGAATCAATTCAGATAACGCATGATAACACGACTTATTGGACTTACCTATCCACCGATTCGGCAGCCTGCTTTGTTTGTAAACAAAGTGGACACATTTCGAAAGTATGCCCCAACGTAAACATCAACACTCTAAATTTTACTCAATTAAATAACTCTCCAAATATTCGCCCAATATCTAAGGATACCAAAGAAACTTCTACTACAACCAACGTAAAATCCAATCCCGCAGAAATTAATAATTTAGAATCAAATGAAACCACTCAATCCACATCACAACCACTAATACCCAACGAAGTTAAACGCACACACTCCCAGATTAGCTCAAATGAACCCGAAAACAACGTCATTATACATACGAACACATTTACCTCACCTATGCCGAAACATGTAGCCAAAAAAGGCAAAACAGATCTAGAAATCACATCCAGTTCAGACAACCCAAAGCCACTCACGAACAATGCTTTGAATAATCAAAAACCGGATAAACTAGATAAAATGTTAATAGCTGTGAAAGATTATCTAAATAACGCCAACACTCTCCTAGATTACGACCAACTCAAAAACTTACTAGAAAACGTCGCAGGAGTAAAAAATCCCACAGATATCGTGCTTCAGTACACCGATGATTTAGAAGCCTTCAGAAATTTCATTCAAGAAGATGTATATCCGAATGTACGTAATAGCAGCATAAAGTATAAGTGCACGGCATTATTAAAAAGGTTAAAGTTAAACACAGATACGTTCACTCCGCAACAAACACCAACCAACTCAGACGATGAAGACTCCCAAGACAACTCAACCAATAAATCCAACAAAAATGGCGAACCTCATTCAATGGAATTGTAATGGCTTTAATAGCCAAAAAGAATACCTACAAGATATCATCAACAGCTACAATGTTGACATCATATGTCTACAAGAAACAAACTTAAAAGAAAACCAGACAATTAAACTTAAGGGATTTACGTCATACAATAAAATTCGCACAGACTGTAGAGCTGCTAGCGGAGGAGTAAGTATCCTTGTGGGAAACAGTATGTACAGCGAAGAAATCAAACTCCAAACTAAACTCGAAGCAACCGCAGTCAGAATAGCAGTAGGGAACAGATTAACAACAGTGTGCAGTATTTATTTAAGTAATCGATACGAAATCGACACATCTCTCCTAGAAAACCTGATCCAACAACTCCCTCAGCCTTTCATCATCACAGGCGATTTTAATAGTCATAGTAAGACATGGGGCTCATACAAAAGAGACAAAAGGGGCGCACTTATCGAAGAGCTCTTAACGAAACTTGACTGCCTAGTACTGTTAAATGACTCATTCCCAACACACCTTAACTCATATACAGGGAATTCCAGTGCTATCGACCTCAGCATATGTAATCCAAATATTGCTCCGCTATTAGACTGGCAAGTCCTAAGCGATTTATACGGTAGTGACCACTACCCGATTAATATAAGAATAAACCTACCCGGTAAATACAATAGCATCCATACTCCAAGATGGAAATTTGATAAAGCCGATTGGACAAAATACCAAAAAAAATTAAACACGAACTTCAGTAATTTAAACAATCACATAGAACAAAACGATAATAACCATAGCAATATCAACGACATAATAAACAACTTTACCAAGACCATAATAGATGCAGCTAACGCAAGTATACCGAAGACGAAGGGCTATAATCAAAATAAAAAATCCCCATGGTGGAACTCCGAGTGTGAAAATGCTATAAAAGAGGCTAAAAAGGCCCTCAATAAATACAAAAGAAACCGCACTATCGAAAATAAAATTGAACACCAACGTCGAAAAGCCATCGCAAAGAGAACAATAAAAAATAGTAAAAAATGCTCGTGGATAGAATTCGTAAAGTCTATTAACAACCAGACTTCTACCAAAGAGATGTGGAAAAAAATAAAGTCTATTGAGGGAAATTATCAACCTGCTATTCCCGCCTTAAAAGAAAACAACGTAATCATAACTGACCCTATAAAAATAGCAAATACTATGGCCAAATCCTTTTCAGATAATTCCAGCGATGATAACCATAATAAAGAATTTCTCGAACACAAGATTTCGATAGAAACCAGTGAGGATCTCGATGATACCGCAACTTCAGATAATGAATGCATAATTAACAGCGAAATATCTATAGAGGAGTTAAAAAGCGCTATCACTCTATCCAAAAATACAAGCCCGGGACCAGACAGAATTCCCAACATCCTTATTAAACAATTACCCCCTAATGCATTTAATACTTTACTAATCATTTTTAATATAATCTGGACAAAAAAAGTCTTCCCTGACATATGGAAACAAGCCACCGTTATACCTATTTTAAAACCTGGAAAAGACAAATTTAGCAAAGATAGCTACCGACCAATAGCTCTCACATGCTGCTTATGCAAACTTTTAGAAAAAATTATAAATAAAAGGCTACGGAGATATCTAGAAGCTAATAATATACTTATGAAGAATCAAAGCGGATTCCGCGAAAAGTGCTCCACAAACGACTGCTTAATGTTGCTAGAAACAAATATATAAGAAGCTTTTCAAAACAAACAACATCTAATTGCAATCTGCCTAGACATGGAAAAAGCCTATGATCTATTATGGAGACGTAGAATATTACATTTACTCGCAAAATATAAAATCACTGGTAACATATTTCATTTCATCAAAAATTTTTTAAACAATAGAAGTATTCAGGTTAGAATATCCAACCACTACTCTAATTCTTACAATATAGCAAATGGCGTCCCTCAAGGGTCGGTTATTAGTGTAACGTTATTTCTCCTGGCCATAAATGACATACAAGAGCACATCGCTCCTCCTATTGTAAGTTCAATCTTCGCGGATGACGTCACTCTCTTTATCAAAAGTAAAAACCTAAAATCAGCCCAAAACATTATTCAAAATACACTAAATGACCTAGTTAGCTACGCAAATAAAGCAGGATTCAAGTTCTCCATCAACAAAACGCACGCAATTATTTTTACCAGAAACAAGAAGAAAAAACATAAACTATCACTATACATCGGAAATAAGCCAATTACCATAGTACACGAAACCAAAATTCTCGGACTTACCTTCGACGAAAAACTAACCTGGAAACATCATATCGCCAATCTCAAGGACCAATGTTCACGTAGACTAAATATTCTCAAAATACTCTCGGCTAAGAACTGGGGCGCGAACCAAAAAACACTCTGCAGCACGTATAAAGCCATAATTCAATCCAAGATAGACTACGCCTCCATTATCTACAACTCTGCTAAAGAATATATTCTTAAAAAACTTGATCCATTACTCAACTCGAGTATGAGAATAGCCACGGGAGCCTTCAAAACGAGCCCTACCAAAAGTATCTTAAGTGAAAGTAACATGGTACCCCTCAACCTAAGAAGGAAAAAGCTAAGCCTCAAATATCTAGCAAAAATAGCGAATTCACCTAACAACCAAGTCTACCACCTAATAATGAAAGCGAAAGATATAGCAATACCAAATAGTACATATAAGCCCTTCTATGTAAGAACAAAAACTTACCCCAACGAACTAGACTTAAGCTTTCCAGACTTTTATAAACACAATACACCACATAAATACTATTGGGTATACAATCTCACTGATGAAAATATATTAATAAACCACGATGCCGAATTAGAACTGCTTACGATAAAAAATAGATACCCAGATCACACAAATGTTTTCACAGCTATCTCAGATAACGGAAGATCGATAGGAGCTGCAGCCACTCTACCGAATGATGAGAAAATTCTCCTAAAATTACCCAACTGGTTCAGTCTAAACTCCTGCATAGCTGCTATAATACTAAAAGTAACTGAGTACGCCTCAACATACAATATGAAAATAATTATCCATACCAACAACTTAATATTTACAAAGAAAATTTTAGAGAACGCATACAACAATAACATCTATAGCAAAATATTTAACCTAATTAACTCATCTAATAAAAAAATAAAACTGTTATGCTCCAATTTATCATCTGCCATATCCAACGAAACCGCAAAAGAAGCTAAATTAGCCTGTGAATTATCCTTCCCCGTAGCCCAAAAAGTACCTTGTATTGAAGACTACTACAATTTGATTAACAAGAAAATCATTAGCGCTTGGAATAAACTCTGGAAAAGTGATAGAAATACCCTTAGTCGTATCAAACCTCACGTCTTTTCTCCAAATCCAGCACTAAAATTCAATAGGAAAGATCAAGTTATATTAACAAGGATAAGGATAGGTCACACTAGGCTGACCCATCAACATATTTTCAATAAGGAGGAAAAACATAAATGTACAATCTGCGACTTACCAGTATCAGTCAAGCACGTACTCCGCGATTGCCCCAGTTATAATGAAAAAAGGAAATCACACAAGTTACATAGTAATCTTTCAGAAATACTCAACAACCCATTAAAATGCAGAAATGTTATCAACTTCATAGATGCCATCGACTACAGAAAATCCATTTAACATATATTAATTAAATTACTTATCACATTATCACTGTACTCAACTTTTGTACCTATTTCAGCGTATAAATTTTTATGTAAATATTACTTGTATATGTATATATATTTATTACAACAAACTATGTAACAACTGACAAGTCGCTAATACCCAATACGGGGGATGCGACTTTAAAAAAAAAAAAAAAAAAAATGTTCGAAATGACGACCATTTGCTTCAAGGCACATAGTCAAACGCCTTGGAAAATGGCGAACTGTGTTCTGCAAAGTTTGTCTCGGAATGGCAGCGCATGCTCGACGAATCCTATCCTGCATATCTGCTCTTGTAGTGGGTTGTTGCTCAAAAATAGCATTTTTCAAATACCCCCATAAACAAAAGTCTGATGGTGAAGTATGGGATGAAGAAGCAAGCCATTTCACCGGAACTCCTCAACCAATCCATCTAATACTAAAGTGTTTATTAAAAAATGCTGTTATTATGAGCGTGAAATGTGGTGCTCCACTATCCTGCTAGAACCTGAAAAATAAATTTAAAAGAACCATTGACGGAACCTATTTTCTTCGTAGATGTGTTTTTAATGATTACATTATCAAAATTAGTATTTCTGAAATTCGAACTCTACTAATTCACATTATTTACATAAAACAAAAAAGTAAAAGGAAGTTTTAGTTTTATTTGCAATTAAAATAAGAAATAATGCTTTATTGAATTGAATACCTTTAATGTTTTAACGATTATTTTATTTTAAAATTTAAAATTAAAAAAGTGTGACAAACGAAGTATTCATGGCAATTACAGTTAGCTAATAAAAGTTACCGTAATTTTCCAACGTTTTTACTTTTTAGGCGCGACCGTATACGGGCGAGCCTTATAATTATTAATATTTTTGATACCATTTTACTATTTAAATTTAATAGTAATTAATAGCTGGCTCTGAAATGGCTGACTATCCGCCCAACGAGATCGTTGATATGATTTTGGTTTTAGGAGCAAGCCAAAATAATTATCGTGGTGCGGCAAGACTTTATGCTGAACGCTATCCTGACAAACGACATCCTGACGATAGAGCTATCAGACGTTTAATTCAAAGAGCTCGTGGTGAACACGTGGTTCGCCAACGTAGGCGCCATGAGTATGATGAAAATGATAATCGAGTTGTAACTATCCTTGCAATAATTCATCTTGACCCACACATTAGCGCTCGTCGAGTCGAAAGAGAAATTGGTATTCCAAGAAATACTTTTTTAAGAATTATGAAGGTGCTTCAACATCACGCGTATCATATTACTTTGGTTCAAGAGCTACAGTTTCAGCATTTCCAACAGCGTATTGTGTTTTGCCAATGGGCTTTACAAATGATAGAAAATGATCCAGACTTTTTTAACTTTGTTCTTTTTTCTGATGAGGCACAATTTCAAAGTGATGGGGAACTGAATAGGCATAATTGCCATTATTGGTCTGATGTGAATCCTCATTGGATCAGAACTGTAAACCATCAAAGACGTTGGAGTATTATGGTATGGTGCGGGATTATCAAGGGATATTTGATTGGCCCTTATTTTTTTGAAGCAAATGTAAATCAACATACCTATTCGACGCTAATAAGAGATAAACTACCTGGATTGATGGAAGATGTTGATTTAGAAACGCGACGAAGAATGTGGCTCCAGCAGGACGGCGCAGCACCACATTTCGCTCGAATTGTAAGGGCTTTTTTGAATGAGCACTATGGTAACAGATGGATTGGTCGAGGAGGTCCGGTTAACTGGTCTGCTTGCTCACCCGATCTTACATCACCAGATTTCTATTTATGGGGGTATTTAAAAAATACTGTTTTTGAGCAATAACCCACTACAAGAGCAGATATGCAGGATAGGATTCGTCGAGCATGCGCTGCCATTCCGAGACAAACTTTGCAGAACACAGGTCGCCATTTTCAAAGGCGTTTGACTATGTGCCTTGAAGCAAATGGTCGTCATTTCGAACACTTGCTTCGAGGTTAAATAAAAATTTATTTGCATTAGTGAGAGGCGAGGGGACTTACTATAATCAAGCACCCCGAACAGTGAGAGGCAATGGGACTCACTATAATGAAGCACCCCGACCAGTGAGAGGCAAGGGGACTCACTTTAATCAAGCACCTCGACCAGTGAGAGGCAAGGAGACTCACTTTAATCAAGTACCTCGAACAGTGAGAGGCAAGGGGACTCACTATAATCAAGCACCCCGAACAGTGAGAGGCAAGGGGACTCACTTTAATCAAGCACCTCGACCAGTGAGAGGCAAGGGGACTCACTTTAATCAAGTACCTCGAACAGTGAGAGGCAAGGGGACTCACTATAATCAAGCACCCCAAACAGTGAGAGGCAAGGGGACTCACTTTAATCAAGCACCTCGAACAGTGAGAGGCAAAGGGACTCACTTTAATTAAGCACCCCAAAGGAAACAATCCTTACTACGTCCACGTCGTTGTTTCTGGGTAGCGCAAAAAGTAAGGTTAATACATTTATAACAGAAGCTTCAACGATCTTAAAGTTTCCGTTAAAAAATCATTTTGCCCTTGATAAAAATTTTTCAGGGTTCAGGATGTGTGGGTTTGGGGTGTATGGTATTAGCATGCATGGGGTAGGGATGTGTGGGACTGGGGGGTGTGGGGTATGGTTGTGGGACCGGGCTGTAGCAGTTCAGCATGTGAGGGCATGAAGTGTATGGGGTTAGGATGTGCGAGTTTGAGTTTGGTTTACTAGGATGTGTAAGTTTTGGGTGTGTGGGTTCCTCTATTAAGCCTACGATCAATTTGAACCAGCTTAGCCTGTGGTTCATGGAAAAAAAACGAATTTAAACGGACTTTTCTGAGTTTGACCTAGATTTGACCTTGAAATGACCTTGGAAAAAATTTCTCAATATGATTTTGAACGTAAAATTTCCCGCTCTTTCCGAATCCGGGGTCAAAACTAGGTGTTTCCATATGAAAAAAACACTTTGACCTTGAAATAACCTCAAAGGTCAAGTTCAAGGTCAAAGACGTTAGCGCCATTATGTGGCCCCCTTTGTCCCCTATAACTTTTGTTTGAACCATTTTTCTCTATCTGGCTTAGGTTCCGAGAAATCCGGGTGCGGCGATTAAAATGGGTCACCTTGTATATACTTAGCGGAGACAAAATTATTTTACCCTTACTACAACAAATTGATTTATTATTTTCTTCTTTCCAATATACTGCCGAACAAAATTTACAAACATAACTCATATTACCAAAATATGATTCATACTCTAAATTTTTATTTTTACTACATTTCTGTTTATTTACTTTTAACGTAGAAAAGAATGATGACGCGAGATGTTCGAGGATGAGCTCGCCAACGCCCCTCCTACACTATATATATATAAGAGAAAGAGAGAGTAGAAGAGAGAGATAGAGAGAGGGGGAGAGAAAGAACTAACGAAGGCACTCAATCCGTCTCTCGCCGTTTTCTCATGCTCTGTTTGCAGTTGCTGCACTTTTCTTTGGGAAGAAAAAATACGGACAGCGTTCGACTTGTAATTGAACTGTCAAATGAATGCGCATACGCCGCGCTGTGCTCGCGTGAGTTTGGCGTTATCCTTGATTTGAATAATTAAGAAGTTTCCTTTCAAAAAGTTGCTCTGTAATTAATTGGTCTCGTTAATTGCGGAGAAAAGGCACGCATTATAATAAATGCGCGAACGCGCTTCTTGCGCTGATGGCAGGAGGGTGGCATAGTTTGTTTTCAGAAAGCAGCCTGTTATTTGTGTATCGAGGTGAAGAACTGACAACGGAGCGATGCAAAAGTTGTCGACAGAAGTGTCTTCTGCATCACAGATAGTTGTCATTAGAGGGATAATGCGGAGGGACACGGAGGGACAATGCAGACCCCAAATAACGCAAAAAAACAGCGAATTTTACGTTATTTTGTGGAGGGCACTTTGCGGAGGGACGCGGAGGGACGCGGAGGGTTAACGACTCAATTCAGCTTACAACTATATAGTATAGTAAGATATATATATATATATATATATATATATATATTGCAGTGTACAACTGTTTTAGGGGAGAGTTTGAGATTTAAATGTAAGATTCACGCGATGGTTGATAATAGTAGCTTTTTGGTAGAACCGATGGTTCTAATATTTTTTTGCACTGTAGCATATCTGCTACAGCCTCCAAAAGTTGATATAAATGTGAATGTACACTAAATGATTTTTTTCTTTATAAGAGTAACTATATACTTCATATTTCCTTAGTATCGATTCCTGCTATTTGAAATATAAAGATTCTAATAACATTTTAAGTACTATTTTCAAAACTCTAATTCAACTGCAACCATGTATTACACTTTTATTTCTATCTTTGATTAAATAAACAATTATTTCTTGGAGTCAACCTCGCAGTCAAAATTTTATGTTAATTAATTTTACATTCAGCAAAAATATCATTGTAACCGATTGCTTCAGATTAAATTCAATCGGGAAATATCGTATAAAATCAGATTCCGATTGATGCGGCATTGAAACTGATTCAGTTTCAATCGGGGGGCCCCGATTGATCCGATTACAATGATTCCGCATTCACTTACCGCTAAATTCAGTATGAATTGATCAGATTTAATCCCTGATTTTTTAGCAGGGTTACTATAAAAGTTTGTACATAGAATTAATAAAAAATAACAAAAACTATAGGAAATACACATATTTTAAAAATATATGATTTCGAACAAATCAAAATTTTAAGTGAAGAGAAGATGGAGCTAGGAACTCTAATTTTGGGCTCGAAAATATTTTTAGTTTAGGTAAAATATTATTTTATATTTTATATTTTATTATTATATATAGATTAATAATTATTAATTATGATAAAAATTAAAATAATTGTATATACAGCATAATCAAGAAGAGAAGGCATTTTGAAAACAGAAATTTTGGAATTTAATTTGTAAATTAGATAAGTTTAATGATCTGAGAGAGATAATCACTTTTGTATTTCTGCGTACGACACTTGAAATTATTAAATTTAAACATTTGATATGCAGATGAAAACTACAGGCAGTCAAGAATGTGTTCAATCATATTTATTTTTTAGTTTTATTTAATTTTTTTTTTTTTTTTTGATATATTATTTCTGTGCTATACTGCATTTTTGATACAGATGCCCTGTTTGACTGGCAGTTATCGCTGCGTAGAGCGCGTTTCAAAAAATGTAATTTAACCTAGGGGAGAGCGGCATAAAAATGTCCAAAACGTCGGCAAGAAAACAACTGGTTTATTCATTTTGAACCACTTCGACAGCTGGATCATTCCTATCATCTTTCCAACATTAATACACGTCGCTGCTATTCATCTCATCAAACATCATTATATTGTATACTGTTTAAACTACATTTTTTTCACCTGATTTTGGCCACAAAAGCCACTAGGTGAAAGACCCCTTTAATGAACGAGCCACGGTTGTTCATAGTAGTCATAGTATCTCATTTTTCTGAATCATAAGTTATACAAGTTTAAAATATAATAAAAGTTCATTTTCAAAATTGATAACTAAATTTTATTAAAAATTGTAACGCTTCAAATTTTCAAGTGAAACATTAATTTATTTACTTCAAAATATAAAATATTTAACGAAAATATATATATGTATATATATATCATTTTGGAAGACAGCACAGATGATGGATGGTCATTTGTACATGGACAACGCTAAAGCAGCTGTAGCTTACGTCCATTACGATAAAAATCAGAAGAAAATATTCTACGTAAGAAAGATTTTTATTACGATCTCCTATACCGTGGAATATTTATTTATTAAAAAATATTTCTATCCTGAGATGTTTACTATATAACGGGATGCGGATTTGGGGCTAATCGGCGAATAGTTACGGCAATTAATATCGTATTTCATTGCAATGCCAGTTCGGCGACAGCCCTATGGTACCCCCAAATCCACATCCGTTGAAAATAAGCTAATATAAAAATAATTATATTATAAAATATTTACTCAGGATGGTGTGTTCGGAGAAAGTAAAAATAGGCACATAATTAAATCACTTCCGGAAAATTATAGACCTAGAGCACGAAGTGGACGAAAAAACGGCGATCATATTGTATATAAGGCAACGACACGAAATGTGGAGCTCCTTACACCAATAACAAGTATATTCATCAGTCTAAAATTTTATTTCATTAAAATGTATGTGTCTGCTATTAATTACGTAAACAATTGTAGGATATAGCGATTTGTTTATTGTAAAGTTGGAAAAACCACTAGAGCAATTCTATCCGAAACTTTTGATAGTGGTCGACAATCATTTGTTTAAGTACGTTTATTGAAATCACAATATTATTAAGTAAAATCAGTGAATCCCGTTAAATTATACATAAAATTTTAGGTCTTTAGGAAGCAACGTTGCCAAAACAATCAAGTACGTTGCCACATTCTGGAGTGCAGTTGATCAAAAATATTTGGAAATTGAATCTCCAAAGGTGCAAATTATGGTAACAGGAATCATCATTGCGGATGTACGTATTTAAATATAAAAACATACTTTTGTCTCACTTGCAAAAAGAGAGTCTCAGATCCGGATCACAGAGCCGGCTCAAACTTTGGAACATGTTTTTGGATGACAAAATATGAAAGAAGCCGCAATAATAGATCCTAACGCTTTGAAAATCTCGAATTAACTACAATTTAACCATTATTTGAATAAAAACAGGCTCTAGCTCTTTCAAACATTTATCGTTCAACTTAGAAAAACCTTACATGCAGTTGTAAAAATAGAAAACATAACACTTTTTGCAAAACCAAATAATATTTATCCATTCCAAAGTTATAAAAGTTGAGCAAAGAAAGTACACCCAACCAAAAGGAATTCTGTTGGAATTCTGTTCTGTTCAATAAGATAGCCGGAACTATGGGAATCATCCAATGAGTTTAAGTAATTACAACACGTTCGGAAAGAATTCCTTTCCCATGAGTATACACCAAACTATGCAAGAAGTCGAACTGTGGCTTTTTTCATATTTTAATAATCAAAAAAAAGTTCTAAAGTTTTAGCAGAATCCATGATCCACATCTTAGATACTCTTATAATTAGTTAATAACGTAATAATACATTTATTTAATGAATTTTAAGGACGAAAAAGCTTTGAATTACATACAAAGTCCATCTCTAGCTAAGGAGAAAAACGCAGCTCTTAGTTGGGCCATGTTAGAACAATTACGAATGTACTTCCATGATTTTTCCAAAGTTATGGACTTCCAGAATTATGATGCAGCTTTCCTAATGACTGGGTTAGTATAAGACTTACATAAATTTGTACAAATATTATTTATTAAATAAAATTTAAAATTTTTTGCAGGCAAAATATTTCTCCAGTTGGAGGTAACTTTCACTGCTATATTTTCATAAAAAATTTACTTTTGAACTATTTATACAATCCGGATCTACAAATCAACTTTTTGATAGCAGAGAAAATAAGAAAATCAATGTAAATAAATCAATATTTTTAATTTCAGGTCAAACATTTAAAGGTAAGATTTGCAGTAATTGGTGTAACGATGCTATCGTAGCAGATAATGGAGACTATTCTGGACTTCAAACTGCTGCTCACGAGCTAGCTCATATGTGAGTATTAGTTTGATTATAATGCAAGTAGTTTTTACTAAATAAATGATAATTATTGCACAAAAACGTTTGCAGGTTAAATGCTGATCACGATCCATTGGAAGGTGGCAAATGTACTGCTCAAGGGCCTGATCACAGTGTTTCTATGATGTCGCCAGTACAAATAGAAACAGATAACTTAGTATGGTCTAAGTGTACGAAAGAGTATATAATAGAATTTGCAACGTGAGTATGTGCATTATAAGCATATTTTCTAACAATATTAAATTTACATAACGTTTTTTAGGGTAAAAGCTGCCGAATGTTTACCGGACCAACATCGTCAACGTCACTACGATGAAAACATACCAGAATAATATTTTGTAAATAGCCCATAATATAAAATTAAGGGGGTCGGACACCTTTAGAATGACGATAAATCAATTTTTTTTTATGACATATTTTAATAAAAAAACACCTGTAGAATAATATGTTCCAATTAGTTTTAAAGCATTATCTATTTTTGTTTTAAGAATATACACAAAACACTGATAAAGCTTTTCATTTGTTTTTTGTTCAAATTACATTTTTCCCCTTATATACATAATTATATAATCATATATTATTTCTACTAATTTTTTTTTCATTTCACTGTTCTTAATATATTTAAAATTCTCACTCTAAATATCTGTATATACTTTAAAAGATCCAAAAATAATATTTTAAACATTAATATAAAGATAAAAAATAAATAATATAATTTATGGACGTTATTTTTGACAAAAATAAAAATTTGATTTTAAAACTTATATAGCAGTTAAGTTGACACCGTAACAACCTGACTTATCAACGACAGCTTCTCACAGACTCACAGCTCACTCCTTTATTGTAACAGAGCTAATTTTAACCTATGTAAAAGTCCGCAAGCTGTGATCTCAGCATCAGCACCTTTTCTATACATACTATTTGGGAGTAAACATTTAGTGTATTATAATACGTAAAGTTATTTTAAATCAGTTTTTAGAAGTGTTTGAATAATACGTATGACAGTTGAATTAAAGTTTTAGAAATAGCTTTTAGTACTTGAACTTTTATTGGAAACTTTATACTTAAGGGCGCTACAGGCAAAAACAAAAAGCAAAAGCACAGGAACAGATATAAGAATAACATGGATATGTATATCTATATATATACGAGGAACAGGAACAGCTACAGGAACAGATCTAGGTGTTCCTTCTAGCTGTTCCTGTTCCTCATATATATAGATATACATATCCATGTTAATCTTATATCTGTTCCTGTGCTTTTGCTTTTTCTTTTTGCCTGTAGCGCCCTTTAAAATGACAGGGATTGATACTAAAGAAAAATTAAGTCTATACTGACTATTACAAAAAACATTTAGTATACAGATTTAAATCAACTTTGAAAGGAAGCGAAAGATATGCTATTGTGCAGAAAAATGTTATGGAACCTTCGCTTCTGCCAGAAAGCTACCATTATCAGGCCATTGCCTGAATCTCACTATGATATAATTGACATTTTATTTTCTGAAGTAAAAACAGTTATGCACTGCAATAAATATGTATCAGTCGTATTCTCTTTATTAAGTAATAATATTATATGTGAAAAAGAATAATGAAGGACAAGTAAAGAAGTTCATCTTATCAGACATTAAAAGATCAATATAGGAGTATTGCTGCTATAAACATTTTTTTCAAGCATTTGGCTATGGCGATACTAGCTTCATAACATGCATGAAGGATTTTGGATTTCTCAACACATTCTTTATTTACCTCAGTATATGTATAAGAATCTAATATATGTGATAAAGATTATTAAAAACATATGGATTTAAAAGCACCAAAGGATCTACATGTTAAACCACTTAACAAACTTGACTGACTGATGTGGATATGACTGTTACGTGTGCTCATAGCTTACAAGTCTGATAGATCGTATACTGAGGTACCAGAATATTTGTTCTAAATGTAAAATATTTTGAGCTAAAAACAATACTTTTTTGTATTTCAGGGCAGAGATGGAGTTAAGAAATAAAGAAGAAGAAATAAAAAAGTATTTTAGTAATTTTATCTTTAAAGCTGTTTTCTACATAATGTAAAATTTTGAGCTCTGCCGTAGACTCCAGATTCAGGAACTGCATCTATTTTAATGGGAGAGGTCCTAAAATTTTGGTATTTTATATGTCTATCGACTGAAGAGTTGTATGTATCCAATTTATTTGATTAAATAATTTTTTACGGTCAAAGATTGCTAAAAAATCTGAATTTCACTTAAATTTAAGATTTTTTAGCAATTTTTGACCGTAAAAAATTATTTAATCAAATAAATTGGATATGTACAACTCTTCAGTCGGTCTCGGTCGAACAGCCGTACTGGCCAGACGTGTTTACCGAGCGCGCTAAAATTCGTGGAAACGAGTTTAGTTTAGTAAATCTGTTAGTGAATGTGTGTGTTAAACCCTGCCCACGAGTTATAGTTTTATATTTTCTAGGCTGCGTTAGCAGCCCTGCACCAGAAGATGGCTTCCGGAAACGGAAGCTATACTTCTCAACATCCTCATAGTCATTCACAAACCATTAGTGCCAAAACTTATGCTGGAGCCTCAACGGAACTCTTTCTACCGAAAAAAGACCAAGCAGTAATTGCTGACGCCATCGAAAATTTCACCAATGATGAGTATATAGATGCGATTGAGTCCATAATCCAAGAAGGTCATGTGAGATTCATTTCCAAGGTCTCTGGAAACAGAATAAAAATCTACCTCCCTGAAAAATTATTAGTGGAAAAAGTAACAGAAAACCTCACCACAATCAAAGGCCAAACTATAAAATTCAGACCGCTATTGGAAAACAATAAAAGGTTAGTTATTTCCAATGTAGACCCAACCATTCCTCATGGAGTCCTATTGGACGTTCTAAAAAGCAAGTCCATAGTACCAGTATCATCAATGCACTACCTAAGAGGCGGATTACAGAAATCAGGCAGAGCAAATATATTATCGTTTTGTCGCCAGGTTTATATTAAAGAAGAGGATGTTCAACTTGTCCCTGAATCTGCACAAATCCTTTACGACGATACGCCGTACTGGATTTATTTTACTACGGATTCCACACGTTGCTATCTGTGCAAACAAAATGGCCATATTGCGAGATTGTGTCCGAATATGGAAAATCACCTCGCAAATACTACAAATTTTCCAACGCTTATGCAACCAATTTCTGCAGAACCAAATGATAACAACAACATGGAAACTTCAGACATACAAAAGAACAATAATAATAAGCTAAAAAGACCTCCGCCTGCCTCCTCTTCATCAACAGAATATGCAGAAAGTGTTATTGAACAGCTACCTATCCAAGGAGTAAACCAATATGTTTCTGACCAACCTTCACCCAAAAAAAAGGAAGATGAATTTATTAAACCTATAAAGCCATTAAAGAAAAAAAGCAAAACAGATGATAACCAAGCAGAAAATAACATAAGTCTAGAAAAGGCAGAGAAGTTATCAAACTCATTAATTCCTGTGCGAGAAGCTCTAACAAAATCTTCCGATGTTTACGTTTTGGAATTTGAGAAATTCCATGAATTTCTCACTAAATCTCACGGCAGTAGTAATATAGTCGAACCAGCTATCGAATATACACAGAATACACGTGGATTAATTAAAATGATTGAATTCGCTTATCCTCTTCTTAATGACAAACATATAAAAGCGAAATGTACAAGAATTAAAAAAAAACTCTTAAAGCATGAATCCAGTGAAGGTGAATCGGACTGTTCCCAAATTAACGATAACAACTAAAACAACTGTACAACTATAATCAAACAAACTAATTTAATAATTAAATTATGTCTCAGTCGAATAAACTAAGGTGTCTTTTTTGGAACGCAAGAAGTCTCAGAAAACGCAAACAAGAATTACCGTCGCTGCTCCAAGATCTGGATATTTTTATATGTGTTGAATCCTGGCTTCAAGCTGATAGTGCAGAAAACTTCAACTTTGCTGGTTTTCTAACCTATCGTAAAGATCGCCTACATGCGGGAGGTGGAGGAATTTTACTTCTCGTCAGGAAATCCATTGGTTATATCGAAATAAACGACGTGACACCACCTGATAGGTCTGTAGAAATGGCGGGTATTAAAATCACCAACTTTATGCCTGCTATAGGTATCATCGTTTGTTATAGAACTCCTGATCGAAATTTAAATCAACAACAATGGGATAGCATAATTAGTCTTAGTCAAAAAGTTGAATACTGTATAATGGTTGGTGATTTTAATGCTCACAATAAATCATGGAACTGCGATAAAAATTATTCGAACGGAGAAAAACTATTAAATAGTATAGAAAATCATGACCTATTTATACACAATGTTAATTCTAAAACTTATGTTAACGCCCACCAGACAAAGAAATCGAACCTGGACTTGATAATTTCATCGATCAATCTTGCGGATAAAATAAACTATACAGTAAGTGATGATAGACTAGACTCCGATCACTTGCCTATAAATTTTACAATTGATACAGAGAAATATTATCATTCTAAAAAATCATTCAAGATGAAATCCATTAAAACTAACTGGCAAAAAGTCGATCTTGACCTACTTAATCACTACACATCCTTCCTTACTCATGAATATAACAACTTACCACCAAACGAAAAGTACGAGTTCTTTGTCTCCACAATTTCTGATTGTATTACTAAAAATACCCCAAGTAAGAAAAATAAATCTAATTTTAAGCAAGTTAGCAATCCAGTTCCCTGGTGGAACTCTGACTGCAATAAAGCTAAGCGATTAAGGAAGGCCGCATACAAAAAGTGGGAATTTAGTAAAAATCCTAATGATTGGGCTGCTTACAAAAATAATTCATGGCTGTAGCCATGGCAATTAGAACTTTTAAAAAAAGTAAAATAGATCACTTTAAACAATTTACCGAAACACTAAATTTTAATAAAAATCCAAATTATGTATGGAACAAGGCTAAAATTCTTAAAAACAAATGGGTTAAGATCGCTCCAAAACACTCAAGTAGTAATCTGCAAAACCACGCAAAAATTGCCACTGCGTTAGGAAAAATTTGTCCACCGTGGGCCAACTCCGATCCTTCATGGATACCTATTTGTTGTGAATCTGAGTTCTTTGATTCTCCTTTTGATTACAGCGAATTTAATATGGTACTCTCGCAAAAAAATATAAAATCGTCATGTGGAAAGGACGGCATTGACTATGACATAATAAAAAAATTCCCTAATGAATACCACTTAATCTTATTAGATATATTCAATGAACTCTACACGACAGGTAGGTATCCCGACAGCTGGAAAAATACCTACGTTCATTTCATAGACAAAGCTAACAGTAACGATGTGCGGCCTATTGCTCTTACTTCTTGCCTCTGTAAAATTTTTGAACACTCGTTAAAATTCGTTTAGAATGGTGGTGTGAGCATTTCAACCTCCTTCCGAAGGAGTAAGCTGGCTTTAGGAAGGGGCATTCTTATACTGATAACCTCGTCACTCTTAGTACACAAATTAATGAAGCATTCATTAATCGTAAACCACTTCTTGCGGCCTTCCTTGATGTTTCTGGAGCTTTCGACAATGTAAATTGTGACATTCTCCTAAGTAAGTTGGCAGATATTGGATGCTCCAAAAAAACTATTGAATTTGTGAAATTTATTACGAGGGATAGAAACATTTTTTGTGAAATTTTGGGTGACATGTACAGAGTGACTGGCAAAGGAGTGCCACAAGGTGGTGTCCTAAGCCCGTTGCTCTATATTATCTATGTTAAAGATGTTATGGACAACTTACCGAAAAGCATCCAAATCTCCCAATTTGCTGATGATGTTGCAATCTATTGTAAGTTTTTCCCATTTAATAAATGTCGTAATGTAATTGAGCGTGCTACCAATATTATAAAAAATAATTTAGAAAGCCTAGGTCTAGATCTTGCGCCGTAGAAGACAATTCTAATAAATTTTAATAACTTAAATATTAAACCAGGCAATGTTACAATCACAGTTAATAAACATATCATAAAATCTAGTGAAACAGTTCGCTTCTTAAGAGTAATCTTTGATTTCAAATTTTCCTTTATATATCACATATCACAAATCACTCTAAAATGCTCGAGAAGTCTAAACATAATTAAATACTTATGCGGTACATGGTGGGGCTCTGATCCCAACACACTCATAATTTTTTATAAAACCTTCGTTCGGTCGTTATTAGACTACGCATCCTTTGTTTATTTCCCAAGTCAAAATCAACTAATTCAAAAGCTAGAGACTCTTCAGAACACTGCAATTAGGATAGCCCTTGGATACCGCCATTCAACGCCAGTGAACATTATCCTAGACGAGTCAAAACTACCGTTACTAGCAGAGCGCTCCAAATTCTTGTGTCAAAGGTATTTAAGCAAAGTTCTCTCAACTCAATCTACAACTCTACATAAATATTCAAGCTTTTTGGAAAAAAAGGACAATAAATCTTTCAGTAAGCTAAAACTTTTACACTCCTCCCTCGAGTTTGTTCTGGATAAATGTAAAAAAATCTCAACGTCACACAATCTATATGCTCACAACTTTGATACTCTTTACACAAGTATTACACCCAATACCACTTTTGGCTGCAAACTTAAAAAATCGGCAACTGATCCCAATTTAGCAACAAACAACCTTATCTTAAAACTGAATGCCACAGCCATACATACCGATGGTAGCAAAATCAACAATTCCGAATCTACAGGAGCCTCTTGTTTTTGCCCTGAATTAAACATTCGTTTTAGTAAATCTATCAGTAAAGAAGCCTCCATTTTCTCTGCAGAAAGCATAGCTGTCTCTCTCGCTCTCGATTTAGCACTGGCAAATTCTCAACGCAACTATATGATACTTTCTGACTCCCTCAGCGTTCTACTTAGCTTAGAATCAACTAAACTTCCAATTCACGTAAACCCTCATATACTTAAAGTAAAAGAAAAATATAATAAATACACAAAAAACAATCCCAACAACAGTATTAAATTTTTTTGGATACCATCGCATATGGCCATACAAGGGAACGAAACCGCTGACCAACTAGCCAAAGAAGCCACCAAAACCCCGGCTACCGACTCTACCTTGCTTCCCTACACCGACCTTTTTCACAAATTCAAAAAAGAAGCAAACGATCGAACGAAGCTCTTCTTAGAACATACAGCATTAACCAAGGGAGTAACTTTCTTTAAACTCTATAGGCACATGCAATCTAGACCGTGGTACATAGATAAAAAACTAAACCGCAAATGTATAGTAACGATAAACCGTTGTAGAGCAAATCACTATAACTTGAACGCATCTCTAGCCAGAGTCAATATTGTACCTCAAGCCAATTGCGAATGTGGTTTTGAAACACAAGACCTTAACCACATTTTGTGGCAATGTACCCTCTTTGACGATCAAAGGAAAAAATTCATAGACAAGCTCTACAAAAATAATATGCAGTTGCCTCTAAATGCTGGAACCTTAATTGCTAAACCGACCGCTACAATATGTAATATACTTTGTAACTTTTTAGACGAATGCCACCTACAATTATAAAACACAGTATGCCTAATATTATGTAATCAAATTTGTACAAACTTAAACATGTAACGACTTATGCTGTATAAGCCTTTAAAAAGGCTTGGGTAAGCTATTAATAAAAAAAAAAAAAAAAACTCTTCAATCAATAGTCATATAAAATACCAAAATTTTAGGACCTCTTCCATTAAAATATATGCAGTTCCTCAATCTGGAGTCGACGGCAGAGCAAAAATTTTGAAATGGCCATATATTTGGTTAAAATCGATCAAAATTTTTTTTAGGTCTCATTTTATCATAAATTGAATATATTTTTAAGATATTACTTCTAAATATTTCTAATTATGAAAATTAATTTTTTTCAAGTCATTTTATGAAGAAAATTGTAAAGGTGTCTGACCCCCTTAAGGAATAAAACAAGATATTATAAAATACATACCATATTGTATTAATAATTTTTAAATTTGCATACTATTACTTACTGTTCCGCACAAAACGGAACTCGCCGCAGGTGAATGTAAATTATAATAATAAACACAAAATATTCCACAAGTTCCATTTATTGCAATAAAGATTAATAAGTATCTTTTTCAAAGGTTACGCAAAGACAGATCACTAGTGGCAAATCAACAACATAACTTCTTTCGATCAACGATTTTTACTTGTTTTTCGAATTAATCGAAATATATGTATACAATCAAGAAGAATGAATTTATAAATATAGAAACTCTGTTTTGTAAAATCTTGAGTATTTATAATTAACATGTATCCGTAACATTTACAAGGAGAGAGCATAATCTTTGGAAAACGGATTTCAAGTAGGCTTTGAAATCGATTTTTTTAGCTTAAAAATGAAGATTAGTACCAGTAATTAGTTCTCATAGGTCCTCTTTATCAAGATATAGCTTACCTTATCTTAAAACTGTGTTATTTATTCGTTGAAAAATAATGTTTCTTTTAACGACGGTAACGCTGTAAGTATTTATGTTATGAATACGAGTAAAAAAGTATTCATGTTACAAATGCGAAATCATCAAAGTGGGCGTACAAAAAATAGTTAAAAATATGTACTAGGTGGTTCTATGAGTACATATAAATATAGATCTTAAATATAAAATATTTTCCAATGAATGGTTTTCATATTGCAAAGTGAGAAATGATATAGTATAATGGACTAGTATTTTATATAACGAAAAAAATTGTTTTAACAAAATTTCAGTACTTATAAAATAGATATCGTCAATTTGAAACATGATTCAACAAATAATCTTTTTCACTTTTGCTCCGATTTTAATTTGGAAAAGCTCATTTTCATCTTTGTAAAATTTCATTACGAGATATCGCGGGAAGAATTTAAAAAAAAAAATTCAATTCGTCCCACGATACCTCCTAATGATCCTAAATATTAAATTCGTACAAAAAATGAAAAATAATTGCTTTAATAATCTCACAAAAGATTGGAGTTGCTTAAATAAAAAAATAATTGCCTATAGTAACTTTATAGGTTTTAAAAATTTTTTAGTTCGTCCCACTGGTACTGATTTAGTTTACTACTGATACTAATTGATTCTCAAAGTCCAATTAAGATCTGTTTTCCAAAGGTTATTCTATCCTTGTTAATACTATATAGTTTTATGAATCATCATTATTAATTTATTAGTTCTATTATAACAACTTCCGATAAGATGATGAATATAATTTTTACTTAAATATAATTATATGCATTTTTTTAGAAACATAAATGAATCATTTATTATACATAGACATTCCGCAAAAAAATACAAACAAAAACCAACTTACTCAGCTCAAAAAATTGTTACACAACAAGATAATGGCATAATAAAGTATGTTTTATTGAAATATCGGGATCTATTTCTAAATTTGCAGAATGCCAGAGATGCAAGCGTCTTGAAATTTCAAATATTTATCGGTGCCGTAGTAATTTACAAAAACTGTTCAAACATTAGAAGATTCTACATTTAGCATCTCACAACCAGATCCACGAAAACTAGAATGTGTGCATTATTTTCATTTTGGAGACGCGTATGAATCGCGCATTAAAGTCACCTTGCGATTTTCAGTAATACTCACAACCAGATCATGCAGGGCATTATTCTACATCTTAGCCAAACTTTCTCTCTTCTTTCATTTTCTGATCTCGTTCTAGTTTATCGAGCGACTTTATCGAACGGCTCTCCTCTCACTCGGTCCGCATTTTTTGCGCTCTCCCGGGACTTCCGCCTGCGCATGCGAATGTACTTGTGCTCATCCCGCCATATAGTACGCACGCGCGCCAGCGCGCGAATCAACGCATCACGCCAGGGCTGTATTTTTCTCGCTGTCTTATCAGTAGCAACGAACGAGCAGCTGAGATAGAAGGTCAAAGCTATCAAATGCTATATTCGAAATATTTGTTTGTTTACGCTTTTGTTGACATAGTATGCTGGAAAAGTAGTAGACGACACTGTGATAGTAATAGAATGAAAAAGCTTATTTGCATTTTAAATTCAAATTCGATTCATAGAGATAACTGGAAAATTTGTAAGTATTTTACTTTTTAATTATTAAATGAATAAATATTTATCATAAGATTTCAACAAAAAATGGCACTTCAATTTCTAAAATTACGATAAATATAATTTCATTCAATCTTTTATAAAGTATGTTTTGGTTAGACAAAGTACCAAATAAAAGCAATACTAAATTAAATTTTATTGTAGAAAATGAATTATTGAAAGATGTAGTGTTCCTATATAAGAATGCCATTCATTATAAACTTTACACAGACGCGAAATTTGACATTTCGAAGTATTTGGCATTTGTTCAAGTGTTACTAATGACAATTAGGTGATATAGTATGATAATAATAACTTTACGTAATACTTTTTATTAAAAATTTAAACGGTACCCTATACGACAGCCATGTTGAGTTAACAGAAAATTAGATTTGGTCATCAATGTCATTTAGTCAAATATTTATTAAAGAAAAGTATGAATAATGAAATTACGAAATAAAGAAGAAAAGATATCGTACATATATCGTAAATTTTCTACATAATTTACAGAATTTGAGAACCGAATTTATTTTAACTTTATATTACTTTTCTATTACATTACAGTATCAGTCTTCTAATATTTTAGAAGATGACTAATAGAATAACTATATTGGGGCTGTTCATTTTTTCCATTTTTACTCTTGCATATAGCACACATAAGGTAAATATTTAGTGAAAACATCATCGCATTTTAATAACTTTAATAAATATAACATCTTTAACAGTTTCAAGAAAAGATTTCAATTATTTATACTTTTTAAATTATTTTATATTTTTCAAAATCTTACCATTTTTATTAATGTTGAATACAGAAAGTGATATAAGAGCAGTTCTTTGCTGTATTTTATTATTCTTATTAACAACATTTTACTTTCATCCAGATATCTGATGAACATCACTTCGATAAATTATCTTTCAAAGGAAATTTGACAGGTATGAACTGTAACTGAAATTCAAATCACACATAATAAAAATATGTATTACTTATTAAATATATTTATTACAAGAATATATATTGTTATTGTTACAGCAACGAAGAAAACTGCTTTAAACCGCCATCGCTTCCGTCGCAATCTGCGACCAGTCGAATTTGATATCAATGGCGAGAAAGCAAGATTAAACCTCGTCCTTTCTAAGCGAAATGTTTTCTCTCCCAGTGCACCGACTTGGCTTGTTAAAGCAAACCCGGAACATGAGCAAAATTATACATATGAACTTATAAAAAATGTAAGATTTCAAACTATATTCCAATAAAACAACGGCAATCACGGTCAAGTTTTAACACAAGAACTTTTTCCTTTTAGAGAAAAGACATTTTGGATGGTGATTTCTACGTAGATAATGAAAATAAAGCTGTAATTTTAGTTCGTTATGATCCAAAGAGAAAAGGTTTGTTGTACGTAAGTATACATCCATCTGTAATGCAAAGTGTTGGATAACAGTTATTTTGTTTAGAATGAAATACATTTGTAAGTGCAAATTTGAATACAATGATAATATTTGTAGGATGGGCTTTTTGGCGAAGGAAGTGCACGGCATATTATACATTCTATTCCTGAAAGTTCAAAAACAAGACGTAAACGCACAAATGAAATAAATGCAGGTCATATAGTTTATAATCTACCTGATATTGAGGAACCTATAAATTTATCTGCTTATGACAGTCCTTCAATAATTATTGAACGTAATGGAGTTCTACTGGATAAACTGGATAAACCATTGGATACTTTGTACCCGAAACTGCTTGTAGTAGTTGATTATCATCTTTTCAAGTACGTTTTTTAAAGTTAATAAAATTGTGATGGGAACAATAATCACTATTTTATAATCTTACAATCCAATTTCAGAATATTGAAAAAAGACATTACGGAAACAATCAAATATGTTGCTACATTTTGGAATGTAGTAGATCAAAAGTATGCAAGACTGGATTCGCCTAAAGTACAAATCATAATAACTGGTGTAATTATAGCAAATGTACAACATTTTATTATTAATTAATTCCCATCATTTAATTATATTGTATGAAATAATTTAAATTTACAAATTTTTCATAGGATGCTAAAGCAACCAATTATATTTATCATAGTTGGAATGAATCTGAGAGAGCTGATATTGATCAAATGATGCAATACACGCGTACGTATTTTTTTCAAAATTTTGTCAACGATACTGGATTCAAAAATTACGATGCTGTAATAGTCATGACAGGGTTTGTATCTAAATTGAACATTTACAAATAAATGTTCTTACGACTATAAGAAAATAATAATAAGCATTGCTATTTTATTTTTCAGTTTAAAAATGAAGTTATTAGAAGGTAAATTTTTATAACTAAACATCTGTTTTTACTTGTAAAGTTTTAAAAAGTACTTAATTTGAATTTTTAACTAACTAGGTTTTTTTGATATCTCGGGGCTAGCTGCCAAATTAGGAGGTATATGTACACATCAGCACAATGTAGCTATAGTTACTGATAATGGAAAATATTATAATACTTTGATTGCTACTCATGAATTAGGACATTTGTAAGTATCAGTTGCCTATCAAATTTTTATATTTTCAAATGTAAGGATAAACGTCCACTCTCTAAATTTGAATAAGTAAAAATTTACCTATTACATGACAATATTCACTTATCTGGAAAGTAAAAAAATCGTCTACTACGAATAAGCGATTATTAACTTATCCACTCTTAAAAAACGATGGCCGGATGCTATGAAACATTTAAAGATTGATTTGGATTGGTCTGTAAGGAATAGGCGCGAAGATTCGCTACTTCTGCTACATTTGAATTTTTGAAATTGAATATTTATTCTTAAATATAATATTTAAAACTAAATAATTAAATCAAAATATAATGAAGATTAATTTTTTGTTTTGAAAAATTATATAATTATTCTATCAAACTAATTAAAATGAAATCATAATGAAAAATTATATGTTCATAACCTCAAAAACAAAATAGTACGTGCACAGCGTGTTTAGATTTTGCTAGTATTAATAAACGCATGCCCGGCTACTACGAAAAAATGTTATCGTAATCTTTGTATCGCAATAATAAACAGTTTTACACTCAGGAAGCATGACGCCCTATATTTTTTACATGCAGTTCTACATCAATGCTCTCCTCAAAAATTTATGAAAATAAATTAGTTAATACAAGTTTATTTTGTTAATAATCTTACGTTGATAATATTACGGCATATAGAGACCACAAACCTCAGCGACTATTTCCATCGAATTGCATATACAATCTTATGTATGTATACAAGCAAGAGCAGTCATTTACTAACTAAGAAAGTATCAATAGGATTCTGGATCACGGATTCGGCTTAAACATTGTAATATGTTTTTGCATGAAATGAGCAATATTCAAGATAATGCTAAAAACCGCTACTAACTACTTTAGCAGAATGCTTTCTCAAAGACAATTGATAAATTACATCAAATAATTTTTTTAAATGTATTATATTAATATAAAATTTCATTCTTTCTGCATATCTGATTTTCCATAAATATAATTATTCAAAATGATCAACAAAATTATATTTAATATAGGTATGTAGTAATTATTAAATTGCAAATTAAAAAGGTTAAGGTATTATCAAATGCTATTTATTCAATTTATAAATTAATTGCATTTCTTCGAAATTTCTTCGGCGTTTTCTTCGAAAACCTACTAACTCGGTGTTTGCTTCGAAACCCCACCAACTCAGAGAAGACTTCGAAAATCCACCAACTCATAGAGTGGTTTCAAAAACCACATAACTCGGCGAAGGTTTCAAATATCCTCTAAATCAGGCGTTTTTTTTTTCTTTAATTTTGTAGTGGTAGCTCTAGGGTGTTAAAGTACAATTTCTGTACAAGTGATGAAAAAAATTATTTACCATTTTTCCATATTTTTATTTATTTTATTTAACCGACTTAGTATTATCCGTTTCGATGGACAAAACTATGAATTGATAGGCAATTTCAAGACATTTAAGAAAAGGTGAGTACTTCCAACAGATATTCAAACCCAATGCCGTAAAAAAATATTTTCGATTTTTCCATATATTTCTATATTTTTTTTAACAGACTTAATAATATCCGATTGGGCCGACAAAAATATGGATAGATAGGAAATTTCAAGACCTTTCAGAAAATGGGTCTAATTCTTACCGATTCGAAACTCAGAGCAAAAAAAAATTATTTTCGATTTTTCCATATTTTTCTATATTTTCTTTAATCGACTTAATAATATCCGATTGGGCCGACAAAAATATGGATCGATAGGAAATTTCAAGACCCTTCAGAAAATGGGCCTACTTCCAGCCGATATCCAAACCCAGCGATGAAAAAAAATATTTTCGATTTTTCCATATTTTTCTTTATTTTTTTAACTGACTTAATAATATCCGATTGGGACGAAAACAATATGGGTAGATAGAAAATTTCAAGACTTTTCAGAAAATGGGCCTACTTCCAACCGATATCCAAACCCCCAGAGCCAAAAAAAACATTTTAGATTTTTCCATATTTTTCTTTATTTTTTTAAATCGATTTAATAATATCCGATCGGGTAGAAAAAAATATAGCTAGATAGGAAATTTGAAGACCTTTCAGAAAATGGGCCTACGTCCGACCGATTCCAAACTCAGAGCCAAAAAAAATTATATTCGATGTTTCCAAATTTCCTTTATCTTCTTTAATCGACTTAATAATATCCGATTGGCCGACAAAAATATGGATAGATAGGAAATTTCAAGACCCTTCAGAAAATGGACCTACTTCCAGCCGATATCCAAACCCAGCGATGAAAAAAAATATTTTCGATTTTTCCATATTTTTCTTTATTTTTTTAACTGACTTAATAATATCCGATTGGGACGAAAACAATATGGGTAGATAGGAAATTTCAAGACTTTTCAGAAAATGGGCCTACTTCCAACCGATATCCAAACCCCCAGAGCCAAAAAAAATATTTTAGATTTTACCATATTTTTCTTTATTCTTTTAAATCAACTTAATAATATCCGATCGGGTAGAAAAAAATATAGCTAGATAGGAAATTTGAAGACCTTTCAGAAAATGGGCCTACCTCCGACCGATTCCAAACTCAGAGCCAAAAAAAATTATTTTCGATGTTTCCAAATTTTCTTTATCTTCTTTAATCGACTTAATAATATCCGATTGGCCGACAAAAATATGGATAGATAGGAAATTTCGAGACCTTTCAGAAAATGGGCCTACTTCCGACCGATATCCAAACCCCCCAGAGCAAAAAAAAAATATTTTTGATTTTTCCATATTCTTCTTTATTTTTTTAACTGACATAATAATATCCGATTGGGACGAAAACAATATGGGTAGATATGAAATTTCAAGACCTTTCAGAAAATGGGCCTACCTCCGACCGATTCCAAACTCAGAGCCAAAAAAAATTATTTTCGATTTTTCCCTACTTTTCTTTATTTTTTTAAATCGACTTAATAATATCCGAACGGGTCGAAAAAAATATAGCTAGATAGGAAATTTGAAGACCTTTCAGAAAATGCGCGTACCTCCAACCGATTCCAAACTCGGAGCCAAAAAAAATTATTTTCGATTTTTCCATATTTTTCTTTATTTTTTTTTAATCGACTTAATAATATCCGATTGGGCCGACAAAAACATGGATCGATAGAAAATTTCAAGACCCTCAAGAAAATGTGCCTACTTCCAGCCTATATCCAAACCCAACGATGAAAAAAATTATTTTCGATTTTTCCATATATTTCTTTATTTTTTTAACTGACTTAAGAATATCAGATTGGGCCCAAAAAAATATGGGTGGATAGGAAATTTGAAGACCTTTCAGAAAATGGGCCTACCTCTGACCGATTCCAAACTCAGAACAAAAGAAATTATTTTTGATTTTTCCATATTTTTCATTATTTTTTTAACTGACTTAATAATATTCAATTGGGAAAAAAACAATATGGGTAGATAGGAAATTTCAGAAAATGGGCCTACCCCCGACCGATTCCAAACTCAGAGCAAAAAAAAATTTTTTTTGATTTTTCCATATTTTTCTTTATTTTTTTTAACCGACTTAATAATATCCGATTGGGATGAAAACAATATGTGTAGATAGGAAATTTTAAGACCTTTCAGAAAATGGGCCTACTTTCGACCGATTCCAAACTCAGAGCTAAAAAAATTATTGTTGATTTTACCATATTTTTCTTTATTTTTTTAACTTACTTAATAATATCCGATTGGGACGAAAAAAATATAGCTAGATAGGAAATTTGAAGACCTTTCAGAAAATGGGCCTACTTCCGACCGATCCCAAGCTCAGAGCAAAAAAAAATATTTTTTATTTTTCCATATTTTTCTTTATTTTTTTAACTGACTTAATCATATCCGATTGGGACGAAAACAATATGGGTAGATAGGAAATTTCAAGACTTTTCAGAAAATGGGCCTACCTCCGACCGATATCCAAATCCCCAGAGCCAAAAAAAATTAGTTTCGATTTTTCCATATTTTTCTTTATTTTTTTTAATCGACTTCATAATATCTAATCGGGCCGAAAAAATATGGGTGGATAGGAAATTTCAAGACCTTTCAGAAAATGGGCCTACTTCTGACCGATTCCAAACTCAGAGCAAAAAAAAATTTTATTTTATTTTTCCATATTTTTCTTTATTTTTATAACTGACTTAATAATATCCGATTGGGACGAAAACAATATGGGTAGATAGGAAATTTCAAGATTTTCAGAAAATGGGCCTACCTCCGACCGATATCCAAATCCCCAGAGCCAAAAAAAATTATTTTCGATTTTTCCATATTTTTCTTTATTTTTTTTAACCGACTTAATAATATCCAATCGGGCCGAAAAAATATGGGTGGATAGGAAATTTCAAGACCTTTCAGAAAGTGGGTCTACTTCCGACCGATTACAAACTCAGAGCCAAAAAAAATTATTTTTTATTTTTCCATACTTTTCTTTATTTTTTTTAACCGACTTAATAATATCGGATTAGTGTGAAAAAAATATGGGTAGATAGGAAATTTCAAGACCTTTCAGAAAATGGACCTACTTCCAGCCGATATCCAAACCCAGCGATGAAAAAAATTATTTTCGATTTTTCCATATATTTCTTTATTTTTTTAAATCGACTTAATAATATCCGAACGGGTCGAAAAAAATATAGCTAGATAGGAAATTTGAAGACCTTTCAGAAAATGGACGTACTTCCAACCGATTCCAAACTCAGAGCCAAAAAAAATTATTTTCAATTTTCCCCTATTTTTCTTTATTTTCTTTAATCGACTTAATAATATCCGATTGGTCGACAAAAATATGGATAGATAGGAAATTTCAAGACCCTTCAGAAAATGGACCTACTTCCAGCCGATATCCAAAGCCAGCGATGAAAAAAAATATTTTCGATTTTTCCATATTTTTCTTTATTTTTTAACTGGCTTAATAATATCCAATTGGGACGAAAACAATATGGGTAGAGAGGAAATTTCAAGACATTTCAGAAAATGGGCCTACTTCCAACCGATATCCAAACCCCCAGAGCCAAAAAAATATTTTAGATTTTTCCAAATTTTCTTTATCTTCTTTAATCGACCTAATAATATCCGATTGGCCGACAAAAATATGGATAGATAGGAAATTTCAAGACCCTTCAGAAAATGGATCTACTTCCAGCCGATATCCAAACCCAGCGATGAAAAAAATTATTTTCGATTTTTCCATATATTTCTTTATTTTTTTAAATCGACTTACTAATATCGGATTAGAATGAAAAAAATATGGGTAAATAGGAAATTTCAAGACCTTTCAGAAAATGGACCTACCTCCGACCGATATCCAAATCCCCAGAGCCAAAAAAAACTATTTTAGATTTTTCCATATTTTTCTTTATTTTTTTTAATCGACTTATTAATATCCGATTGGGCCGACAAAAATATGGATCGATAGGAAATTTTAAGACCCTCGAGAAAATGCGCCTACCTCTGACCGATTCCAAACTCAGAGCAAAAGAAATTATTTTTGATTTTTCCATATTTCTCATTATTTTTTCAACTGACTTAATAATATCCAATTGGGACAAAAACAATATGGGTAGATAGGAAATTTCAGAAAATGGGCCTACCTCCGACCGATTCCAAACTCAGAGCCAAAAAAAATTATTTCGATGTTTCCCTATTTTTCTTTATTTTTTTTAAATGACTTAATAATATCCGATTGGGCCCCAAAAAATATGGGTGGATAGGAAATTTCAAGACCTTTCAGAAATTGGGCTTACTTCTGACCGATATCCAAACGCAGAGCAAAAGAAAATTATTTTCGATTTTTCCATATTTTTCTTTATTTTTTTAACTGACTTAATAATATCAGATTGGGACGGAAACAATATGGGTAGTTAGGAAATTTGAAGATCTTTCAGAAAATGGGCTTACTTCTGACCGATTCCAAACTCAGAGCAAAGAAAAAATATTTTTTATTTTTCCATATTTTTCTTTATTTTTTTAACTGACTTAATAATATCCGATTGGGACGAAAACAATATGGGTAGATAGGAAATTTCAAGACTTTTCAGAAAATGGGCCTACCTCCGACCGATATCCAAATCCCCAGAGCCAAAAAAAACTATTTTAGATTTTTCCATATTTTTCTTTATTTTTTTTAATCGACTTAATAATGTCCGATTTGGCCGACAAGAATGTGGCTCGATAAGAAATTTCAAGACCTTTGAGAAAATGGGCCTACTTCCAGCCGATATCCAAACCCAGGGATGAAAAAAATTTTTTTGATTTTTCCATATATATCTTTATTTTTTTAACTGACTTAATAATATCCGATCGGGCCCAAAAAATATGGGTGGATAGGAAATTTCAAGACCTTTCAGAAAATGGGCCTACTTCCGACCGATATCCAAACCCCCAGAGCAAAAAAAAAAATATTTTTGATTTTTCCATATTCTTCTTTATTTTTCTAACTGACATAATAATATCCGATTGGGACGAAAATAATATGGATAGATATGAAATTGCAAGACCTATCAGAAAATGGGCCTACCTCCAACCGATTCCAAACTCAGAGCCAAAAAAAATTATTTTCGATTTTTCCCCATTTTTCTTTATTTTTTTTAATCGACTTAATAATATCCGATTGGCCGACAAAAATATGGATAGATAGCAAATTTCAAGACCCTTCGGAAAATGGGCCTACTTCCAGCCGATATCCAAACCCAGGGATGATAAAATTATTTTGATTTTTCCATATATTTCTTTATTTTTTTAACTGACTTAATAATATCGAATCGGGCCCAAAAAATATGGGTGGATAGGAAATAAGACCTTTCAGAAAATGGGCCAACTTCTGACCGATTCCAAACTCAGAGCAAAAAACAATAATTTTCGATTTTTCCATATTTTCTTTATTTTTTTAACTGACTTAATAATATCCGATTGGGATGAAAACAATATGAGTAGATAGGAAATTTTAAGACCTTTCAGAAAATGGGCCTACTTTTGACCGATTCCAAACTCAGAGCTAAAAAAATTGTTTTTGATTTTTCCATATGTTTCTTTATTTTTTTAACTAACTTAATAATATCCGATTGGGATGAAAACAATATGAGTAAGGAAATTTTAAGACCTTTCAGAAAATGGGCCGACTTCTGACCGATTCCAAACTCAGAGCTAAAAAAATGTTTTTGATTTTTCCATATGTTTCTTTATTTTTTTAACTGACTAAATAATATCCGATTGGGCCCGAAAACAATATGGGTAGATAGGAAATTTCAAGACTTTTCAGAAAATGGGCCTTCTCCGACCGATATCCAAACCCCCAGAGCAAAAAAAAATTATTTTCGATTTTTCCATATTTACTTCTTTTTTTTTTAATCGACTAATAATATCCGATCGGGCCGACAAAAATATGGATCGATAGGAAATTTCAAGACCCTTCAGAAAATGGGCCTACTTCCGACCGATTCCAAACTCAGAGCCAAAAAAAATTATTTTTGATTTTTCCATACTTTTCTTTATTTTTTTTAACCGACTTAATAATATCGGATTAGGATGAAAAAAATATGGGTAGATAGGAAATTTCAAGACCTTTCAGAAAATAGGCCTACCTCCGACCGATTCCAAACTCAGAGCCAAAAAAAATTATTTTCGATTTTTCCCTATTTTTCTTTATTTTTTTTAATCGACTTAATAATATCCGATTGGGCCGACAAAAATATGGATCGATAGGATATTTCAAGACCCTTCAGAAAATGGGCCTACTTCCAGCCTATATCCAAACCCATCGATGAAAAAAATTATTTTCGATTTTTTCATATATTTCTTTATTTTTTTAACTGACTTAATAATATCCGATTGGGCCCGAAAACAATGTGGGTGGATAGGAAATTTCAAGACCTTTCAGAAAATGGGCCTACTTCTGAACGATTCCAAACTCAGAGCAAACAAAAAATATTTTTGATTTTTCCATATTTTTCTTTATTTTTTTAACTGACTTAATAATATCCGATTGGGACGAAAACAATATGGGTAGATAAGGAAAATTTAACACCTTTCAGAAAATGGGCCTACTTCTGACCGATTCCAAACTCAGAGCTAAAAAAATTATTTTTGTTTTTCCATATTTTTCTTTATTTTTTTATCTGACTTAATAATATCCGATTGGGATGAAAACAAATGGGTAGATAGGAAATTTCAAGACTTTTCAGAAAATGGGCCTTCTCCGACCGATATCCAAACCCCCAGAACCAAAAAAAATTATTTTCGATTTTTCCATATTTACTTCTTTTTTTTTTTTAATCGACTAATAATATCCGATCGGGCCGACAAAAATATGGATCGATAGGAAATTTCAAGACCCTTCAGAAAATGGGCCTACTTCCGACCGATTCCAAACTCAGAGCCAAAAAAAATTATTTTTGATTTTTCCATACTTTTCTTTATTTTTTTTAACCGACTTAATAATATCGGATTAGAATGAAAAAAATATTGGTAGATAGAAAATTTCAAGACCTTTCAGAAAATGGATCTACTTTCGACCGATATCCAAACCCAGAGCAAAAAAAATTATTTTCGATTTTTCCATATTTTTCTTTATTTTTTTTTAATCTACTTAATAATATCAAATCGGGCCGAAAAATACGGGTGGATAGGAAATTTCAAGACCTTTCAGAAAATGGGCCTACTTCTGAACGATTCCAAACTCAGAGCAAAAAAAAATTATTTTTGATTTTTCCATATTTTTCATTATTTTTTTAACTGACTTAATAATATCCGATTGGGACGAAAACAATATGAGTAGATAGGAAATTTCAGAAAATGGGCCTACTTCCGACCGATATCCAAACCCCCAGAGCCAAAAAAAATTAGTTTCGATTTTTCCATATTTTTCATCTTTTTTTTAAACCGACTTAATAATATCAGATTAGGATGAAAAAAATATGGGTAGATAGGAAATTTCGAGACCTTTCAGAAAATGGACCTACCTCCGACCGATATCCAAATCCCCAGAGCCAAAAAAAACTATTTTAGATTTTTCCATATTTATCTTTATTTTGTTTAATCGACTTAATAATATCCGATTGGGCCGACAATAATATGGATCGATAGGAAATTTCAAGACCCTTCAGAAAATGGGCCTACTTCCAGCCTATATCCAAACCCAGCGATGAAAAAAATTATTTTGATTTTTCCATATATTTCTTTATTTTTTTAACTGACTTAATAATATCCGATTGGGATGAAAACAATATGAGTAGGTAGGAAATTTTAAGACCTTTCAGAAAATGGGCCTGCTTCTGACCGATTCCCAACTCAGAGCTAAAAAAATTATTTTTGATTTTTCCATATTTTTCTTTATTTTTTTAACTGACTTAATAATATCCGATTGGGACGAAAACAATATGGGTAGATAGGAAATTTCAAGACCTTTCAGAAAATGGGCCTACTTTCGACCGATATCCAAACTCAGAGCAAAAAATATTATTTTCGATTTTTCCATATTTTTCTTTATTTTTTTTAATCGACTTAATAATATCCAATCGGGCCAAAAAAAGCATGGGTAGATAGGAAATTTCAAAATCTTTCAGAAAATGGGCCTCCTCCGACCGGTATCCAAACCTCCAGTGTAAAAAAAATTATTTTTGATTTTTCCATATTTTTTTTATTTTTTTGAACCGACTTAATAATATCCGATCAGGCCGAAAAAAAACATGGGTAGATAGGAAATTTCAAGACCTTTCAGAAAATGGGCCTACTTTCGACCGATATCCAAACCCCCAGAGCAAAAAAAATTATTTTCGATTTTTCCATATTTTTCTTTATTTTTTTTAATCGAGTTAATAATATCCGATCGGGCCGAAATAATATAGGTAGATAGGAAATTTTAAAATCTTTCAGAAAATAGGCGCTCTTCCCACCGATATCTAAATTCGGCGATGAAAAAAAAATTCGATTTTTCGATATTTTGCTTTATTTTTTTTAACCGACTTGATATTATCCGATCAACTATATAGTTGAACTTGCACAACTTCAAAATAAGCTTTAAATACCTGCCAAAGATAAACTTGATATCTCTGGCCAGTTTCGAGTTATACTGCGGACAAATTTATAACACACACACACGCACGCACGCTCGCACACAGACATTTTCTAGAAAATGCTTATCTCGACTCAGGGAGCTCAGAAATATCGAAAATCATCGAAATCTCGAGGTCGAAAAATTTCACCGTCACCAGGCTTTCTCTTTTGAGAAAGCGAAAAACTCTACAATCTTCTCTTTGAATATTGAAAAAGTCTCTTTTTCAAGGTAACCATTCAATCTTGAAAAGCCTTTAATATAATTTAAAATTTGAAAATAAAACAAGAGAAAACGAGCTTTCATGAACCCTTTGACGCTCAAATGCACTGTGAATATATATACCCTCATTTTCGGGATCATAATAATCATAGAAAAAGTATTGAAAATTATCTCATAATGACATGTCTTTATGTTTACGAGGTCGCTCTTTCGAATGTTGCAGTCAGAATTTTCGAAAAAGATTGTTTAACTATTGTTTTTTAACAAAAACCGTAAAAAATGCAGATTTTTTCGAACAAAAATTTTTTAAATTACGATTTAAATAGTGTTATCGGCATTTTCATAACTGCAGAGTCATGACAAACGTGCACCCGAGAGTTGTACTTAAAGGATCACCAATCAGAATATTTTTATTTGACCTTTTCCAATGTCAAAATGACCCAAAATAGCTAAATTTATAGGATCAAATTTCATTTCTCAGACTCGTTTCAGGATACAATATTGAAATGTATAATTTTGGAAAATCAGCGGTGATATAAAGGTTTTTGGGGTCGCTGATCACGATCCCGATGTCAGAATCAGGAAATTCAAGATGGCGGATCCAATATGGCGTCCATTCAGAATAAAAACCACTACTTTTAGTTTATTTTGGAAAATCAGTGGTGATATAAGGGTTTTCGGGGTCGCTGATCGCGATCCCGACGTCAGAATCACGAAATTCAAGGTGGCGGATCCAATATGGCGCCCATTTAGAATGAAAACCACGACTTTCTGCTTATTTTGGAAAATCAGCGGTGATATAAGGGTTTTCGAGGTCGCTGATCACTATCCCGATGTCAAAATTATGAATAGTGAATATGAATATTATGTACAGTGATCAGCGACCTAGAAAAGGCTTATATCACCGCTGATTTTCCAAAATAAGCAGAAAGTCGTGGTTTTCATTCTAAATGGGCGCCATATTGGATCCGCCATCTTGAATTTCGTGATTCTGACGTCGGAATCGTGATCAGCGACCCCGAAAACCCTTATATCACCACTGATTTTCCAAAATAAACTAAAAGTAGTGGTTTTCATTCTGAATGGACGCCATATTGAATCGGCCATCTTGAATTTCGTGATTCTGGCATTGGCATCGTGATCAGCGACCCCGAAAACCCTTATATCACCACTGATTTTCCAAAATTATACATTTCAATATTGTATCCTGAAACGAGTCTGAGAAGTGAAATTTGACCCTATAAATTTAGCCATTTTGGGTCATTTTGACATTGGAAAAGGTCAAATCAAAATATTCTGATTGGTGATCCTTTAAGTACTTGGGTGCACGTTTCTTTAGCAGTTTGGGTGCACGTTTAGGTTCACGATCCTTTGAGCTCTTGGGTGCACGTTTGTCATGACTCTGCAGTTATGAAAATGCCGATAACACTATTTAAATCGTAATTTAAAAAATTTTTGTTCGAAAAAATCTCCATTTTTTTACGGTTTTTGTTAAAAAACCATAGTTAAACGATCTTTTTCGAAAATTCTGACTGCTCCATTCAAAAGAGCGACCTCGAAAACATAAAGACATGTCATTACGAGATAATTTTCAATACTTTTTCTATGATTATTATGATCCCGAACATGAGGGTATTTTCTATTTGAGCGTTCAAGGGTTAATTTTTTTCAAATTTGAAAAATATTGATTCTTCCTAAAATTATGATGATTCAAAGTTGAGCAACGAAAATGCACCAAAATACTTGTAAAGTTATACTGCCAATTTTTGCTGTTCAACGATGCATTTACGTTGTACAATTTTAAACTATTATAATTTTAGATGAAATCCATATTTTTCAAATCTGGAAAAAGTAAATGACAGCTCGTTTTCTTTTGTTTCATGTTAAAATTTGAAAATTATATTTAAGACTTTTCAAGATTGAATCGTTACCGATTGAAAAAGAAACTTTCTTCGAGATTTTTTCAAAATAATACTAAAAATATCCAGAAGTTGAACTTTTTGTAACGTCTAATATTGTAGCTTTCTTCATATTTTCACATTCAAAAACATATTCCAAGGTTTGAACTGAATCTGTGATCTATTGAAATAAGTAAGTACTTTACTTATTCATAAATGAGAATCTTGTTAATTTACAAAAAAAGTGAAACTTTTACTTATTTGCAAGTGAATTGTTGTTGATTTATGAAAAAAGTAAAAATTTCATTTATTTGTATTTTGAGAGTAGTTCCGAATTTTCATCCGGAAAATGCAAATAGTAATGTGGAAACTTTTTACAGGCTAAATTTATCACATGACTTCGCTGACGAATGTAATGGAATTTCTTATCTTTTTGGCCCAATTAAAACTTCAGTAATGTCGTCTCCAACTAACGGCACTGAAATATTTTGGTCAGAATGTAGTCAAAGATTATTAAAAGAATTCGCAACGTAAGTATATTTTATATATATATATATATATAAATATATATATATATATATATATATGGGATGTTTCACATGAAGTAAGAAGGTCAACATTTTAAAATCGCTCAAAATTTTTTTACTTTTAGTTTCTTATGAAAAAAACATGTTCCTAAAATTTTAAATCAATATTTGCATAATTGAAAAAACTATGCAACATTGAAAATTCAAATTTTTTGTAATTTTTGGTTAAAATCCAAGTTTTGTAATTTTTTTACTCAAAATCTTAAAACTTTTTATATCGTACATTAATTGGAAAAAAGTATGTAATTTTGATGGAGAAAATAGTAGTATTTTTTAATTAATGAAATTTGCACGTCTCTGATTGGCTGGTTTTTATTACCTTCATCGAAGAATATTGAGAAAGCGGTGCAATATTTTTGTTCGACAACATTTTTTTGGATTCTTCATTTAAAATCCTTTAAAATACGCCCTTGATCGATGCTGGCCAAGCTAAGGGAAAAAAGTTAAATTTTTTGTAATATCAAGAAAAACCAATAATTACCAATAATTCATACATCTTATGTCATGGATCCAATCACTGAATTTTCTTAAAGCATCGAATAGAACATTAAAACACCTATTTTCAACAATATTAGGCTTATATACAAGCCTTACATAATTATGACTTGTGAATTACATTCAGTTTTAATTTTCTGAATATTGGATAAAAACCACTTCCCTTATTAATATGCTCGACTCATATATTCCATATCTACTTAAAATTGAATTTGATGTTTAATGTATGATTATGGGTGCAAAAGCTAAAGGTTATTTACTATAAGGCCGAATCCATCTCAAATCGAACAGCCAGAGTATGCCTACTACACCGATCATTTTGCAATCACAGTATTGCTGTTCTTCTCGAAAAATGATTTGACACGTATTTTTTCATTTTTCGATTGCACTAAAATGACATCCGGTTGGCAATGTCAACAATTTTTTACAAAATCCTAACTTTAAAATTTTATTTTTCAAGGTCATTTTCAAACAGCTGCCAATTTACGAGTTTTTAAAATTTTTGAGTAAACTATACGCGATCTTACTCAGATTAGCGCCCTCTCTCATGTCCTGCATGACATTTGCATAAAAATAAAAAAATGCATAAATAAGTTATGCAGTTTTTACTAAAAAATGCACTTTTTGGAAAAATGCATTTTTTTCAAAAACCCCATGTTTTTTTTATGAAAATTTAGATGAAGTTAGGGGGTGTTAATACCTACCAAATCGTGTGTGTCGGATATTGTATTTTTGCCCATAGAATGAGAAAAAAATAAAATAAAATACAATAAAATTTTATTAATTCAATCACACACACACACACACACACACACACACACACACACACACACACACACACACACACACGCACACACACACACACACGTACGTACGCACGCACGCACACGCTCACGCACATGCACACACCACACACACGCGCGCGCGCGTAGGCAGTATAGAGTATAGGCGGTATACAGAATCATATGTGCGTGCTTGTATGAGGTTATTATGTACTTATAAATTTGTACGCTAGATGGCAAATGTTGAGCTTAACACTTGCCAATAACTGTATGGTTTTAGCTATATATAACTGTAGTATTTTTTAATACAATACATAGTTTTTTGAAATTTATTACATATCTCTATTATATTAAAACAACCACTATGTCTGAATATTTTTCAAAAGATAGAATTAAATGTTCCAATTTCTTTTGGAGACATAAGAAAGCCTACGATCTATCGAATAAAGCACGATTCAAACATTTGGATGATCTTGTTCATTCATTGAAATGTCGCTATCCTTATTTACTTTTGATACCATCTACAAGTATATGTAACAATTTTTATAAGTTTGCTTTAAAATTGGTGGATGGCACTGACGATGAATTTGCCGATATCGTAGTCGATGTAGCAACTGAGAATGAAGTTGGCGATATTGAAGTTAATATAGACGAAGATTTTTTACCAAGTACTCCAGAACGCATCGAAGAATTTAATAATGAAATGAGTACATCATTTTTAGGCTCTGTGTCACCACTTAAAAGAAAAAACCTTATACGTGAAAAATCTACTGAAAATTACGTAAACCAAAAGAAATCAAAACTAATTTCAACATTTTCTAGTACCCTCGATGCTAAGTTAAAGACACCCTATGACGTTTCTGTTGAATCAAATGAATCAATCACAGCTCTATGTCATTGTACGGAATGGGTACAAAATATTGGATTAGCCCTACAAAAATGTTCTACGGTATCAGAAAAAATAAAAATTCTGACTTTGCTACCTTCATCCTTTACAAAACATGAAATTTTATCTTTAGTTCCAGAAATAACAATGTATATGATCAACAAATCGAGAAATCTTGCTAAAGAAAAAGGAATTTATTCAGAACCAGATGCATATTCAGGTCATCTGATTGATGAAAACATGGAAAAAATTTTTATGGAATATTATATAAATGATGATTTTAATTGTTCAAGACACAGTCCTAATAAATGTGACGTTGTTACAATTAAAGTTAACAATAAGAAAGTGAAAAAAGTTAAGCGTTTTCTTACTCGAAGTTTAAAAGAGACGTATAAAATATTTAAAAATGATTATCCCGAATTGAGAATTGGTAAATCGAAGTTTTATAGTTTGCGACCAAAATATGTCTTACTTTACCCCATCAAAGAAGTTTGTCTCTGTATCTATTGCGCAAATTATGATTTATTTCTTACGAGCTTAATTAATTTCAGAGGGAGTAACGTTACCGAGTTGGATGAAATTCAGTCACAAATAATAAACGCAACAATGTGTTCTGAGCCATCTGATTTATGCTATTTACAAGAATGTAAAATTTGTCCAGGCAGTAACGGAATTACTATTCATGTTTTAAAACTCCAAGATATAGAAGGCACAGAAGAAATTACATATACTTTGTGGGATAATGGAAACTTGATTAAAAAAACACTGTCAATTTCTGCTTTTAAAGATGAACTTTCGGTTTGGACCATGAAGGTTAGTACTTACATGTATGTAAAAAATATACAACGCAAAGCTATAAAAGCAGAAAGAGAAAATGCTAAAAAAGATCCACATCATTTAGTTCTTCAAATAGACTTCGTTGAAAGCTGGGCTGTGATTCATAATAAAGCTGTTCAAGGAAATCATTGGATTAATGAACAAATTTCTATTTTCACAGCAGTGTCTTATCAAGGGGATTCGACACAAAGTTTCGCAGTCATAAGTGATGACCGAAAACATGATTCAGCGTATGCTTTGCTAGCAGTACAAAAAATTATAAAATTCTTGAAAGAAAATTGTTGTGATTCAATTAAAAAAACCGCTGCCAATTCATTGGCACGTAGCTTCCTCAAACTTGATTTACTGATTCCTTTAATTAATTTTTACTTCCAATATTTAAAATTTCATACTTTATTTTGTACGATGTAAACGGCACACACGGGGCCCTTTCTACATATGTGTTCTGTCTGTTCTAGTGTTCTAGACAACTTCTCTCTATGTCTGTCTCTGTATTACATAAACGGAACAGATCCTATCTGTCTTTGTCGGGAACATACGGAACACACAGAACACACATACTTATGTAGAAAGGCCCCCGGACACGAGCTGATGGACAAGGCCGCAAGGCCAAAAGTGTCGCCGCAATTGAGTCTCTGAGTCAATGCTATAAGTATTAGAAAATATTAATATTTTAATTCTCTTTCAAATGCTACCCATCACATTCAGATACATAGAGCCATCCTCAATACATTTAAAAAAAATTGGGAAAATTTTATGGAAAATATTAACTTGAAATTTTTTTAAATATCTTTGAAATTTAAGGACCAATCATTTTGCCCGAATAACTCGACCGAAAACTATCCAAAATCCACCTCTACGAGGAATTTTGAAGCGCTTAAGTCAATTTTTACTCCCGCAATAGTTGGACATACCAAACTCATTTTTTTCATTTTTCAATGTTTACGTTTTTATTAATAACAAAAGAACCGTAATAGCTAGACAAATAATTTTTTTAGAAAATATAGGTCTTGAAATTCTCTTTCGAATGCCGCCCACCCGATTCAAATACATAAAGCCGTTCTCGAGAAATTACGATTTAAAAAAAAAGTGAAAAAAATTTTAACCTCAAATATCTCCGAAATTTATAGATCAATCCTTTTGCCCAAAGAACTCAATCGATTGTGATACAAAATGTACCACTAAAAAAATTTCAAACTGATTAAGCCAATTTTACTCTAGTTATTGAACGACAAAAAAAAACACTTTTTTTTATAAATTATTTTTTTTCTCCAAAAATAATGAATAAAAAAACCTAAAAATTTAGTAAGTTATAGTACTCAGTATTCTTTATAACCAAAAAAATATTCATGTTAATATCTTTTTTTAATTTTGAAATATAACCTATTTACCAAAAAGACGTTTTCATGAATAACTTATGACGAAATATAGCTAACGGCTTTTTTTTTTTTTTAAATTGTAGAAAATTTTATTCTGCATACAGAGAATTTATCGTATATAAATAATATTTGTTCTAAATATAAAAAAAATTGAAAATAAAAATTTTGAAAATTTAAAAATGGCGATAAAAAACAAAAAAATCGATTTTGACAAAAATAAAATATTGACCCCAATTGTTGAAGCAAAATCTGAAAAAATGATCACTCTCTCGTTAAAATCGGTTTAGTAGATCATGAGATATCAGAGTATACGGACATACATACACACACACACACACACACACACACACACACACACACACACACACACACACACACACACACACACACACATCCATACGGACATTTTCTAAAAATGGTGTATTTCGATTCCAAATTTTCTATACAACATTCCTAAGACATTATCTCACAAACTTTTTTTTTTACTATCACAAAGCTTCCTCTAGGAGGAAGCAAAATTACCATCGTATCCGACGGCGCCGCTAGTCACTTTAAAAATCGCTTTCAATTAGATGAATTAAAACGAGCACCGTATGATATAAAATGGTTGTTCTCTGCTCCTGGGCATGGCAAAGGAGCTGTAGATGGTGTGGGTGGACTTATAAAGCATTATGCTACTTCGCATAATCTTCGAGAGCCCCTTGAAGAAGCTGTTCAAAACGCAAATGATTTTGCAATACATGTTCAAAAATATACTGATGCTATTAAAATAATACATTTACGAGATGTTGAAATAGAACAATTCAGAAAAGAAAAAAATATTGATTGGCTTACAACTCCAAAGTATCCTGGAATTCAAAAAACTCATATATGGGTTAAAAAAACATGTGATGATAAAGTACATTGTTTAACAGCAAAGACCGCTGATCGTCCGCTTACTGAATTAAGAACAATGAAGCAGAAAAACAAAGGTAGTAAAATAGGTATAAAAATAAAAAATCTAAAAGACGCAAATAAAAAATAAATACATACTTAGGTGTACCTGTATATTACATACGCACAAAGATAAATACCTTTATATTGACTCTAATATCATTGACTATATAGGTATAAGCGTTAAGCGTGAAAAATTTGTTTCTGTGTTATTTCATTAGTGATCGCTATCCCAGTGCAAATGTTCTGAATCTCACAAATACATCTAGATAGGTATTTAGGTCCTCTATCACGACATACGAAAATTGTGCAAAAAAAATTGGGGTTTTCGAGAAAAATGCATTTTTCTAAAAAGTGCATTTTTCAGTAAAAAGTGCATAACTCGTGCATTTTTTATTTTATTTTTTTAAATAACATAGAGAACGTGAAAGAGGGCTCAAAACTGAGTAAAATTATCTGTTACACGCTTAAAAGCATAGAAAACTGGTGAAAAAGTAGCTGTTTGAAAATTACATTGAAAAATTTTTTTTCTAAGTAAGAATTTTCTCGGAATTTTTCGGTATCGCTGAACGCATTAAATTTTGATAAAACAAAAAAATAAAAAAATACGTGTCAAATAATTTTTGGAGAAGAACATGAATAGTTTCATTCCAAAATGATCGGTGACATAGGCATACGCGGACCACCTGATTTAGATGGATTCGGCCAAATATCTTTTAAAGTTTTTTTTTCTAATGGAATGAAGTTGAATTGAATGGGAGCACAAGGATAGCCAAAGAAACAAAACTAGTATTCAATAAACGATTATTTTAATTATTTGGTGTCAATTTCTGTCTATATACAAGAGCCTAGATAGGCCAGAAAAGGGTTTGTGTTGTGTGTGTGAGCGTGATGTTGTCGCGTTAGCTGCTCGCTAGTAACTAACTTTACTGTCGCGGTTGAACTGTAAGCGAGCGAAATTGGTGTGTATTGTGTAAGCGTATAGAGTAAGTGTTCTGAAGTCCCACGGTGGTAGAAGGCCATTTAGGTAGTTTGCCCAACACTAAGAGATATGTATAAATAGTAAGAAATTTATACAATGGAAAATAATTAATTTTAATATGTGACTAAAATTGACTAAGAACATATGTATAAGCAAAAAAAGTGTGTCATAGATAAGGGTAAATATTGCAATATTGTAAATATATGGCATATATATTGCAAAAATATAATGGCATGTCTTTATCAGTTACTTTTTGAAATTATCAGTTAATTAAAAAAATTTATAATATAATTTATTAAAAATAATATATTAAATATAGGGTTTGAATATTGAGTATATTTTTTTATAACGTAAACAGTGAACAGAGAGAAAATATCTGCAAAAAAATAAAAAACTATTCATTTTGAATCATGATATGATTGAACGCTTGAAATTGATTAAATATATTAGAAATTTTAATATCAGATTTCTAAATTAAATTATACATCAAGAAGCTTGGTACTTATTTAATAAAAAATTTATAAAGCGTAGTTCTAATAAGAGAATCATATTTTATTTATAAATATCTGATCCTTATCACCTAATTTCGTTTTGATAGCTTTATAGTAAATAACCTTTAGCTTTTGCACTCATATAATCATACATTAAACATCAAATTCAATTTTAAGTAGATATGGAATATATGAGTCGAGCATATCAGTAAGGGAAGTGGTTTTTATCCAATATTCAGAAAATTGAAACTAAATGTAATTCACAATTCATAATTATGTAAGGCTTGTTGTATAAGCCTAATATTATTGAAAATAGATGATTAATGTTCTATTCGATGCTTTGACAAAATTCTAAATCAATCATATATGATCAAAAAAGTTAATTATTGGTTTTCCTTGATATTTCAATAAGTTGTAACTTTTTTCCCTTAGCTTGGCGGGTATCGATCAAGGACGCATTTTATAGGATTTGAAATGAACAATCCAAAAAAATTTTGTCGACCAAAAAATATTACACCGTTCTCTCTATATTCTTCGATCAAGGTACAATAAAAACCAGCAAATCAGAAACATGCAAATTTCATTAGTTAAAAAATACTATTATTTTTTATACGAAAATTGCAAACTTTTGCCTAATTAATGTTCTATACAAAAAGATTTAAGATTTTGAGTAAAAAAATAACAACAGTTGGATTTTAACCAAAAATTGCAAAAAATTTGAATTTTTAATATTGCATAGCTTTTTTATTTATGCAAATATCAATCTAAAATTTTAGGAACATGTTTTTTTTCATAAGAAACTAAAAGTAAAAAAATTTTGAACGATTTTAAAATTTTGACCTTCTTACTTCATGTGAAACATCCCAAATATAAACGCAATAAACGCATCCCGTATATAATTGCAATAAATATATATTAGAATATAAAATAAATCTTCCTATCGTTATAGGTTGAAGGCAGCTAAATGTTTGGAAAGCCGTTATCGGACAGAATAAAAATAATGATTAATGAATGTAAATCTATTATTGAGTGATGCTAAATATAAATTTAAGAATTGTGTAAATAATATGGTAATAGCATAATTTATCTTACCATAAAATAACTAGAATTAAATATTTATAAAACTAAATTTTTATACTTATAACAATATAATAAGAAATATATGAATGTTATTTTTAAGTAATCTAGGAATTATTTAAAACATTATAATCTAGGATGTTATTTTTTTAAGGTAGCTCATCAGTGAATGAAAACACTGAACATCTGAAAGAAACTTCTAGAGGCTGTTTGTTATTAATTTAAAACAAACCTCCCGAAGTTTCAGACCATGTTGCCATGCAAATTTTTGTAAACGAGCTATTTGAATATTTATTTTTTAGCATGGTTCTTATGAGAGACCATTGAATGTTGCAATGGAAATAATGCAATATCTTTTAAAAAATCACTGCTAATTCATTCATTGGCAATTAGCTTCCTCAAACTAAAGTTATTTTTCTATTACATTGATTATTTAAATCAGTATATAAATAAATAATTGTTTTTTCTCTATCCCTTGGGCGAAAGTATGTAGTTCCGCCGTTCGCTTAGGCTAGAAGAAGTAGCACTTTTACCTATTGCTGAAACGCCTGAAACAGTTACCGCGCGCAAGTCGCGGGACAGTGCGACTTCGGTGCGCAACTGTCTCGCATCGGGAGCGTGGCATTCTCAAGAAGGATGGTCACTATATATCCATTGATAAATAGCGCGTCGCTCTCACAATTAGGGTGCTATCCTATATGCGTTCCGAAAAATTAAACGGAACGCATTTAAGCCTGTGAGGGTGCTATCATATAGCATTCCGAAAAATTAAACGGAACCATAGAAGCCCGTGAGAGCAAGAGAGACATTCACGAAAGAAACCTTTCTCTCGCTAAATGGTTCCGTTGAATTTTTACGCCGGATACACCGCGCATGCTTTTATCAAGGTATTCGTGCGAAAATTGCAATAAATAGTCATAAGATACTTCGTGATTTTAGAAAAAGTTAAATAACTATAATAAATATAAGTGACTATTTTATTGGCATGAACGTGGATAAATGTTTTTATAAAAATAAAGACTGAAAATGAAATTATTTAATAATAAATTCATGTTTATTTATTTGCAAGTATCCTCTCTCTCTATCCCTCTTTTCTTGACTCACATGTGTACGTAACAATCAGCTTGCTCATGTATTTTCGATGCCCGCTCCAACCAGCAGCACTCGCTAACGCTCGTGCTGCAAATGTTGGGCGGGCATCGAACACACATAAACGCGCACAACGGAAAAGAGCAGACAAGCAGACCAGGCGAATCATCTAACCTGGAAGCACTGCATGGAGTGGACACGAAAGCACTGCGATGCTACCAGCCGGCCTTACGGCGAAAGTAACAACATGGCCGCGCAATGCAACTGTCAACTGGAAGATTATAGCAACGGTGATTTCAACTTTTCCGACTAAATAGTGAACGTACTTTCGCCCTGGAACAGAGAAAAATACTATTTATACCACTCTAACCTCAAAATCATAACTTTAATATGATTATTCAGCTCTCATGGTATAAAATACTGTACAACACTAGTGTGTAAGGTGATTTTTACCGCATTCGACTTTTCTCACTCACTTCGCTGCGAAAAATGTCTCATGCGGTAAATAATCACCTTCCACACCCGTATCGTAATGTACTATTCTTACACGGGAGGAAAATGGAACTCTGCACGTACGTGTCATGTCACGTCCGGGCGGAAGTCCCATTTCCCCCCCTTGTAAGAAAATCTACTATTTATCAACGTGATTGTCTTTTATATGTTTTATTTTTTCCAACTTATTTTACAAAACTAACTTTAATTTTTTATTTTTTTTAATTTCTTTTTCTTTGACTTTATATATTTATAGCACTGTGTGACCTAAATCCGCACTTAAGTCACGGCTAGTTGTGACTTAAGTAGCCCATTATTACATTGTGAAATAATGAATTTACTTAAGTCACAGGTACGTAATTAACGCCAATTATCTACCAAAACTATTCAAAAATATGATTTTACATATAAGAATGAACAGTAAAAGAAGTAAAACTTCGTTAATAGTTGACAAACCACAAAGAATAAATAAAAATGATGATAATAAGGCTTCTCTATATTATAGGTTAGTTTCATCTGCTATGGAATAGCAGACCGCGCGCTTTTTAAATATTCAATATTAAACTGTATGGATTTTAGTTTTAAAAGTCTTTCTCTTTAATGATATAACGTATACAAATCTTTCACTTTCATAAACTTCAACTTATTGTTAAAGATACAAATCAAATTGCCAAGAATCTAGTTTTATGATTTTTTTATGTATATATTCAATATTCTAGATTCAATAATAACCATATTCTATATCAGGTGTTCTATTATTTAAATAACTTTTTATTAATTTTTTTCAGGGCGGGGGGTTGCGCCCCCCCCCCCTCCGTCCCACACTTCTCCCACCCCACTTCCAACTATCATTATAAATGTGCACAAATAAATAAAATAAGAATATGGCGGATTTATGTCACACGAGCTATAAAATAGTATACGATACTGTGACTTAAATGACTCATTATTACACGGCGTTTAGCGCCCTCGCTGCGCTCGGGCGCAATAATGGGCCACTTAAGTCACACGTATCGTAATATACTATTACTTCTTCGAGCCAATTATATGCTCAACAAATTGTATGTAAATACATTCACATTGTTCACTGCAAATTAAACAATCGAAAGTTGTGAAATCAATTATCGATAGTCAAGTAATGCAAACAACTCTTCGAAATAACTATATGACTATTCTCAAAAATGTATTAAAATTACTTTATCCTTCTATGCAAATTAAACACAAGAAAGTACTGAAATCAATTTATTGTAGTCAAGTATCCGTAAGTTAACTTGACGAACATATAGGTATAATAGTAGAAGTTGGCTTCAGGGATTATTTATCAAATAAGACTGTAAAATCTTACATCCGCTGTACAAACATTATTTTTCCTCCTTGTAAGCACAATGTATCTCCATAAAATCTTTCTTTTGCAAACACATTGTGGACCCTTTCCGAAACGATGGTACATAGTTACCATCCCTTATATTTTTCCATATTCTTTCTCAATTTAGAACCCTCTATATAATAGTACAATATTACGCATCTTGGGAGGACAAGAGAAGTCTAGAGCTGCTCTAGCAGGGGTGGTCCTCCGTTCTCCCATACATACTTGACGGGCCCGACGGTTTGCAGTTTACAGATGGACTACTTTTTTCCATAAATGTAGAATACTAAATTTTTGCATAAATTCATTAACAATGTTTATATGAATACTATAAATAATTACGGTCGCTCAAATTTTTAAAATTGATTCCGTTTAAGTACAATGAATACAATTAAGTACAATGAATTCCGTTTAAGTACAGTGAATCTAGTTAGTAAAGTGTAAAGCTCTTTTCATTACCTATAGGCTATAAATTTATATGAATTTTTCAGCGTTAAAAAAAAGACACACACAAGCTCTTTTCAATATAGATTATAAATTTATATGAATTTTCTAGCGTCTAAAAAAACGGACACAAGGAATAATATTTTTGGTAATAAAAGTAATAAATCATGTTTATGCACACAGTACATGTAGAATTATTGTACTTAAACGGAATCAATTTTAAAAATTTGAGCGACCGTAATTATTTATAGTGTTCATATAAACATTGTTAATGAATTTATGCAAAAATTTAGTATTCTACATTTATGGAAAAAATAGTCCATCTGTAAACTGCAAACCGTCGGGCCCGTCAAGTATGTATGGGAGAACGGAGGACCACCCCTGCTAGAGCAGCTCTAGACTTCTCTTGTCCTCCCAAGATGCGTAATATTGTACTATTATATAGAGAGTTCTAAATTGAGAAAGAATAAGGAAAAATATAAGGGATGGTAACTATGTACTATCGTTTCGGAAAGGGTCCACAATGTGTTTGCAAAAGAAAGATTTTATGGAGATACATTGTGCTTACAAGGAGGAAAAATAATGTTTGTACGGCGGATGTAAGATTTTACAGTCTTATTTGATAAATAATCCCTGAAGCCAACTTCTACTATTATACCTATGTTCGTCAAGTTAACTTATGGATACTTGACTACAATAAATTGATTTCAGTACTTTCTTGTGTTTAATTTGTATAGAAGGATAAAGAAATTTATAAGTACAATTAAAGTAATCGATATTGCTCAATCCCAAATGAAATATTTAAAAAAAAATTATTAGCCAAATAATAAATGTAATAAATGGTTAAAATTTTGGGTTGCTTAATAACATCCGCTACCAATACATTGGCACTTAGCTGCCTCAAACTAATGTATTTATTCCTTTTATAGATTCCAAATCTAAACCTATATTTCAAAAGTTTCAAACGATCGATCTTTTATTAAAGATACAATAATAATGAATAAAATAAAATTATGTAAGCATGAATTCTCTTTGAGAAAGCAATCTGTTAATACAGTTAACAGCCATTTTTATTTTTGCTATTCGTAAGGTGTACTATTTATAAGGATACAATAAATAGTGCTAGTCTTTTTCTTCCGAGCGCAACGAGTCGTGCCTTTTTCGCCCAAGTGCAGCGAGTGATGCTTTTTTTCGTCCCAGCTCAGTGAGTTGTGCTTTTTTTCGACCCAGCTCCGCGAGACGTATTTTTTTTCGTAAGGGGACGCGAACTGTGCCTTTTTACGTAAAAAGCCTTGAGTTGTGGTAGTTTTCGTATGGGCCTGAGTTGTGTTTTTCTTCGTACGGGGCGTCGATATATACACTAATAATATATTATAAGGCACAATTTCTGATAAAATAGCGAGGTATAATCTGTAGACCAATTTGACTCAGAGATATTGCTTTGCCAAGATTTTTGCTTTGGTACAGCTTTTTGAAAAACGTATCCGATACATTTTCATGGGACAGAGCTTAAAATACTTGAAATTCATGCAGTTATGGACCTAAGAGTTGGAAATATAAGATTTTCTGCAGAAAATAATTTGTAAATGCTAAAAACTGCAAAAAACCTAAAAATTCATAAAATTCATAAATTAAAAGTAGTTTTTTCCATAAAAAAAATATTTGCTTCAGAAAATCTTATATTTCCTACTCTTAGGGCCATAACTGCACGAATTTCAAGTAATTTCATAAAAATCTATTGAATACTTTTTTCAAAGAGCTGTACCAAAGCAAAAATCTTGGCAATTTAATATCTCTGAGTAGATTTTGTGATCATTTTATCAGAAATTGTGCCTACTTACAATAAATTATTAGTATATACAACTAATTATATTTTATTATATTTTTTCAAGTGATTCTGGCCTCAAATGCCTATAGGTCTATGACTCCCTTAAGTGGTTAAAATTTTAAGTCGATAAATCAAATATTTTTTGACAAATGAATTAAGGAATATAAGCACATTTTTCTTAATAACAAATGGCAGAGTGAATATAATTAAAAAATTAAAAAAAAGAAAATATAGGTAATTTAAAGGTCTTTCTGTATCTGGCTGTAAGATATAAAAAAATTCAAAAAAATAAAAATTCACAAACGTTTTTTGGTTATAAAAAAAAGAAAATCGATATCAGCTTAAATCAGTCAGGGTACCGACTTTTTTCCTTGAGACAAAGAGAATAAGCCTTGTCCGACGAAAATCGGTCGAATATGTTTCTTGAGATATAGAGAGTTTACACACACACACCCACACACACACATATACACACGCACACGCACACATACATCTACCCACCTACCCACCCTGCACCCACACGTACACACACACATCCATTTTTTGACTATCAATAATATCAATTTTTTTCAGTATTCAACACATGCTTGCTCTTTAAATCAATCATCTCCTATTATATTAACCCTTTCAGTCACGCAATTCGATTTTAATTGGCATTGAAGTGTGCAGTTTTTACCCCATTTTAGGGGTTGTAGTCACGTTTACTGTAATTTCGATATTGGATTCGGATTCAGCGTCAAAAAAAACATTGGAAACATATATTTACTCTGACATGACAAAAAAAATTTAATGGTGAGACTGAAAATAAAATGACGCTACTATATTGGCGTCTGTGACTGAAAGAGTCTGTCGTCGGTGGTCTGTGATCAGTGGTCTGTGCCCCCCCCCCCCATATTGTACATATTAAGTAAATGATTAAGTAAAGGGTTAAGTAAAGGGTTAATAAGAGTTTAAAAAAGGGTTAAAAAGGGTTAAAAGAAGAGTTAAAAAAGGGTTAAAAAGGGTTAAGCGGCTCTATGTATCTGAATCGGATGGGTAGCATTCGAAAGAGAATTATAATACTCAAAAGACACGTGTTTTATAGAGAGTTCTTATCGTAAAAAAATTCGTTTATGAATTTTAAAGATATTTGAGGTTAAAACTGTTTTAGTTCTCTTTTCAAATCATAATTTTTCGGGACCGGCTTTATGTATAAACATGAAATTTATAGATAATTTTGTGGGTGGTATAGACAATATAGGCTAAGTGACCGTATTCGTGTGCTCTTAAAGCAGACATCAGTCCGTATCAGTGACACTTTTTAACTAACGATTATTAACAAATAATACATCCAACCAAGTAATTTATGGGATAAATCGTCTTTTTACTATTTCTTGTAATAGCCATTTATTATTTTTAAAGTTAGAACCATTTTCTTACATCGGAAATTCCAAAAAGAGTACACAAATACGGACAGGCACACTACTAGGGATAAGTACCCTATATGTGAAATTTCACAAAGAAGATATAATTTGAAGCAAAGGTTATTTAGGAATTTTAAAAGGTTTTGACGATAATATTACAATCAATTATTTTATTTATTTTTCACACATAATTTAAAAAAAAAATAATTCATATTACTTTATTCATGTTTTATACACACTGATAGAAAGGAATATTTGACCCAAAGCCATGTGACTTAACAGTTAAGGCATGAAACTAAAATTATTAAAAATAGGATGATATTGTTAATAAACAAGTAAAATTTCATTAAGTATTAACAGTTAGAGTATATCTACAACTTCTTATGAACTTGTCATCGCTTGTCAACATTTTGTTTAACGTCTAATTCACATATCTGACCAATAGTTATTATATTGTGTTAAACAATTTGAAACATATAAAAAGTATTGCAAACACTATAAATTTTTGTAGAAATACTCTAACTTTGAATACTTAATGAAATTTGACTTACTTATTAACGATATCATCCTATTTTGAATAATTTTAGATTCATGCCTTAACTGTTAAGTCACAGGGCTTTGGCTCAAATATTCCTTTCTATTAGTGCATAATTTAAAAATCAGTACTTTTTAATCTTCATAAATGAATTTAATTATAATTATGTACAAAAATTGTTGCAAAAATTATAAATTTTTTTATTAAAAAATAATTAAAGGAATCAACAAATTAAGTTTGAGCAAGCCACGGGCCAATGAATTGGCAGCGGTTTTTTTAAATTCTATGTGTTCTCCAATATCTGCAGGTAGGTATTAAGGGATTATAGAAATAAATTTTATATTTATCAAACAATTCCCTGTCATTTATAGGGTTATGAAAAATACAAATATAGGCAAATAGATTACATAAAGCATTCGGAAATTGAACTTGAATAGCCTCTTCGAAACATTTGTCCCATTCATTGTCAGTAGTAATTAATTGCCTAGCATAAGCAGCTTCAAAGAAAGTCTGATAAGTGATATCTTCTAAAGTCCTTAAATCAGCAAACGAACGAGCCCCTTTTACATGTAATAATAGTAATCTTAAATGAAATCGTTCTCGATCTTTTGGATTTACAAGATACATCCGATTAAATACTGGTTTTTTCATTCAAAACATAAAAATTAGAAATCTCAGGGTATAAATACTGTCTAGCTTCCATATCAGTTTGATTCAGTTGAAACCATACCATGCACGTAGTATTTAAATTTTTATTAAATAATTCTTCTTCAGAACATTCTTTAAAATATACGTATTGTTCATTTTCTAAATGTACTGCTAATCTATAAATAACATGTGATATACATTCAGTGAATACTTGAACAAACGATACATTGCTTCCTGAGGACTTACGTATCATTTTCACCATCATTGTTTTCTGAATAATCAATATCAGTCATTTCAATTAGAGCGCCATCATGTCCTTTGTAACAATATTTAAATAGATATTTTGCACACTGTACTGTTAAACATACACTGAAAAAAATTTTAGGCTGTAGAAAGCATAGTTTAGATTTGGTGTACTAGCACTATTTGTACTGATCATTTACCCTTACAGACGGCTGAAGCAGTCTATTTATTTGTATAATGTAACGACACTATTGGTCAGATGCGCAAAATGTATTTGTACAGCTCTGACAACGATTTAGTTGACAACGCTACAATGCGAAGCCAACGTTTATGTTATAACCTCAAAAAGTCACAAATCTGCTGATCAACCGCGTGTTCGCAATCCGCTTTTGCATATTTCATCTGTAATCCAGTGTACTTATCAATCGAGATTATTTTAATGAAAATATGTACGTATGTCGAATCATAACCTATTTAATGCTTCGAAAAAAGAACTCTATACATTAGTGCTTTCAGTGTATCTTGTACGGCTCTCACAGCTGTACCGATACAATTACTGTACCTAAAAAATTCAGCGAAAAGAAAATCAGCCAAAATAAAAAGTATCGTTGTCAGAGCCGTACTTTCAGTTCTCATAACGTAAAATTTTTTTCAGTGTATTTCTACATTAATGTGACAATTATATTTAAACAATAAACGTAGATTATACGGTATAACAAATCTATTATCAGCGTATCTTTTAGATCTTTCATTAAAAACAATCTTTTTTCCATCGTTCCTTCATCGGTAAATAGGGTATCCTGTTGTATTATAATTGGTAATTGCATTGAATGCTTTAGGAAAATTTTTAGTACATTTCTTCGTTTCACGGTCCATACAAGGAGATGTCATATTATATTTTCCACAGGGCCCATGTAACATAAATTGAGGGGCTGCATGCAATAAGGGCCTAAGTCGACTTAGGACCTTTGTCGATAAATGAGCTATATCGAACAAGGTTCCGAAGCTCTATCAAATGATATTAGTATCGTAAAGAAATGTAATGCAATTTAATTTGTTGAAAATTGATGAAAATTTAATAGGTCATGTTTTGTATGTTGAAATTACATTAAATAAATGTAATTTAATAGTTTTCATAAATATTCTTTTTTTTCACAAAAATACTCTCTGTTATGCAATAAGGGCCTAAGTACTGTTTTTTGTTTTTTAAATAACTTTTTTATTACAATATCTATGGGACAAGTAAATGTATTTATTATTAGTAGCTGTTGTTTACTAGTTATATATGAAATTTTAGCAAAATCTATCAGGCCAATAAAAAGCTATACATTCTTTTTTTTTTCTCAAAAATGTGAATTTTGTTTGACAATACCGTATAATCCAGGATCATCGGGAATTTCAGCACTTATAATTTTATTAACACAATCCGAATTGTATGTTTTATTGTTTTGACCTACAAAAAGTACAATAGAATGTGCATATGTGGCAATCCTCTTTTTTGGAACTCAATTACGTATGTATAGGCAATACATCTTCCAAAAATGTCTTTTATAACTACTTCATTTAAAAATTCCTTTACTTTTCCATAAAATGCTTTTGCTACAATATCAGGTCTATTAATCACCAAATCATTATTAAATAAATTTTCTTTAATTTCTTTCGAATTTGTATTACAAGTCATTGTAATAAAATAATCAGGTTTACCAAGTCTCTGTAGACTTGTCATTGAATCTAAGAAATTTTGTTTCATTGATCGAGGACTTTCTGAAAATAATGACGGTAATACAATTATTTTTCCAATTCTCACTCTATCATTAATCGATTACACCTTTATATAAATCGGTCCTTAATAAATATTGATTTTTTTCTAGTAATGTAATCGCGAGTCTTCCACTTTTACACAAGCATCAATAATATACTGTTGAATCAACTTTCCTAAGTTTAAAAATGGACTAAAATCTGTTCTAATAGCAAATTTGTAACAATAAAATTACTGCATTGTTACATTATCTTTGCCATTACGTTGCTTCAAGTTTGGCATCCACCCAAAACCGTTTTTCTCATTCAATTTTTAATTTTAAGGAAAAAACTCTTTGATACGTTATGGTTCTTTATTAAACTTAAAACGTGTCAAAGAGTTTTTTTCAAAAAGTTTAAAATTGAAAGAGAAAAACGGGAACCCAGAATTGAGTAATAGTGTGGGTATCACATCACCTTTTAAGGCGATCTTACAGCTATAGGCCTTTCTGGCAAAAATTACCTAAAAAAATGATAACAAGTATTATTATAAGAAATATGAAAATTTATTGTAAATATAACTTATTTTGAATAAAATAAGCCAAGGCAGAGGACCTCAAACTCATTTTATCCTCAGATATACCATTTTCAAGAAAAACAGTTTGTCGTAACCTTTCTCTGAGACCGCATGATGGATTTTCATGAAACAATGTGCAAATTATTCCTAATTTATATAGTTATGGGCCCAAAAGTTGCAATTTTAAGGTTTTTACGTACAAATACCTTTTTCATGGCAAAAACTGATTTTTTGCAATAATTTTTTCCATTTTTTTTTTATTTTTAGGGTTTTTAGCATGGAAAAGGTACTTACACATAAAAACCTTAAAATTGCAACTCTTAGGCCCATAACTACATAAATAAGGAACAATTTGCACTTTGTCCCATGAAAATCCATCATGTGGTCTTAGAGAAAGGTTACGACAAACTGTTTTTCTTGAAAATGCTATAACTGTGGATAAAATGAGTTTAAGGACCTCTACCTTGGCTCATTTTATTCAAAATAAGTTATATTTACAATATATTTTCATTATTTTATTATAATAGTAGATGAGCTATGGGAATTCGAGCTCACGTGGGGATTCGGGCTCACGTGGGGATTCGGACTCAGTAGGAATTCAGGACTCCCTTGGGCAAACGCGTGATTGGCGCGGAGCAGATGCGGCTGCGCGCCGATTGATACAGAATAGCTCTACGCCGCTACAACGACCGCCACCGCCACCGCTCATCGTAATTCGCGGCGGGGTAGCTTCGACGATCCTAATAAATGAGACGCGCCCGGCTGTAACAACACTTCTCTCGCGCGAGGGCCCGAGTACGGGTCGCTGCGCAGTCCCTGGCGCTCGAGTTAAGTTACAAGTCAGATATGCGACCGAAAAGAGGTGCACTCATACAGGTAAAAAAGTAAGTAAATTAATTAATCAAATGCGTTAATCAAGATACATTTATTAAAAGACGTCTGAACAGATTGGAAGCCCGACAGAGACTGCTCGTCGCCGGTGCGAGAGCCCACTAGGCAACAGCCTTATCATTATTCCATTGTCTTTTAACAATACACGGAGAGAAATTTTGTAGTGAAAATTACAAATATTCGAGACAAAATTACCAGTTTCTATGGTAATGGATGGACAGACTGACAATTTCAAACTTTTTAACAAAGTGCCTTGGTAAAATTTTTTTTTAGTTAATTTAAATTAAAAAAATTAACTTTTTTTATCCATATTGATGGATATATAGTATTTTAATATAGAAATAGAAACAGAAACAAGGATGAAAAAACATTTAACTGAAAAAAAATTTTTACGGAAGCGGGATTCGATCCGACGATCTTTGGGTTGAGAGTCCGACGTTCTACCGACTGCGCCACGGAAGCTGTTACCAACAGTCATTTGAATCGCCGTTATTACTTACTGAAAATATGTGTATTGTTTTCATTTTAACGTCGCGCACGCCTCTAGTATCAATCTTCTGAAACACAATAATGCGCAGTACGCATGCGCGAATACACAAATACCAGGTTATTTGGTAAAATTTATCAGTTTTCTTAGTAAAAATTCTTAGGTTACCTTGTAAAAATGACTAGATCTCAATTTTTATCAGTGTGTCTGGTAATTTTTATTCCGATAATTTGGTATTTTTTTTAAGTGGTTATGGTAGTTTTTCCTGGGAAACTTATAAATTGTATTAGAAACCTGGGAATATCACGGCTTTTGACAGTCTATCCATGCGCTACCAAGGCACCTTGGTAATTTTTACTCTAAAATTTCTCTCCATGTAGTAATGTTTACTCTTGCAGGTTCATTAGAAGATGCCAATCGATCGATATACTGTGCTGGAACGTTCATATAACTCCTCCCTGTCCAAGTTGAAGGATGCCCTCGTCCTTTTTAAGTTGGATTTGTTGACATCTTTTATTTTTATGTTTAAATAGTAAATAAATTATTCTCATTAAAATAATAAATATGACCTATGTTAGTGAGGTTACAGATGTATGAAATTCAATCCTAAATTGCTTAAATGCTGGTGTAGCCATTGTAGGTAAAATGAGAGTTTTCAATGGTTCAAAACTCCGTTGATGATTTTCAATAATTAAAGGTAAAACTTCTGGTTGTTTAAATTCTCCGAGATTGGTGTCTATGTTATGACCTTGGATATAAATATCATTTCCCTGGAGAAGATGTATTCCTTAAATTGTTGTTTTTACTTTGTTATATTCAATTGTTATGGGATAATTGATATTAAAGTCATATTGTAAGGTAATGGGTATGCCAATATTAACGGTAGATTTGTTGAGATTATAATTGGCTTGGCTTCCTCAGAAATAATTTGATAACATGAATGGTTTGATGGATATATCAGTTGACATTTGTGAGAAAATATCTTCATTGGCCTTTTTAACAATTTCCATGGTGTAGTAATAATTTCTGACTGTTTGCTGTAGTTGATTGTTGCAAGTCTTTGAACTAAGGAAAACTCGATAGGATTAACGGGATGCCGGAGTAACAGAACTAGTTTTTCAAAGTTTTCTCTGTAAAGAATTAACCGACATAGCTGAAATTTTGGGAATCACTTCAAAATTTGTATATCAAGTGCGGACAACTCTTGGATTTTGGAAAATTGTCATATTTTTTTATTTAGAAAATAAAATATACTACAGTACTTTCATATAATAATACATTAACTGCGGCGTCCCCTTAAGGATTGGAATTTTAAGAGTATAGATTATGAAATCATGGATAGTTACGATTGATCCCTGAGCAAACCGAAAGTCTAATAAATTATGATAATGTAAAATTAATTCTTTTTGTGAGTAAAGTTCTAATTAATGAGATTTTACATCTGATATTTGTTCGTGAGATAAAATTTCTAAATTAAACATTTCTCCTGAAAAAACAAATGACCTTTTAATTTTCCCTAATAAATTTAAAAAGTGTTGTTCTTGTATTATTAGTGTAATGACAGCTTCGAAAAGATCAAATCGAGTATTTCGTTCATTAACCCTTAGAAGCATACATTTTTCTATTCGATATTTTGGTCTGAAATTTCTCACTTGGAGGTTTTTGGGGTCGCTAATAACGAATATGCGATCAGAATTTTAATTTTCATAATCCAAGATGGCGGATTCAAGATGGCGGATGAAATTGTTTGAAAATGAGTTTATTTTCACTCCAAAATGTTTACTCGGGGGTTTTCGGGGTCGCTGATAACGAATATGCCGCCAGAATTTTTATTTTCAAATCTAATATGGCCGATTCAAGATGGCGAACAAAAATTGTTTGAAAATAAGTATATTTTTACCTAAAAAAGTTTACTTGGGGTTTTGGGGTCGCTGATACCGAGTATGCCATAATTTCAAAAAAAAATTTGTCCGCCATCTTGAATCCGCCATCTTGGATTTGGAAAATCAAAATTCTGATGACATATTCTTAATCAGCGACCCCAAAAACCTCTAGGAACTAACTTTCATAAAAATCGAACAGCAAATAAACTCAAAAATGATTTTTTTCTAAAAAAACATGCATTTTTTGCAATTTGTTTATTTATAACAATTTAATAACAAATAAAATAATAAATTACGTTCGGGAGAATTGTAGAGAAACGTTTTACCTATCAGAAAAGCCCATCACCTTGAATAAATACACATAAATACGTTTTTTATAAATAAAAATAGAAAGCTACTTTGGTGGTCCCTATAGGGACCACTATGCTTCTAAGGGTTAAGCACGTTTGCAAGATTATATAAATTTTTGTTAATTATTTCAGTATTATTATTTATATCTTTAGTTATTTTATTCATTACGCTAATTGATTTATTAAGTACTAAAATATCCTCATTTTGTTGATGTTGTAATGCATTCAAATAATTATTTATTTCGTCTAAGTCATCGGCATCTGGATTTCCAAAAATAAATTTAATGACTTTTCCTAATCCGTTTACCAATCCTCTTTTAGTTCTCTCGTGTGCGTATTGTGGTACAATTTCTTATAAATCTTGGTAAATTTCGTTACATAATAGTCTCGCTTGAACTAATAAACTTGAATTCCTTAATTCTTTTCGCCAAGATAATAAAGTATAATCGGTGAGAATTTTATTATAGGTATTCTTAAGAGATGCTGTATTTATATAAAAATGTACGTAGTGATAACTTTCTATTATTCTTCCTATTCCTCGTTCATAATCATAATGCGTTGAATTTTGATTTATCTCCATACTCCTCATAAGAATTGACGTCATCAGAATCAGTATCATCTTCATCTTCCTGAAAAAATGAAGAAACTTTTCTTAATTTCTTTGCACTTTTCAAATTATAACGACGTTTTTGGCCATGTACATAACAATCTAATGAGGGCCCTTTTTGTTTTTCTATCAATAATTTTTGATAACGAGGTGCTGTTTTTTCACGTTGTTGTTGATGTGTTTTTACAAATACCTCTTTATTTTTTAATGTTTTATTTGAATCAATAAGCAAGTGTTGATTTTCACGTTGCTTTTTATATAAATTTTCATAAAATGGAAGAATTTCGTTTTTTCTAATTTCATCATATTTTTCAATAGTATCAACATCGGGGTCTATAATATGCTTATGTAATTCATCATAAGGTCCATAAAGTAGAGTAAAAGGAGTATAATTTGTGGTAGAATGAATACTTTGATTGTAAATTAATATTGCAGTCGCCATATGGTTTTTTGTTATTTCTCTTGGATTTTGATCTATTAATGTACTTAATTTTTCCTTTAGTGTAGAATGAAGTCTTTCAATGGGTCCATTTGATGTATGTCTGTTAATTGTCGTTTGATGATATTCTATTTTATGAATTTTAAAAAATTCTTTAAATACACTTGAATTAAATTCACTACCATTATCTGTAATAATTTTATCTGGGAAATTATGATGTAATGCAAAATGCCGTAATTTGTTTAATACTGTAGTAGCATTTCCATCAGGTAAATGGTAAGCCTGAGCGTATTTTGAAAATATATCTATTATCGTAAGAAATTTTTCTTTATTATAATGAAAAACATCCATATGAATATGTTGGAGAGGTCTATTTGCAATAATAGGTCCATATGACTCTGTTTTGTAAGGATTTCTCTCATACTTATGTTCAAGACATATTTCGCATTGGTTAATATAATTTTGAATAATTCTATCCATATTCATAGTATAAAATTTTCGTTTAAAGTGATCTGTTGTTTCTTGTATTCCATTGTGATTTTTGTTATGATATTTTTCTAATTCCTTCATAAAATTATTTCGGCTGATTGTAGGTGTATAAATATTTGACTTAATTATTTTTAATTTCTCATTAAAATGATCTTTCAAAATTTGATAACTTAATATTTCCAATTCTTTGTTCATAAAATAAATACCGTACTGTTTATCTGGTTTTATATTCTCGTTAAAATATTTAAGTAATTGTGTCTCAGTATTTTGCTTATTAATTTTGATAATGTACTGTATTTTCAATTTATCCTTTATAATTTTCACATCATAGTCTTTTCCTTCTTTGACTATTATACCATAGTTAAATGTATGAATATTCTTGTCTGTTATTGGTAATGAGAAATAGTACATTACGGTACAAGTGACGAAAGTTGAAGTTCCGCCACTGCGTGAAGTGCACGCAGTGGCGGGCCTTGAAATTTCGTCTCGTGTACCGTATACTATTTTTCTTGATGTCCGGTGGAAAGTACGTTTGCCACTGACAATGATAACGCACCCGACGGGCTCGAGAGCATTGAGTTCGATGCCCGCCCCCGACATTTGCGGCACGAGCGCAGCGAGTGCTGCTGGTCGGGGGGGCGGGTATCGAAAACATCACGTGCATAATTTTAATAAGTGAATTTTACTGAAGATCATGTAAAATATTTTTATTTTACGTGCAATTGTTACAATTATTACACGTACAATTATTAAACATGCGGTACTTTTGCTCCATTTGCAGCAACAAAGTCAACTACTTTATTTGTATCTGAAAAAATAAATGATCGCTCAAGAAGAAATTCTCACAAAAAGTGCGACATTATTAACGAACAATCTTTTATCCATTTCACAAATTAAAGCAATATAAATCCCTTGTATACCCGATGGGCCGCATTGATTCTGACAATGCATACCCCGTTAGTGACTGTCACACATAATATTTAAATCGTTAACATACCTCGAAAATGATATGAACATTCAAAAGGTTGTGTGAGTGCCACTAACGGGACATGCATTGCTAGAATCAATGTCCATCGGGTGTACCTTGATGATCAGAAGTGATAGTTTTTGTTGTAAATATAGGAATGACTTTGAATATGTTGACAAAACCTCTAAAACAATCTATTAATAAAGTCTACAGTTGCCTAGTTATCAACTCAGAATCAATGGTTAAATGTCCTTCTTTCGCCATCGAAAACAATGGCGAAACCACGTACTTTCCACCAGGGCATCAAGAAAACTGGGTTTTCTTCAGCAGTATGATTTGTTGCCAAATCATCTTCAAAAATTTCGTCAATCTCCTTAGCAGAAGAGGGAATGTCACCAGACACCTGTGGTACCATTGAAAGTAGGTCATCATTTTCTTCTTGAGCATTTATTTCTATTCGGCTTAAAGCATCTGCGACACCATTTTCACAACCCTTTTTATACCTTATCTCAAAATCATATTCTTCTAACTTAATTCTCCAACGAATTAATCTTGAATTAGGTGTTTTGAGAGACCAAAGCCAAGTAAGTGGCTTATGATCAGTTTCGATGATAAATTTTCTTCCAAAAATATATGGTCGAAAATTTCTGCATGCTTCTACTATGGCCAATAACTCTTTTTCGATGGTAGAATAATTTTGTTCTGCAGAATTTAATGTCCTTGAATAACATGAGATGAGTTGATGTTTATCTTGAGATAATACAGCTCCAACTGCAACATTTGATGCATCAGAAGTAATACAAAATGTTTTTGTAAAATCTGGATATGTGAGGATAGGTGCATTTGAAATTATCTCTTTTAATTTATTAAATGCTTGGATATATTTTCTATTTTGGCAATCAATCTTTTCTCCTTTTTTAAGTACATTTGTAAGAGGTTTAGCTATTTTTGCATAATCTCTTATAAATTTTCTATAATATCCAGTAAGTCCTAAAAATGCTTTTACTTCCTTCTGTGTTGTTGGTAAAGGGTACTTATTTATAGCATCAATCTTCTCTGGATTTGGTTTAATACCATTTGATGTAATAATATGACCTAAGAAAGGAACTTCTTTTCTTAAAAATTCACTTTTATCTAGTTGTATTTTTAATCCATAACTCTTTAATTCATCAAATATTATTTTTAGATGTTGTAAATGTTCCCGTAACGATTTTGAAAATATTACAATATCATCCATATATACAAAACAAAATTTATGCAAATATTTTCTTAATACTTTATCCATCATTCTTTGAAAAGTTGCAGGAGCATTTTTTAAACCGAATGGCATTCGAACGTATTCATAATGTCCATTTTCCCAAATTTTCTAAAATATCTTCCATCCTTGGAAGGGGATATTTATCTTCTATGGTGACATCGTTTAATTTTCTATAATCAATCACCATTCTCCATTTCTTTTTACCGCTTGCATCCTGCTTTTTCGGCACAACTCATACAGGTGACGAATACGGTGAATTACTGGGTTGAATTATTTCATCTTTTAATAATTTCCTTACTAGCTCTTGTATTATCTCTTTTAAATGATACGGATTCCGAAAACTTTTGACATATATTGGATGGTCGTCTTTTGTTCTGATGTTATGCGAAACCGCTATTGTCGCCGATAGCTTCTCGTCTTCGCGATAAAAACAGTTATTGTATTTCTGACATAACATTATAATCTTCTCCTTTTCCTCTGTATTCATATGGTTCGTTCTTATTTGTGACCTTGCGTCTTGATTATTATTTACACTTATGGCTTTACATTTTTCGGGTATATTATTTAAATAATTTATTTCAAATTTTGCTGTACTAAAGATTTGTGTTTTATAATCAATGTTCGCTTTAAGTTTTTTAAAATCTTTATGTCCGATTAAACAATCATATTTAGAATGCCAAGGCAATATCAAAAAGGTGATAGGAGTATTATCTCCTAATTCGCGCAAAATGGGAAAAGTAAGTGCATGTGTGCCTTGCGACTTTCTGTGTACGGACTTGATTTCGAATTCATGTGGAAAAATAAGTTTTGAAAATAATTTATAAGCTATTTCCGAATTAATAATTGATGAAGACGCTCCGGAATCAATTAATATTTTTAATGGAGGGTTATAATATGAGGTAAATCGGGTAAATCTTCTAAATTATTTAAATTTACTGTTTCTCCTTGTGTAGAATCGAGTGTATTATTTAAATTAGAATCTTGGGGAAAATTTTCCTGATTAATAATTTCTTCGTTTTCATACTCAATTGTCCCTTCTTTGATGTTTGATGATTCTTCTTCATTAATAAAGTCGATTGATTGCTCTTCTTGATAATGAAGTTCTTCTGAGATAAAGTTTGGAGGTCCTGTTCTCTTAAACATATTGTTTGTTCTCGGTATAAAATTATTTTGCATTGTAGAAGTACTCGGTCTATTATTAATATTACTATTTGGTCTACTACTATTTCTAGTATTAACTGACATTGGTGTTGGCTGATAAGTTTATGGTCGAGATTAATTAGTATTTGAAGTATTATTAGTATTTCTTACAAAATTTCCAAAATTTATTGGTGTGAATTTAGGCGTAACTTGTGTAGTGATAGATCGTGATACATTGCCAGTCGAAGTTACATGAAACAGATTATTATTCCTCGTATTTCCAACTGTAGTAAAAACAGTTGATTTTGGCTTATTTTCACGTTGTCTCATAAAAGTAAGAAAAGCTGCTTGTTAAATTGTTAGTTGCATCTAATGATAGTTTTCTTTATATTAATATATAGTGATCCTAATGGCTTTTCTACCATGTAATGTTTTTGTAAATAAAAAACAACATTTGTCGTGTTTCGACGTTTCGGATACTTTTATTTGCGTCCCTCATCAGGATTAATGAGACAGTGTCAATCTAGTTACGCAGAGAACAATCCGCTCGTCAATCATTGACGAGCGGATGACAAAAAAAATGACAGGGTATTTATAACTTGAAAATGTTTGTTTACCAAAATAATTTTATTGAAAATTAACATTTGGCTTAGCCTATAGCTCAATTTTTAGATAATCAAGCAATATAACTTTAGACAAAATAACTTTGAAAGATTAATTTATAATACTAGCAAAAACGGATTTCACCATAGTTAGTTCTTATTCCCATATTTTGCTCAGCAACGAGTACATGTAAGCGATCAACTAATTTGTTAAGATCATGACAGACGTTGAATTCGTATGCAGTTGTAACATCTACTCGCGAGATTTTGGGAACAACTTCATCCTCTTCATCATCACTAATCTACTGTATCTTTTTACTTTCACGTTGATATCCCCAATTAATAAAGTTATTATTCTTACGAATTCTTCTAGGTCAATATTCATTGGTTGAGAAATCTGATGCATCTTCACTAGAATGATCAGTATCATAATAACTATCCGTCTCGTTAGTGGTTGGAAGATGGGAATCAATTAGAGTATCTGATTCAACAGTTACAAACTTCTGTAGAGGATTGATTATTGGTTCAAATATCTTTTTTCGCTGCCACTGGATTAGTTTGCTCAACCGTTTTACTTTTCTCTCTTGCGTTTTCTACTTCGTTAACATTATCTTCTCGAGATAATGATGAGACACTTTTTACAGACGACTTTTCGAATATTGGAGCAATAAAAGTTCAAAAACGTGTTATTCTACTCCATAAAAGGTGTAACACTATGACACAAGAGTTGTTACTGTATGACATAAAAGGTCTTACTCTGTGACATAAAAAAGGCGTGACTCTATAACATAAAAGCGGTTTTACTCTATGACATAAAAAGGTGTTACTCTATGACATAAAAAAGGTGCTACTTTTTAACATAAAAAAGGTGTGACTCTATAACATAAAAAAGGTGTTACTCTATGACATAAAAAACATGTCACTCTAAGAAATAAAAGGTATAACTCTGTGACATGAAAAAGGTGCTACACTATGACAAAAAGCTGAAAAACGTGGTACTCTACTAAATAAAAGGTGCAACTCTATGACATAAAAAAAAGTCACTCTAAGACGTAAAAGATGTGACTCTATGACATAAAAAAGGTGTTACTCTATAACATAAAAAAGGTGTTACTCTATGACATAAAAAAGGTGCTACTCTATGACATAAAAAACATGTCACCCTAAGACATAAAAGGTATCACTCTATGACAAAAAGTTCAAATACGTGTAACTCCATGACATAAAAAACATGTAACTCTAAGACATAAAAGGTGTGAGTATATGACATAAAAAAGTGATACTTCATAATATAAAAAGGGGTTTTGAAAATGAGACGTTCGTAGTAATATTTTGTGATTAGGGGAATGGACTTCAACGAACGAGTTATTGTTTAAAAATTGATATACTTTAAACCAACGTTTCGAGGGTTATTTTACCCTCCTCTTCAGGGCTACAATTAAAAGAAAAATTGTCATACAATCGAATGTAAACGACGAGAACATAATCTTGAAATGTAAAAAACAATTACCTTATGCTATCAAATTTTAACGCATAATAACGTCGTTAAAGTCAATCGCTATTGTAGTTGTTAAACAAATATATACATGTGTGTAAAATCGGTTAGACCAAAGTGCTAAAAAAAAAATTTTTTTATTAAAAGCTAAGTGAAAAACAGCACGTAGTAAAGAAAACCAAATAATACTTATAATGAAACAGAAAACTCACATCCTTCCTTTCGTCTCACTTTCATTGTTGCTACAAGGACACTTGTAATCGATGGCACTTGGAGCAACACTGAAGAAACGATATCAAATCCAAAATTAGCCGATGTTTAAAAGATGGCAAAGGAAGGGGGAGGCGTTTAAGCGGGAGAGAACCAGCGAGACTCTCACACGGTTAGAATAAGGAAGCATGACTGTAGGAAGTGGGCGGGGTTTCGCTACACTGGCACGGAGGCTAGTATAGACAATACACCAGCGTCGCCCATGCCACCTCTCTACATCATAGTATCCGGATACGTGCGGACGAATTTTAGTCGTGTGGAAGGATAGGTGGAAGCAACCGAACAGATATGTGTGAATGTTAGGAAGCGGTACAATATTTTTTAATTAAATCTATTATTTTTTTTGTAGTAAGTCTTAAGGAATTGCGTGTCTTCTATGTAGTTTAGTGTGTCTTTTTTGTATGTAATTATTGATGATATGTGCATACATCGATGACATATCATCAATAATTACATAAAAAAGAGATTAAAAACTTTTGAAAATCCACCAACTAACCTAACTAGCAGACGCGCCATTCTGCTAAAAGACAAAGTAGTTCTTCCGTACATTAAACACCTCACACCCAAAATCAATAACATCCTACTGAGGCACAACTTGGTCCCGATTAACAAAACAATCAACAAATTTAGTAACATAATAAGATTATGCAAAGACCGCCTAAAAAATTCAGATACCTATGGGATTGTTTACAAAATTGATTGTAATGATTACTTATCGACTTACATTGGCATGAGTAAGAGAAAACTCAAAAAACGAACCTACGAATACATAAGAGCCGTAAAGAATTGCGCAAGTAATTCCACTTTAGCCGTACACGCAGAAAAAACTGGTCACACTATAGATTTCGAAAAAGTTAAAATTTTAGATAATAAAACTAATTTCTTCAAACGGTTACTTTCAGAGATGCTTAATATATACCACCACGAAAACACACTAAACCACATAGAAGACACGCAATTCCTTAAGACTTCCTACAAAAAAAAACAATAGATTTAATTAAAAAATATTGTACCGCTTCCTAACATTCACACATATCTGTTCGGTTGCTTCCACCTTTCCTTCCACACGACTAAAATTCGTCCGCACGTATCCAGGTAGTATGATGTAGAGAGGTGACATGAGCGACCCTGGTCACTTTGAAATCGTCAGATGTAAAATGTCACATAGAAAGTTTGGACACCTGGCAACAACATAACCTTAAAATACTATTGACTTTGTACTGGCAGTATACATTTTTTTTTATTCGAAAATGTCGAGTTTTTTACCGAATAAGCGTCATTTGCGGGAAGTTTTGATTTATTTATTTCATTTAAAGAAATCTGCTGCTGAGGTGCATCGGTCGCTTGTAGAAGTTTACGGCGATGCTGCTTTAAGTGAGAGAAGTTGTCGTGAGTGGTTTCAAAAGTTTAAAAACGGCGAGTTTGACGTGGAAGATAAAGAACGCGAAGGAAGGCCAGTCAAGTTTGAAGACGCTGAGTTAGAGGTATTATTGGACCAAGACTCATGCCAAACTGAAGAGCAGCTCGCAGAAAGCTTGGGAGTGACTCAATATATATTAAAAAGTCAAAATGTCCATCCGTCCGTCCGTCTGTCCCTCCAGACGTCCGGCCGCCCATCTTTACCCAGTAGTTCATTTATATAATGGATTAAGTGAAAGGTTAAGTAAACGGTTAAGTAAAAGATTATGTAAAGGGTTAAGCAAATAGTTAAGTAAGGGGGTAAGTAAAGGGTTAAATAAGGTTTAAGTAAAGGGTTAAATAAAGGATTAAAAAAGGGTTAAAAAAGAGTTAAGGAGGGTTAAAAAGGGTTTTAAAAATGGTTAACAAGGGGGTTAGAAAAGGTTTAAAAAGGGTTAAAAAAGTGTTAAGAAAAGGTTTAAGGAAAGGGTTAAAATGACGAGTTAAAGTATGCGTTAAGTAACGAGTTAATTAAAGGGTTAAGTAACAAAAACTTAAATGAATGATGAGTAATCATGTTTAGTATAATTGTTTATTTCAAAAAATTGCTCTCTGCGTTTATACAGAGTTGAGACTATCATATTGCTCGCATTAAAATTATTTGAAATTCTTTAAACAATGAATATACTTTAGATGTACCTATTATACACTTATCAAATTTATTATTTTGATATACTTCATTAAATATTGTAAATACGTAAATACGTATAAGTTTTCGCCGTTCTTTTATAAAAATTATCAATATATTTTACAATATATTTTACAATATATTGATAATTTTTATAAAAGAACGGCGAAAACTTATACGTATTTACGTATTTACAATATTTAATGAAGTATATCAAAATAATAAATTTGATAAGTGTATAATAGGTACATCTAAAGTATATTCATTGTTTAAAGAATTTCAAATAATTTTAATGCGAGCAATATGATAGTCATCAACAAAAAAATATACGTTACATTTTATTCAAAATATTGTCCGTCATTGGCTACTACTTTTTGCCATCTTTCTGGCAGCATTCGGATGCCACGTCGAAAAAACTCTTCATCTTTTGAGGCTACCCATGAATCGACCTAATTTTTGGCTTCTTCGTAAGAAGTTAAGTGCTGCTTGACCAGGGCGTGAGCCATCGATCAGAACAAGTGGTAGTCCGAAGGAGCAATGTCTGGTGAATATGGCGGGTGGGGTAAGACATCCCATTGTAAAGCTTCCAAAGTATCCTTGACGACTTTTGCAACATGTGGCCGAGCATTGTTGTGTTGAAAAATCATTTTGTCATGTCTTTTGGCATATTGGGGGCGTTTAAGCTTCAATTCTCTGCTGAATTGCCACAGCTGCTGTTGATAACGTTCTCCAGTGATAGTTTCGTTAGGCTGGAGTAGCTCGTAATAGATTACTCCGAGCTGATCCCACCAAATGCACAACATTAACTTTTTGCCATAAATATTCGGTTTGGCAGTTGAAGTTGATACATGGCCGGGCTTACCCCATGATTTCCTACGCTTTGGGTTGTCGTAGTAGATCCACTTTTCATCCCCCGTCACTATTCGATGCAAAAAACCCTTAGTGCTCGTGTAGCGAAGCCCCGCCCACTTCCTACAGTCATGCTTCCTTATTCTAACCGTGTGAGAGTCTCGCTGGGTCTCTCCCGCTTAAACGCCTCCCCCTTCCGTTACCATCTTTTAAACATCGGCTAATTTTGGAATTTGATATCGTTTCTTCAGTGTTGCTCCAAGTGCCATCGATTACAAGTGTCCTTGTAGCAACAATGAAAGTGAGACGAAAGGAAGGATGTAAGTTTTCTGTTTCATTATAAGTATTATTTGGTTTTCTTTACTACGTTCTGTTTTTCACTTAGCTTTCAATAAAAAATTTTTTTTAGCACTTTGGTCCAACCGGTTTTACACACATGTATATATTTGTTTAACAACTACAATAGCGATTGACTTTAACGACGTTATTATGCGTTAAAATTTGATCGCATAAGGTAATTGTTTTTTACATTTCAAGATTATGTTCTCGTCGTTTACATTCGATTGTATGACAATTTTTCTTTTAATTGTAGCCCTGAAGAGGAGGGTAAAATAACCCTCGAAACGTTGGTTTAAAAATATCAATTTTTAAACAATAACTCGTTCGTTGAAGTCCATTCTTCTAATCACAAAATATTACTACGAACGTCTCATTTTCAAAACCCCTTTTTATGTTGTAGAGTATCATCTTTTTTATGTCATAGAGTAACTTTTTTTTTTATATTATAGAGTAAACATCTTTTTTATGTCACTGTTGTTACTGTATGACATAAAAGGTGTCACTTTGTGGCAGAAAAAAGGCGTGACTCTATAACATAAAAGAGGTGTTACTCTATGACATAAAAAGGTGTTACTCTATGACATAAAAAAAACATGTCACTCTAAGACATAAAAAATGTGTCACTCTATGACATAAAAAAGGTGCTACTCTGTAACATAAAAAGGGGCTACTCTATGGCACAAGAGTTGTTACTGTGTGACGTAAAATGTGTCATTCTATGACATAAAAAGGGTGTGATTATAACATAAAAAAGGAGTTACTCTATGACATAAAGAAGGAGCTACTCTATAACATTAAAACATGTTACTCTATGACAAAAAAGTTCAAAAACGTGTTACTGTATGACATAAAAGGTGTAACTGTATGACATACGTGAGGTGTTACTATATAACATAAAAAAAGGAGTTACTCAATGACATAAAGAAGGTGTAACTCTATGACATAAAAAACATGTCACTCTAAGACATAAAAGGTGTCACTCTATGACAAAAAGTTCGAATACGTGTTACTATACTACATAAAAGCTGTAACTCCATGACACAAAAAACATGTCACTCTAAGACATAAAAGATGTGACTCTATGACATGAAAAAGATGTTACTCTATAACATAAAAAAGGTGTTACTCTATGACATAAAAAAGGTGCTACTCTATGACATAAAAAACATGTCACCCTAAGACATAAAAGGTATCACTCTATGACAAAAAGTTCAAATACGTACGTGTTACTCTACTACATAAAAGGTGTTACTCTATGACATAAAAGGTGACACTCAAAGATATAAAAGGTGTTACTCTATTACGCAAGAGTCGTTACTGTGTGACATAAAAGGTGTCACTCTATGACATAAAAAACATGTCACTCTAAGACATAACAAGTGTAACTCGATGACATAAAAAAGGTGTTACTCTATGACATGATAAAAGGTGCTACACTATGACAAAAAGTTGAAAAACGGGTTACTCTACTACATAAAAGTTGTAACTCTATGACATAAAAAAAAACATGTCACTCTAAAACATAAAAAAGGTGTTACTTCTAACATAAAAAAGGTGCTACTCTATAACATAAAAAAGGTACGACTCTATGACATAAAAAAGGTGCTACTCTATAACATAAAAAAGGTATGACTCTATGACATAAGAAGGTGCTACACGTATGATAAGTTAGCGAGCCCATTTTCGAAAATCGCAACTTTAACTATTGGATTAATTGCCGTTAATTAGCCGTTAATTAGCCGTAAAGCTAAGAAATTTGCCGCTCTTCATTTTAAAAAAAAAAACGGGGTGGTCCGCTAACTTGATATCCAAGCTAGTGAACCAACTTCCCAAAACCCTAAAAAAAATCATATCATGAAAAAACTAATCAAAGCAATAATTGCCGCTTAATTAGCCGCTTATGATACAACTGCTTAAAATTCGAAAATATTAAAATTGCCTATCGTTTGTTGAATAGTTTCAAATGGCACGCTAACTTGATAAACAAGTTAGCGGACCACCTCCTTAAAACAAACAATATAATCGATAAATAAAAAACGTGTCCGACCATTAATTGCCGCTTAATTAGCCGTTAATAATTCTGCTGTACAAGAGTGGAAAATATTCAAATTAACAATTATTTGTTGGAAAAAAGTGACTAGCCCGGGGACAAAAGAGAGTTTTTTGTGGCACTTTGACTTCATGGCTCCACCTAAGTTTTTTAATGTTTAGTGACTACCTGAATCTCAATTTCGAAAGCGAAGCAGTTTTTAAATGAAAGAAATTATATAAATTGTTTCGCAAATGGGGATTTTTTGAAAATTCGCCAATTTAGTTACTCAAAAAATCGTGATTTGTAAATTTGACGTGATGTATATGTATGCCAATAACGACACTACGCATTCTCAACAATACATATAACTACCGTTTTACCCCTACTATTTAAACGTAAAGTTTGTTTATTCTGCAGTGCACTATAGTAGCCTCTATTCGCGAACGTCTAAAATTATTTCCCTTCTCGTAGTCCGCTAACTTGATGTACCGAATACAGCCAGTAATATCGAGACGAGACATTCCAAACAATACAGATAATTGCCGTTTTAGCTCTACTATTTAGCCGTAAACTTCGTTTTTGGCCGTGCACTACATAAGCCTGAATTCGCGGGAGCTAATAGTACATTACGATACGTGTGCCTTAAGTAGGCCATTATTGCACGACGTGAAGTTAGGGCCCGAGCGCAGCGAGGGTCCTATCACGCCGTGTAATGGGCTACTTAAGACTCTAGTATCGTACAATATTTTATAGCACAGCCTAACCTAAGCCCGCTGTCACGCCTATCCGTGCGCTAAGCAGTCCTTTTTTGCACCGTGAGGTTAGCGCACGAGCGTAGCGAGTGCGATATACACGGTGCAATAATGGGCTACTTATCGCACGGATAGGCGTGACTTAAGTGCGGGCTTAGGTCACACTGTGCTATAAAATTATTTTCTTACCCGTGGCCTGCTAACTTGATGTGGCTAGTACATACACTAATATCGAGACTAGACATTCTAAACAATACAAATAATTGCCGCTTAACTCTAGTAATTAGCCGTAAACTTTGTTTATTTTGCCTTGATCGATAGCAGCCTCTCTTCAGTGTTTACTAAAATTATTTTCTTACTCGTGGCCCGCTAACTTGATGTGTCTAGTACATATACTAATATTGAGACTAGGCATTCTAAACAATACAGATAATTGACGTTTTAGCTCTAATAATTAGCCGTGAACTTTGTTTATTTTGCCGTGCTCGACAGCAGCCTCTCTTCGGTGTTTACTACAATTTTTTCGTTCTCGCGGCCCGCTAACTTGATTTGGCTAGTACATACACCAATATCAGTCTAGGCATTCTAAACAATACGGATAATTGCCGATTTAGCTCTAGTAATTTGCCGTAAACTTCTTTTATTTTGACGTCCCCTGCAGCAGGCGGCATCCGCAGGTTGCTAAAATCTTTTCCGTTCCCGTGGCCCGCTAACTTGATGTGCCGCGTACATAAATTAATATCGAGACGAGGCATTCTAAACAATACAGATAATTTTCGTTTTAGCCGTACTATTTAGCCGTAAACTTCTCTTATTTTACCGTGCCTGAATCCGTGGGAAGCCAACATCTTTTTCCTTCTCGTGGCCCGCTAACTTGTTGTGGCTGATACATACACTTATATCCAGACCAGGCATTCAAAACATTGCAGATAATTGCCGTTTTAGCTCTACTAATTAGTGGTAAACTTTGTTTTTAACCACTTATTAAACTCATTAAAGACTAGGGTAAGTGTGCCAGTTACTGTGCCCGCTTCAGTTACTGTGCCCTTAGATTATTTTCATTTATAGTGGAGTATAATCATATTTAATCATAAATATCTAAATTTTCATATACAGTTCAATTCATGCTTTTTATTGTTAAACCCACAGTATGACTTAATTATTCTTATAATATATTTAAAATAATTTATTAAATTTCTCATCGCGATTTCTATGATTTTCTTATCGAAACGCTTAAGAATATGCCTATACAAAAGTGATTGAAAAACTATAAAAATACCATTTTTCATAATAAACAAATACACTTAATATTTATAAAACCCATCTAGTTGACAAAAGAACAATAAAAAACTAGTTTTGATTAATATTATTGATTAATTTAATATAATCCAGTAACTAAAACGAATTTTCGGCATATTTCGATTACTGTGCACAGTAACTGGACAAGTTTTCATGAATTTATTTAGTTACTGTGCCCTCTCGCGGTAGGCTACTCTAATCTTACTTTTTCATGCTTGAAAAACAAGGGTTCCTAAAAAAACATAGTTATAATATTTGTGATGAATTTATAATATCTGATGAATATATGCTATACATGTGATTTGGACGCTTTATTAAAAGTAATTGAATTATAAGATTGATATTTATATTTAATAAATAAGTATTTTTTTTAATTAAAATTGTGTAATTAATCTCTTCCCTATTACTCTGTACCATTCAGTCTAATTGCAACAACGTACACTAAGTGACACAGGATTAAATACAGTGTCCAGAATCTAAGGCACAGTAATTAAAACACTGTACACTAAGTGACACACAGTAATTAAAACGATGTACACTAACTGACACACAGTAACTAAATTAATGATACAGTAACTGATGGAAAGGCTTATGCTATTATTTTATTAATTATTTAATATTCCTTACATAATATTGTATTAAATAGGTGTTTATTCTGCTCACAGAATATATAATTATCATATAAAGGTCTTAAGATGATTAAAAATAAAAAAAAAAATAGTAATTGATTAAATACTACGGACATCGCCTTAATGGGCACAGTAACTGGCACACTTACCCTATATTTGGTTAAAATTTTAAGAGATTATCTTTATTTGTTTTTTAGAAAAAAATTATTTCAGAAAAAGTTTGTGTGTTCGTTGTCGCCCGACAACAGGAGTAAAAATTATTCAATCTTCTTGAAATTTGGTACTGATGTATCTTTTGTATATTAGCAGATTGAGTTTGTTGACCAAAAAAACGGTCCATTACGACCAAAGATATTTGCGGTTAAATTTAGAATAAATGATATTTCTAAGACATTGTGATCGGCGAAATATCTGTGTTCTCCAGAAAATATCAGTCTCAAATTAAATTTATCATTTCTAAATCAATAAATATTTTTTTATTTTGCATGTCTGCGCTCTAGTTTCATAACTTACCTGTTCTTTTTAAGCTATTTCAATAGCAGCAACGTATTCCAATAAACAAATTTCAGAATTCGTGAATAAAAATGTATCGATCACGGTTGTATCGATTGTGGTTATTTCCATTTTTAATAAAAACGCAAGTTTTTTTAAATAACTTTTTTATCAAAAGAAATAAATATGATCTCTTGATAATTTAACGAGATATTTTTAATAAATAAGGGTAATAATTGGTTAAAATTTGAAATTGATCAACTATTCTCTGAGATATCAATATTAAAAAACATTAATATAGTATATCACGTACCTAGGCCGGGAAGTAGGATATTACATTCGCGTGTATATTGCCGTCCGAGGCGATGCTGAGGACATACACGTTTTACGGCCGGGAAAAAGCAGGTTATAGTCACGTCATATACTGAAAACCCGTGACTGTAATACGCAACTTCCCGCCCGCAAAACGTGGATGTTTTGGCGAACTTTTGGCCGGCTTATATTCGTTAGGTAGCCTTGTAATTTCGAACTGTTTATTCATAAATTTTGATTGTGTGTGTATAAAAAACGCCTCTGAAAAAAGCCTTTTTCCATTATTTATTTCATTGTCTAATATTTTTATATTTTCGAAATCTATTGTGTTCTCTGCGTAACTAGATTGACACTCTCATTGTAAGTTTTTGTTCATATATTTAATGTGATTTAGTTATTTACGTTTAACATACTTGTAATAATTTATGTAAAAACAATTTTTTTGAATAGAATCCTGATGAGGGACACAAAGAAAAGTGTCCGAAACGTCGAAACACAAAAAAAAATTACCTGGTAGATAAGCCATTAGGATCACTATATAGTAATACAAAGAAAACTACCATTAGATGCAACTAACAATCTAAGGTTGTAGTACCTTCAATCGTCAATAATTACAATTCATAATTTCCCTTTGGGTTCGTCAAGTAACCGTTACAGCTATAATTTTAAAACCAATATTATTAATACAGATTGTTGCAGAGAAATTGAGAAAATTGTCAAGAAAAATATAATGATCTTACCTCATGAAGATTTTTTCTTTAAATTTAAAAACAAACCAGTCAGAATAAAGTAAAAAAAGTAAAAAAAAAAAGACAACAACAATAATAAATTAACAGTAAGTGTATAGGACGGAACAAAATAAATTAACAGAAATTAGATGTGTACACGTCTTATCACAGAATATAATACTGAATAGTTATATTATATTTAAATTATATTTAAATTCTATTTAAAGAGAAATTATATTTTCTGGAGTTCACAGATATTTCGCTGATCGCAATGTCTTACAAACATCATCTATTCTACATTTAACCTCAAATATCTTTCGTCGTAATGGATCATTTTTTTTGAGCAATGAATTTGATCTGAACATATACAAAAGATATATCTGTGCCAAATTACAAGAAGATTGGATAATTTTTACTCCTGTTATCGTGCGACAACGAACACGCAAATTTTTTCTAAAATAATTTTTTTCTAAAAAACAAATAAAGATAATATCTTAAAATTTTAACTAAATATAGTCTTCAATGAGTTTAATAAGTGGTTAAAAACAAAGTTTACGGCTAATTAGTAGAGCTAAAACGGCAATTATCTGTAATGTTTTGAATGCCTGGTCTGGATATTAGTGCATTTACCAGCCACATCAAGTTAGCGGGCCACAAGAAGGAAAAAGATGTTGGCTTCCCACGGATTCAGGCACGGCAAAATAAGAGAAATTTGCGGCTATATAGTTCGGCTAAAACGAAAATTATCTGTATTGTTTAAAATGTCTCGTATCGATATTAATGTATGTACACGGCACATCAAGTTAGAGGGCCACGTGAACGGAAAAGATTTTAGCAACCCGCGGATTCCGTCTGCTGCAGGGCACGGCAAAATAAAAGAAGTTTACGGCTAATTACTAGAGCTAAAACAGCAATTGTTTGTATGGTTTATAATGCCTCGTCTCGATATTGGTGTAAATACGAGCCAAATCAAGTTAGCGGTCCGTGAGAATGAAACAATTTTGGTAAACACCTAAGAGAGGCTGCTGTCGAGCACGGCAAAATAAACAAAGTTCACGGCTCATTATTAGAGCTAAACGTCAATTATCTGTATTCTTTAGAATGCCTAGTCTCGATATTGGTGTAAGTACGAGCCAAATCAAGTTAGCGGGCCGCGAGAACGAAAAAATTTTAGTAAACACGTAAAAGAGGCTGATGTCGAGCACGGCAAAATAAACAAAGTTTACAGCTAATTACTAGAGCTAAAATGGCAAATATCTCTATTGTTTAGAATGCCTAGTCTCGATATTAGTGTATGTACTAGCCACATCAAGTTAGCGTGCCACGAGTAAGAAAATAATTTTAGTAAACACCGAAGAGAGGCTGCTGTCGAGCACAGCAAAAATAAACAAAGTTTACGGCTAATTACTAGAGCTAAAACGGCAATTATCTCTATTATTTAGAATGTCTAATCTCGATATTAGTGTATGTACTAGCCACATCAAGTTAGCGTGCCACGAGTAAGAAAATAATTTTAGTAAACACCGAAGAGAGGCTGCTGTCGAGCACGGCAAAATAAACAATGTTTACGACTAATTACTACAGCTAAATCGGCAATTATCTGTATTATGCTTAGTCTCGATATTGGTGTAAGTACGAGCCAAATCAAAATCGCGGGCCGCGAGAACGAAACAATTTTAGTAAACACCGCAGAGAGGCTGCAGTCCAGCACGGCAAAATAAACAAAGTTAACGGCTAATTATTAGAGCTAAAACGTCAATTATCTGTATTATTTAGAATGCCTAGTCTCGATATTAGTATATGTACTAGCCACATCAAGTTAGTGGGTCACGAGTAAGAAAATAATTTTAGTAAACACTGAAGAGAGGCTGCTGTCGAGCACGGCAAATAAAAATAATTTTAGCTCCCGCGAATCCAGGCTTATGTAGTGCACGGCCAAAAACGAAGTTTACGGCTAAATAGTAGAGCTAAAACGGCAATTATCTGTATTGTTTAGAATGCCTCGTCTCGATATTACTGGCTGTATTCGATACATCAAGTTAGCGGACCACGAGAAGGGAAATAATTTTAGACGTTCGCGAATAGAGGCTACTATAGTGCACTGCAGAATAAACAAATTTTACGTTTAAATAGTAGGGGTAAAACGGTAGTTATCTGTATTGTTGAGAATGCGTAGTGTCGTTATTGGCATACATATACATCACGTCAAATTTACAAATCACGATTTTTTGAGTAAATAAATTGGCGAATTTTCAAAAACTCCCCATTTGCGAAACAATTTATATAATTTCTTTCATTCAAAAACTGCTTCGCTTTCGAAATTGAGATTCAGGTAGTCACTAAACATTAAAAAACTTTGGTGGAGCCATGAAGTCAAACTGCCACAAAAAACCCTCTTTTGTCCCCGGGCTAGTCACTTTTTTCCAACAAATAATTGTTAATTTGAATATTTTCCACTCTTGTACAGCAGAATTATTAACGGCTAATTAAGCAGCAATTAATGGTCGGACACGTTTTTTATTTATTGATTATATTGTTTGTTTTAAGGAGGTGGTCCGCTAACTTGTTTATCAAGTTAGCGTGCCATTTAAAACTATTCAACATACGATAGGTAATTTTGATATTTTCGAATTTTAAGTAGTTGTATCATAAGCTGCTAATTAAGCGGCAATTATTGCTTTGATTAGTTTTTTCATGATATGATTTTTTTAGGGTTTTGGGAAGGTGGTTCGCTAGCTTGGATAGCAAGTTAGTGGACCACCCCGTTTTTTTTTTTAAATGAAGAGCGGCAAATTTCTTAGCTTTATGGCTAATTAACGGCTAATTAACGGCAATTAATCCAATAGTTAAAGTTGCGATTTTCGAAAATGGGCTCGCTAACTTATCATACGTGTCTTTAACTGCTGATTCCAAAGCTATTGCTAACTCTACTGCTTTCTTGTAAGTCAAGTCCTTTTCGCCGAGAAGTTATCTCTTCTTAATGGAATCACTCGACACACCCCATACAAATTGATCTCTGATGCTGCTGTCATAAGATTGTTGCCAAAATCACAATAGATCGATAACTTTTTAAGTTCAGCCACATACTGTTTTACATCTTCATTTTCTTTTTGTTTACATTCTTTGAACTTGAAACGTTCTGTGATCACACTCGGCTTGGGTTCTAGATGGTCTTTCATCAACTTATATAATTCTGCGAATGTCATTGTTGAAGGTGATTCAGGCGTGCAGAGATTTCGTATAAGAGCGAATCCTTGGTTATCTAGAAGTGTGAGAAACAGGGCATTTTTCTTTGTCTCACCTACATCGTTTGCGATGAAATATAATATTTATCATATTTATCATATATTGTAAATGTTAACATACGTATTTTTAATTATGGCGTATTATACATAATGTTATTTTGTACATACCAAATGTTAATTTGTAACAATTACAATATAAACATTTGCCCATAAATGTATATCTTGTAACTGTTATAGTACTAGCATTCTTTAAAATATAGTATTTTTAATAATATCACTGCCTCAATAATGGAGTCTAGGCGTGGCACGCTCCGTAGTTTTTTGCGTTTAGATATCAGGACGCATCTAATAGATGATCCAGGTGTTCAGGATAGTCTTTTTTTTCAGTTTTTTTTCTTTAGGTTTTGGAACGCATCAAACGCGTGGTTGGCTTGGTTGGTTGGTTCTTTGGGGTGGCTGATAATGGAATCTATAGGTGATGCGCTCCGTACATTTTGGCTCTACGTATTCGAACGCATCGAAAACATGGTATAGACGATGAAAACAACGGAACGCATCACCTATACCGTCATCGGCTACCCGGCCACTTAGACCACGCATTGATTGCATTCACACACCTAGACGCAAAAAGCTACGGATCACTCAGACCAGAGCGCACCACTTAAACTCTCATCGACCACTCTAAACACCTAGACCCCAATAGACAAAGTTGCTGCCCGACAACGAAACCTCCACTTTAATGTCAACTTGGTGTCAATCTGACTCCGTTTTTGCCGTTGTCGTAGGTTTGCTATCAATTTGCCATCACTTTCTTATGTGGAGACCACGTATTCGATGATTTCCAATGCCTAGAGGGAGAAACCTATGGTGCGCACCACTTAGTCTCCGTCATCGGCTACCCCGAATATCTAGACGACGCATTGAATGTATTTTGACACCTAGACGAAAAAAGCTACGGATCGTACCATCTAGACTCCGTCATCGGCCACCCTGAACACCTAGATCACGTATTACATTCGTTCTCAGACCTATAATCGCAAAAAACTACGAAAAGCACTATACCTAACCTGTTTATCGGCTAACTCTCGCTGCACTACACCCGCTTATTTAAATATTATTGTTACAATATCGACGTTTATTACAAATATATGTGAGTGGTCCCCGGTGAAAATATTTTTATGAAAAAGCAAGGGCGTGTTCCAAATCAGAAATTGTTTTCATTAAAAATCATCGATAAGCATGGAAAATAGGATTCATCCATTCTTTTTTATATTTGTTAATCAGTTATTCATCACTATTCATAAGGTTTATATTTCATTAGTTATCCATGAAACACTATGAATATAATAGGAAAAAATCATAAACACAAAAAATTAATTAATATACATAATAATTTCATGAAAAAGTTATGAATAATAAATTCTAAAAGTAATAATGAATTTATTATTAATCTCTATAAATAGATACGTTATAGTCTGATCTAATATGAACAAATATGATTTTGTATATAAAGTATGTCTGATTTGGAATGCTTTGTTACTTTTTTCATAATAGTATATTACGCACCTAGGACAGGAAAAATTTGGACAGTTCACCTCGCCTTCCGCTCGGGTGGCAAATTACATGAGCTGTGAGCTGGCCAATTTTCCGTCCATGGTGCGTATAACTATTTTTACCAGGGATTGTTCTGAAAATTTAGATTATTGTATAAATCTAACATTTGTTAAATACGAAGCTGCCGTAACATTCACACAACTGGTTTTGGTAAGATTGATTCTATCGTACGTATATGTAACTATAGTATTATCGTTTTCTCAGTATTGTAATAAATATATTATGTTGTGACGAGTTTAATTATATCCTATCGAGGCTCAATTATGTTAGCAGCTCTTATTTATACTTTTACAAAGTCAATGTCGTAAGCTATGTAAGTGATTTCACTAAAAATTCAACAGCTTAATACTATATAAAATAGTTAAAAAAAATAAAGTGCATAATAATATAAGATAACAATTAAATTTTAACAGCAGATAATATTGTTCTACAAGTATAAGAGGTTAGTCTAATTTGAATCTATGACAGATTTTCATTTGTCAAATCCGGGCTTAACTAGAAGAGCGTTACCACCTTGAGCTGGTATTGATCAGTATCTTGATCAGGACTGGATCAGTACAATCAAGATCTTGATCAAGACCTTATTTTATACTGATTTTATTTCTGGTCGGGGGAGAGTATAAAAAAGGCAATATATATTTCAGAAGAATCAACTGATATTTAAAGTTCATATCTCGACAGTTACTTAACTTGAATAGATAATTATTCTTTTATTCATTAAATGTTGTATTCATGCTTTCCATAAGTATATAACTGATAGTTACCTAATTGTATTGTAATTAATTACATGATTAATTATTTGTAGTAATTACTCTTATTTCCTCTTGTGACAAAAGAAAAATCATTTTGTAGTAAAACGTTACAAACATGGTCCATTCTCAAGAGAAAAATCCTCATTTAGCAAGATGACATCATTTTGCCTAAAAAGGATCCTATTTGTGGGAATAAAAAATAAGATTTTGACACAAGAAAAATATAATCTTGAAACAAAAAATTAATTTTTTTCCTCAAGAATAATATGCTAGATTTAAAACGATAATCGTTTCACTGCAAGAGAGTTTTGAGAAAAGGATTTTCCTCTTGCCACTAACAGATCATTTCTCTGCGTGTGGAGTGAGACGGCGTGAACACGTGACTCCACTCAGATCCAAGCTTGGCTGACTGCGAACGGACACACGGCGGCAGTATTTTACTGCCGTCATTGTATACAAAGCATTAAATTTATATGTTCCATCATATTTATATGAAATGAAAGTAGAAAATATCGTTTCGTAGTATATGTTTTAAATTTACAATGTATAGAACTTTACGAACCAAATAAGATTTTAGGGAAAACAACATTTTTCTTAAGGTGGCTCTCCTCGGACTCCCTAGTCAAAGCAGTGCTAAATGTAAAAGTTACCTAAAATTTAAATAAGCCATAGTTGTAATGTGATTTATTTATTTAAAATGATAGAGATAGTCAATGTATTATAAATAAAGTGTATTTAACATGACTAAGATAACTTTTTTCACAAAATGCCGATATTCTAGAAACTAGATATTGTTATTACAAACAATTATTGATAAATCACCGGATTCTTTTTTGTTTCTCAACCTATTTTAGTTTTCAAGGTCTCATTTTGCTCCTTAAGTAATTTCATGGGGAAGGAAATCTTAAAAATTACTCAAAACTCAGAAAGTTATAACCAATTAAAAAAATATATTTTTTTAACGACGTGCATGAATTTATGAACAATTATCTATAACATTCTGAGTTTTGAATAATTTTTAATTTTTCCTTCGGCAAGTCCCCGTAAAATTACTTAAGGAACCAAATAGCGTCCTGAAAACTAAAATCGGTTAAGAAACAGAAAAGATTCCGGTGATTTATCAATAATTGTTTGTAGTGACAATATCTAGTTTCTAGAATATCGGCATTTTGTGAAAAAAGTTATCTTAGCCATGTTAAATACACTTTATTTATAACACTTACTATCTCTGTCATTATAAATAAATAAATCACATTACAACCATGTTTTTTTTTTAATTTTAGGTAACTTTTACATTTAGCACTGCTTTGACTAGGGAGTCCGAGGAGAACCAACATTTACCTTTTTTTCTCAACACTCCTAAATTAGCCATTTTTTCCCTAAAGTCTTATTTGGTTCGTAAAGTTCGATATATTGTAAATTTATAAGAAATATTTAAAAAAGCGCCAATCTGACCAACCGTTTGGTGAAGCCACCAGGGACCTTATAATTCCTAGGATGCGTACCGAGGATATACTTCCGAGATCAAAGCGCACACTTATGGGATTCCCTTCCTGAATGCATATCTTCCAAGCTTAAGGCGCTTCAAAACTATTTTATTCGAGCATTTCTAGTCTTTGATTCTTATAACTTGACGAACTACTCTTGTGATTTATCGTATCTGTGATGGTAGCCTTAATGTAATTTTATTTATTTAGTAATATTAGTTATTAAGTGTTGTGACTAGCGGCCTTATCTTGTGGTTATTATGTATGACATTTTAATTTTGTACATAATTTACATGACGATATATTTATTGTTTCATAGTTTCATTTATTATTTAATTTTTTCACTTACTGTTCTTTAATTTCTTCTACATATACAATCAAAATCATTACTAAAACTGTAATTAGATTAACAAACATATGTTTTCTTACTCCCCCACCCGAAAGTACGTACTTTCGGCCCGCATCTCCGAGCCGAAAGTTAACTTTCACACCCTATTTTAGACCAACCGCGCGCTCTGATTGGCTGCCGAAATTTCCCGACCCGCTGCGCTTGAGCGCCCGCGCGCATGAGCCACTCTGTCTCATGCGCACGGGTGACGAGAAAAAAGAGTTAGTTGAAATAAAAAGTGGTGTTGTTTGATCGTGGTCATTATTCTTTTCCCTTGTTTTCTACACGTACTTACGAGTCGTATAGAAACAATTAAGTAAACGTGCGGACGGGAGCGTCCGAGGAAAAAATGTTTGTGCGGTGTGAAGGTTAGACACGTACACCCAATGGACATTGATTCGTGTTGTTAGTGACCGTCAGGCATAACCTTTTCAATTGTTTTCTCATTTCTTATGTATGTTAAAGTTTAAAAGGTTATGCGTGACGGTCACTAACGGGCACGTTCGACACGAATTAATGTCCATTGGGTGTACGAAATAGACAGAGGAAAGTGCACGGGTGACGAGAAAAAAGAGTTAGTTGATCAAACTTTAATGTACTTATTTCATCCCCTTATTTCTTTCTTTTTTTAATCAATGTGTTTCTGATTCCCGCCCCGACCAGCAAAACCTCGGCTTCGTCTCGGTCTTGCAAATGTCGGGCGGGCATCATACCATCTCTGCAACAGCGAAAGTAGCAGACGCCCAAAAAACCAGCTCTCCACGCCGGGTCGAAAGAAAAAACAGTCGGTAATATCGACCGAGCTACCCAAAGCGGTCGAGAGAGGCATTACTATCGAGCGGGCCGAAAGAAAAACTAACACTCAAACACAGCTAGCAGACGACAACGCAATTTTATCAATTATTTAACAATTACAGAACGTACTTTCGACCGGGGAGTAAGAAAAATAGTATACAATACTTGGACCGGAAATTGGATGCCCTGGGCTTGCGTCATGACGCCCCGGAAATCCAGTTTCCGACCCACGTATCGTAATATACTATATATAATACTGTAACAGGCCTAATACTTCTTACATTCGTGAAATTTAAATTGAATAATAAACACTCTAAAAGCAATTCCGGTAATTATTTAATATTAAGATTATTTAGTTTAGCCTAATTAATTGTTACCAACAAATGACACAGCTTAGTTACAAATTAATATTGCAAAACATCTATAAGAATGACATTTAAACAAAATTTCCGATTTCTCTGTAACTTTTGTTTAAATCTATTAATTAATGAAATAAATAAATATATACCCTTCAAAAACGAATAAAAGAATTATAATAAAAGAATATTAGTTTTTAGATATTTTATTTACCTATTAGATCATGCAATCAGTTTGTTTGAGAAGCGGTAGGAGCCGTTTTTCCATAAAGCGTGTACTATGTAAAGTCATATGAAAATTAGATGATTACTCTTACAACGACAGATATAGTTTCTAATTTTATATCAACTATTTATTTATTTACATTAATGTGCGTGATGTCGTTTATTTATAAAAACAATTCATCCTAAAATTCATAAATAAATTTAATAAACTTCATTTATCGGCATTAAACAACATTTCTGTTAGATTACTTTATAGGCACTTTACTGATATCAGAATATTATACGATCCACCTTAAACAATTTCATTATAAACGTACATATTCTTAGCCGCAATAACTGCTAACTTAAGTTTTGCAAATAAATAAATATTTCTCCAAAATTGCATGTTCGGCGCTTTAATAAAATAAATCCCTTCTTAAAGTTCTTGCAAAATAAACACTTTTTATTATTTTAATTACAATTATGATATACAACCAAAACTGTTAACACTCAACAAAAATTATACGACTATAATAGTAAAATAATATATAATAAACATATGCGGACTTGGCTTTATTAACTCTCATTGATAAAAAAGTGATCAATTAGAATATGTCAACCTTTATTGACTAGCAAATGCATTACTAACTAATTTTATAAAGCATTTCGTATGTGACGTTCTTCAAAGAGAAAGCTTGTATGTATATTGCACTAAAGCCACATTTTTCTGTTTGCTGAGTTCAAAATTTATATACATTTATGGTCTATAAATATTTGTATTTGATGTTTTTTAAAAACATCACAAAAAACTTTTAATTCTCTACTCGAATACATAAATAAACTGTTAATCTATTATTTTATAAATTATTATAAAACATTTTTTCAAATAATATTAATAATAATTTTAAAATATTTCAAATGTGAAAATGATTTTTTTATTTGATAGTTTACAAATGAATATCACATTGTGAATAGAGTAAAAAAAGTTTATTTCTGCTTATATTTACAATTTACATTCTGCAATGAATAATATAGAATTAATCACTATTTCTCTTACATAAACTCTCGGCTGCTTGATATCTGTAATAAAATAAAAAATATTTTTTAAGGAAACAATAAATCGCATTACATCTCGATTATACTCTAAAAACGTACGTCGATAATCTTGTCAATGCATCCAAACTGCAGTTGCTCCAGAAGTATTGAGCATCACGTGTATAACATGACATAATTGAAAATTCAGACGGACTAGTACCACTAGGACATATTGTCTGTGTTTCATCATGACGCAAATTCAACCTAAGAAAAACAAAATTATTTATTTAGTAAGTGCAATCGCAGAAATTAAAAACTAATTTCAGATACTCTAAATTATAAAAAGTTTGATTATAAAAAGAGTAAATTACACAAAGTAAATTTTATCATATTAATTAAGCATGAAATTTACTTACATATGTCCTAACTCATGAACAGCAACAATAATTCCAGAATAATCTTTACGATCGACAGTTACAGCTACATTATACCCTCTGACACATACTTTTCCTATTGACAACGCCAGATCGACAATTAATAATCTATAAAATAATTCGATTTTTTAATCATTCATATTAACCAATCACGAATAATTGACCATTCATTTACTCATATATTAAAATTTTACTATGCAACATTAGATTCAGTAGGTATTTCCAAATCAAACCTGCAACAAAACCAAAACATTTTAAGAAATTTATAAATTTTATTATTTCTTTGAAAAATATAAATGTTTATACTAATGGTGTCAATACTATTGCAGCATCATAATTATTAAACTGTGTACTTCACAAAAAATCCTTCAAAAAGTACTTTCGGGCATCAATCAAAAATTTCTCTGCATCGGCAAAATCTCCTCTAATTCTTTTATCAAACTGTCGACGTCGATAAAGATAGTTTGGTACTTCTTCATGCTATAAAAATAAAATAAAGTTTGTTACCTATAAGTACATAATTTACTATAAATTAAAATTTTAAAATAAATACTCACATCCGCTATAATTATACCAGTAGCCAATAGGTTAACCTATGGCGATTGATCAATTCATACTTTTGATCGGCTTTATTCCAGAAAATATTCATGTACTTGAGCGTTTCCTTAATATTTTTTTTAAAGGACCCCGCACCATTAATATTGGAAAAGTGACTGAGGTGAAATAGCTTAAAAATTTGGTGACAGCCCTACTGAAAAATCTCAGGTGACTTCTCAGGTGAAATCGCAGGTGAGATCTCATGTAAAATCTCACGCCAAAATCTCATGTGACTATTAGAAAAAAATTACTTTAGATGAGATCTCAGGTGAGATCTCATTCAGTTAAAAAGAGTTACAATAGTTATTTTCGATACAAGTGCGTGTGCGAAATCGTTTGCTCATGGAGTGTTAAAAAATTATTTTACACAAAATCTCATGTGACCTATCTCAAAGTTTTTTGGTGAGAACTCAGGTGAGATTCTCACCTGAGTTTCCACCAAAAATTTAATTTTTCTTTTTCATGAGATTTTGTATGTCTTATGAAAACTTTCCATAAAACTCAGTTGGGAATCTCACGTGAGTTCTCACGAAAATATTTATTTTTTTTTTATTTTCTGCCACAAAATTTTGTTAACGAAAATAAATTCTTTTTAACATTCAGACTATAAATTCAGATGAGAATATCAGCTGAGTTTTTAGTAAAAATGTAGTTTCTTCTACTAGATTTTGCATGTTATGAAAATGTTTTGCCCTAATGAAAATTTATGGCGAAAACTCAGCTGAGAATCTCACCTGAGTTCTCATGTAAAATTTAATTCTTTAATTTATTTCAACTAAGTTTTTATAATTAGAAAAAAAATTGTATGTAACATCAATATTCAAAATTAAGATGAGATCTCAGGTGAGAATCTCACCTGAGTTTTCATCAACAATTTAATTTTTCTTTTTTATGCCATTTTGTATGTGTGTTATGATAACTTTCCATAAAACTCAGTTGAGAATCTCATGTGAGTTCTCACGAAAATATTTATTTTTTTTTTATTTTCTGCCACCAAATTTTTTAACGAAAATAAATGGTATTTAACATTCAGACTATAAATTCAGATGAGAACTTGTGTGAGAATCTCAGCTGAGTTTTCACAAAAAATTGAATTTCTTCTACGAGATTTTGCATGTCATGAAAATGTTTTGCCCTATTGAAAATTTATGGCGAAAACGCAGCTGAGAATCTCACCTGAGTTCTCATGTAAAATTTAATTCTTTAATTTATTTCCACTATGTATTTATAATTAGAAAATTGGTCAACCCATATCTCGTGTTTGTCACACCCGCCTTCGGCTTGTGTGGCAATTTAGACGAGATATTGCCTGCCCAAGTTTTTTCCTCCCTAGTTACGTAATATAGTATTTTTGCCTAGCGGACCGAAAGTACCACTTTCGCTCCCGGCGGCCCATCGTGAAGGTTGTATTTTCTGCCTCGCCAGGTAAGAAAATCGTATACACAACGTTTATAATCAAATTAAAGAGAGAGAGAGAGAGAGAGAGAGAGAGAGAGAGAGAGAGAGAGAGAGAGAGAGAAGGCGCCGAGCTTACAGACAAAAGCGCGCGACGAAAATCCAGCCGAAGCGAAGGTGAGCGTCATCACCCAGGGAGCGACGAGAGTACCCACTCCGTCGGCGACAGCGGGATGACCGGCACGACCTGGCAGCCGGCGAGCCGCCAATTGCCTTCACTAAGGACCAACTCGGTAGCGGACTCGTAATTTCCCGCCTTAGAGAAGAGCTGCACAGAATGGGAATACCGGTGATTTCAATATCTGAAAAAGAAGAATTGAAAAATCACAAAGTATTTGTCCGAAAATCACGTTATTTGAACTGCTTTTGAGCACGTATAGTTTTATCATGTAAAAACAATGAAAGTAAAAGGTGAAAAAAGTAGAATGATTAGAACGTTAAGTTCATGTACTTATTTTTAAGTAAGAAGAAAAACTTATCTGAAACGAATGCCAGTGACTCCGCAAATCAGCAATGTTAACATTTTTAATGAAGACGATTTTTATTAATTCAGCTGATTCTTTCATACTAATGAACTCCACTATTTAACAACGAGAAAATTTTATTGTAAACAAACATCAAGATTCTATATCTATAGAAAGACTATCAATCAATAGTCGTTCTTATGGTAACGAACGCGTATATTGCTGAGCAGTTTCAAATGACAACATTATTTGTTTGACTGTATTTTCGATCTAGTTGTAATTTTTACACTTTAACTCCATCATTATAGCAGCCAAAGTCAATAACATGGGAAGTACAACAAAGATTGAAGATTTCTGGAGCCGCAGACATCCTTTTCAGATAAGTCTCTCTTCTTAGGTACTTAAAAATACGTACATGAAACTTAACCTTCTAACCATTTTACTTTTTTCACCTTTTACTCTCATCGTTTTCACATGATAAAAACTATAAGTACTCAAAAGCAGTTCAAATAACGTGATTTTCCGACAAATACTTCGTGATTTTTCAATTCTTCTTTTTCAGATATTGAAATAACCGGTATTCCCGATCTATGCAGCTCTGCTCTGAGGTGGAGTATTACAAGTCCGCTGCCGAGTTGGTCCTTGGTAGAGGCGATTGGAGGCTCGCCGGCTGCCAGGTCGCGCCGGTCATCCCGCTGTCGTCGACGGAGTGAGTACTCTCGTCGCTCCCTGGGTGATAACACTCGCCTTCGCTTTCGTCCTATAAGCTCGGTGCCTCAGCTCTCTCTCTCTCTCTCTCTCTCTCTCTCTCTCTCTCTCTCTCTCTCTCTCTCTCTCTCTCTCTCTCTCTCTCTCTCTTTCTCTTTCTCCCTCTTTCTCTCTTTGATTTGATTATAAACGTTCCGTATACGATTTTTTTTAAATATAAACTTTTAGGCAAGTTCAAATAATACAAGTTCCTAAAACTCAGGTGAGATTCTCACCTGAGATCTTATCTTAGTTTTGAATATTGATGTTACATACAATTTTTTTTCTAATTATTAAAACTTAGTGGAAATAAATTAAAGAATTAAATTTTACATGAGAACTCAGGTGAGATTCTCAGTTGCGTTTTCGCTATAAATTTTCAATAGGGCAAAACATTTTCATGACATGCAAAATCTCGTAGAAGAAATTCAATTTTTTGTGAAAACTCAGCTGAGATTCTCACATAAGTTCTCATCTGAATTTATAGTCTGAATGTTAAATAGAATTTATTTTCGTTAACAAAACTTTGTGGCAGAAAATAAAAAAAAAATAAATATTTTCGTGAGACCTCACGTGAGATTCTCAACTGAGTTTTATGGAAAGTTATCATAACACACATACAAAATGTCATGAAAAAGAAAAATTAAATTGTTGGTGAAAACTCAGGTGAGATTCTTACCTGAGATCTCATCTTAATTTTGAATATTGATGTTACATACAATTTCTTTTCTAATTATAAAAACTTAGTAAAATAAATTAAAGAATTAAATTTTACATGAGAACTCAGGTGAGATTCTCAGCTGAGTTTTCGCCATAAATTTTCATTAGGGCATATAACATTTTCATAACGTACAAAATCTCGTAGAAGAAATTCAATTTTTAGTGAAAACTCCGCTGAGATTCTCACATAAGTTCTCATCTGAATTTATAGTCTGAATGTTAAATACCATTTATTTTCGTTGAAAAAATGTTGTGGCAAAAAATAAAATTAAATATTTTCGTGAAAACTCACGTGAGATTCCCAACTGAGCTTTATGGAATGTTTTCATAAGATACATACAAAATCTCATGAAAAAGAAAAATTAGATTTTTGGTGAAAACTCAGGTGAGATTCTCACCTGAGTTCTCATTAAAAAATCTTGGTATTGGTCACATTAGATTTTGACATGAGATCTCACCTGAGATTTTTTAGTAGGGAAACGCGAATGTAGTATTTTCGGTCAGGGTATGACGAAAAATAGTATACGCTCCACTCTTCGGCTCGGGTGTCAATTTACACGAACTGTGGATTGTCCAATTTTACTTCCGTGGAGCGTACACTATTTTTCGTCATACCCGGACCAAAAATACCACATTCGCGTTTTTGAGCCGGGAGCGAAAGTGGTACTTTCGGCCAGGGTATGGCGAAAAAGTACTTCATTTCCGATTCACTTGTCTTCGCAGAAAAAGGGCCTTTTTCATGCATGTGTCGAAAAAAGCTATTTTTTAGATGAGATCTCACCTGAGATCTTATCAAACAATTTATTTTTGCAACAATATTATCTGAATGAAATTTCAGGTAATTTTATTTCTTCGCTACAATATTATCTGGATGAGATCTCACCTGAGATCTCACCTGAGATTTTGTGTAAAATAATTTTTCAACACTTCGTAAGCAAAGCTTGATTTCGCACACGCACTTGTATCGAAAATAACTATTGTAACTCTTTTCAACTGAATGAGATCTCACCTGGGATCTCAACTAAAGTAATTTTTTTCTAATAGTCACATGAAATTTTGGCGTGAGATTTCACATGAGATCTCACCTGAGATTTCACGTGAGAAGTCACCTGAGATTTTTCAGTAGGGAGGTAGTTCAAGACTTATTTCTAAACAAAAAATGTCGTATGAACTAGGGGTCTGGATGCCCGAAAAAAAACAGCTGCCAATTCATTGGTACGTAGCTTCCTCAAACTTAATTTATTGATCCCTTTAATTAATTTTTACTTCTAATATTTAAAATTTAATACTTTATCTTGTACGGTTAGACTAACTAGGAGAGGGTCATGGGTCCGGATTCAGCTTAAACTGTGCGTTATATTTTTTTTCGTAATGAACCGATTTTTTTTTGGCAACGAATTTGATCTGAAGATATATAAAATCTACATCTGTGTCAAAGTTCAGGACGATTGGGTAATTTTTGCTCTTGTTATCGTGCGACAACGAAAACGCAAATTTTTTCTAAAATAATTTTTTTCTAAAAAACAAATGAAGATAATCTCCTGAAATTTTAACCAAATATAGTCTTCTATAAATTTAATAAGTGGTTAAAATTTTAAGTCAATAAATTGAGTATTTTTTGAGAAAACGCGATTCGAAAATTTTTTTAAAAATTTTTTTACCTCAAATATCTTTTTTCGTAATGGACCGATTTTTTTGGGCAACGAACTCGATCTGAAGATATATAAAAGCTACATCTGTGCCAAATTTCAGGACGATTGGATCATTTTTGCTCTAGTTATCGTGCGACAACGAAAACGCACATTTTTTTCTAAAATAATTTACTTTTCTAAAAAACAAATGAAGATCATCTCTTGAAATTTTAACCAAATATAGTCTTCTATAAGTTTAATAAGTGGTTAAAATTTCAAGTCGATAAATAAAATATTTTTTGAGAAATTAATTTATGAAATATAAAAAAGTTTTCCTTAATAGCAAATGACAAAGTGAAGATATTTTAAATTTTAAAAAAGAAAAATATAGGTAATTTAAATACCTTTCAAGAAAAGTTTATTATATTATGTAATAATGACTGTAAGATATGAAAAAATCAAAAAAACTAAAAATTCAAAATCGTTTTTGGTTATAAAAAAAAGAAAGTCAATAAAAACTCAAATCCATCAGGGTACCTTTCTTTTCCCGCGAGACAAAGAGAATAAGCTTTACCCGACGAAAATCGGTCGATTCGTTTCGGAGATATGAAGAGTTCAAATACACACACACACACACACATACACACACACACACACACACACACACACACACACACACACACACACACACACCCACAAAAACAAAAATGATCAAAATCAACTAATATACACATATATCGCATTAAAACATCTTTTTGAACATTTCTTTTTTCAAAAATTTTTTTCACCGTTACAAAGCTTCCTCTATGAGGAAGCCAAAAGTTACGGATACTTGACTTATAACTGAATATATATACATATTCTAACACACGCGCACATGTATACATTCTATACATATATTAAGATAGATATATATTAATGTATTATCATTATATAATATTTATTAGAATTATATTATATAGTATGTATAATTCATAATCTTATATATATATCATTATACGGTATTTTGAGGATTTCATAAAGAATTTATACAATAGTGGTGACACAAATATAAACATTGTTATAAACAACCAATAAACAAGCGCGTGACTAAAGAAATAATGACCCTAAGGTTATTGACTAACACCACGACGCCTGCGGCGCCCGCTTTTACGGAAAAATATCACGGAATTTCCGAAATCGATGTATTAACACACTATTGTGGAAACCGCTGAAAAATCCTCAAAATGCCTCTCGAGTGCTTTGGACTTTTGAGGAGACTCCTCAAAATGCCTACAAAATCCTCAAAATTCGGTATATATGACTTATATAATCCTCAAAATGCGTCCCAGATGTGAATATATATATATATATATATATATATATTCGTTACAGTCCGAGGGTTTATGGAGCTCAACACTGTATATTAGTACCTACGCCCAGACTTCTCGTATACAAGGGACTAAAGAAATAATCCCTCTCTGGGTACCGAAACTCTATGTCAGATGCCATAAACCCCGATATATAAGGTGGGCTCCATAACCCTTAAAGAGCTCCATAAACCCCTACACACACACACACACACACACACACACGCGCGCGCGCAACGTATGCGTGTGCATATGTGTTACTATATATATATGTGTGTGTGTGTGTGTGTGTGTGTGTGTGTGTGTGTGTGTGTGTGTCAAGCATGGATCATTTTTCTCAAACTTCAAGTATCCGTAACTTTTTTTTTTCGGGAATGCAGACCCCTAGTTCATAGGACATTTTTTGTTTAGAAAGTCTTGAACTACCCGTCACCAAATTTTTAAGCTATTTCACCTCAGTCACTTTTACAATGTTAATGATGCGGGCTTTTCTAAAAGAGATAATGACTTTGTTTTCATAAAAAATATCATATTTTATAAGCTAAATGAGAATTGAGAGATTCTTACTTAAAAAGATGGTTGTCTATTACTACAAGAATTTTAGGATACATTATCTTCAACGACGTGCTCAATTTCTCTAATTTTTTGCCATCATCATTTTAGCCATTTCCCAACATAATTTCCTTACCCCCCAGAGCCAATTAATATTGTAATTCAATATTCCCATCGGCCTCTACTGCACTATAAATGACATGGTCGCCACCCATTTTCTTTCCACGTTTAGTAATATTCCTGCCAGTGAGTGAATAAATAATATGCTTCTGTTTTCCCTCTCTAAATACACCATCCTACAGAAAATAATCCATATTTAGCAATTTTAACGAAAAACAAAGAATATATCTATATTAACAGTAACATTTTATTACTCAATAAATAAGATGGTTTACTTACGTATAACATTTTACGGTTATTGATATCATTGTGAGCTAAAATGACAGCTTCCTTATCTGTGTCGACGTAAATGTCACAATCAACTTTTTTTTCGTCCTGTGAAATGATTTTTCTTTGGTAGAGTTTTATTCACAGCAGAGCAGCGTTTAACTTTGGTCTCGTGTTAATTGAAAAACTTACATTGTTAAGAAGTTCATAAGTGTAATTAGGTGAGCTTTTGGGAGCTGATTTCAGTAACCATACTGGAATATCATTGGAATATACTTTACGATCCGAAAGAGTAAGATTAAGAGTGAAATTTTTACGATCAACTTGAAATTCAATCAGGTGCTGATTCCTTTGACTTATTGTTTTGACAAACACCTCTGGAATTTTATGATTATCATGTAAGAAATATTTCTGTAAATACCTTTAACTTTTCCATTTGAAAAAATTCTATTACTTTCAGTAAGCATTGTACGTGCATTAGCAACCTACATTTAAAATTAATTGATTATAATCGATATGCCTCCGTAAATTTAAAAAAAAACTTGTTATTATTTTCTATTACATTATATAATGTTTTTGCTAAAATAAATTAGAAAAATAAATGTATAACATACCGTTGAAAATGAAATTAAGCAGCAAAAAGAAAGAAAACTACTAGTAGCCATTATAAAATAATTAATTTACAATGAAGAGCCACTAACTGTCTTTTGAAGTGACTATGACAGCTTTTAAATAAGAAATTAACTCGCTTTAAGGTAATGAACTCGAACAGGGTATCATTAGACCTCAGAATAAAAATATATGTTTTATAGAAGTGAACTACTCTTGCACAATAAATTTTAAATCTATAAAGTATTTTTTGCGTGATACTGACATGAAATTATTGTTATAGCTTACATTTTTATTGACAGATAAAATAATTCACATTTTTTGCTGCCTCTGTAATTTAATTACTCTTAGTCTCATTGTATTAAATCAGTTATGTAAACAATGTATTGATAGCTAATTAATGACTTTTTAATGCCTAACTTTTTCATACTTATATGTACATTGTACATAATTAAATTATGCAGCATTCTTCCCAATTTAAATACATCGTGTGATACTAGAAATGAAGGACATATGTTTTAAATATCAACACTATCGCGTTTTGCACAGTTATAAAATTAGTTAATTTAGAATGAATTTAAATAATATAAATTTGAATACATCCGGTATGAATATTCTTATTAGTATTTAATATTTTTAACAGTAATATTCTAGATGATATAAAATTTTAAATATTTAAGAACAAACTTTTAACACCACTATTGAACTACATTGTGAAGACGCGACTTTGAACTTTTAGTTCTCATGAATCTTCAATCTATACGTACATATATCTAACGTTTGAAGGTTTACAGCAATTAAGTAGTATACTTACAGCGATGTATTCCATATTTTCAATCGAATTATGCTTTACCTCAAAATATTTTGTTATACCTGAGAAAAATATGCACAGGTATTGTATACTAAACATTTTAGGTGTAACAGTATAGTTTCTATCTTGTTTTGTACATGAGCAAATCCACAAAATTTGAATAAATTTTTATAAGCTAGAATTGGCAACCATTCAAAATGCCTTACTTACAACTTTATACCTCAAAAATATACATAAAAAACAACATTTTAACACCTCCCTGGCTCCTCTATTTTGATTTATAATTTTGTAATAACCACGTAGCATTGCACTGGAATGCTTCGACCAAATAAGCTCAAATTTGGTGGAGAGCTTCTTTATATATAAATCTACACTGCTTAAGTGAAGCAGATGTTGATGTTTTCTTATTGCAAAAAAGAAAATTAATGATAAACGCGGGTAGCCGTACACTCTAAAGCAGAGCAGTCCACCCCTCCAGTTCGTTACTTGCCAACACGCTCCCGCTCCTCCCACTACCCAGTCCTCAATTTGAAATTGCGAAAAATTAAACGGTCACCCCCGTGGGTATATAAACTCCAGAATAATCGCCTTTCTTTCATTGTCGGAAAATGGGACTCCAAAGCGCCGGGACGGGTAAGAGCTCTAGCTGTTTTTATTATTACATTATTTACACTTTTAAAATTTACGTAAAATTCTCCAATTTTTCAAAATACGTTTATTTTATATTGTTCTAGTTGAATAATAAATCGGCTTTAAGACTAGGCATTTCGTGCCAATTTGTTAAAAAATCGACGTCACCTGTCGTTATGCGAACCAAGGTGTAAACCTCTGTTATTATTAGGTTAGAAAAAATGTCGAAAAAAAGTTAATGGTTCTTATGTTAACATCTGTATATACATGTAATTAACCTTGTATTTATTATTTTTTCATTTAGCCCTAATGAAGGTGCTCTCTTTAGCACCGAAACGTTGGTAATAAAACAAGTTTTTATTGAAACCATGGTTCCACGCTGATCGTTATTTCGACCAACCTCAAATTATACTTCAGGAACGCACGAGTCAATTTTTCTAAAATGTTTCATACGTTGCTTTCAGACTTCGAGTAAGGAAACGTTTAACTTACTTCTCTTTCTTATAATTTATTTTAACAGTAATAACGTCACTCTTATTAGGCCTCTGCCTTGAACAATTAAAATCGTCATTTATATAATATTCCATAACAATTTTTTCGGTCCTTTCATCAATTGAATGGCCTGTGTACGCTTCTGATTCCGAGTAAACTCCCCTTTCTTGTGCAAGACTTTTCGCTCTTTCTATCATGTACATTGTTATGTCTGGAAATAAGGATGAAATTTCATTTTTCGTTAGGGATGAGGGTAGCAAAGTCAGAATTTTTATTTTTTCTGATACCGTAGAACACTTTTGCAAGGCTAAACCAATATTTTGTACCCATTCTGTACAACGGCATGCAATTGATTCATTAGACAATGTTGAAAGTATATTTTTTTTTTCTTTTTTACGTAATTTTCAAGTGATTTTTCACGTATAAGATTTTTTCTCTTAAGGAGGTACATAGGTGATACGAAGATGCAGAGATCATAATGAAATTTGAATACATTATTCTTTGAATTATGCGGAGCACGCACGATTTTTTTCTATATTTATTATCGCACATATTTTGAAAATATTTGATTCGAAAGTTTGCAGGTTATACACGGGATCTTATGGGACTCGGTCAAAAACAGCTGATTGACATAGAGTGCGATTTTGTAAAAAAGCAGAAAGAGCAATAAAAAAACTAACGAACATATTGGCTAAATCCTTAAGAAGCTATTCGCCAAAGTTTAACTAGTGTAACCGTATGAATTCCCGAGTATTTAACGAAAACGTACACAAAACATCAAGCTTGGGGCTGCGCGCGGAGGTGCGCGGTAAGAGGGGGGCCGGTGCGCGGTGCGAGGGGAGTACCCCGCGGCATGACTGCTATGTACCTCCTTAACGGGGTGCCATAGTCCTACCATTACCGACCGAGCAATTCACACAGTTTCAAGCTGATTAAAAATAAAATACGTCGAATCATAAAAAATCAAGAGAACACTCTTCTGTGTTTTTTAACGTTCTATCATTCAGTCAAAGTTTGGAGTCGAAATATCAAGTCATTTCTGCAAAAACTTTGAACAAACGAAATTTAATTTCGTTCAAAGTTTTTGAAAAAACGGCTTGATATTTCGACTCCAAACTTTGACTGGATGATAGAACGTTAAAAAACACAGAAGAGTGTTCTCTTGATTTTTTGTGATTCGACGTATTTTATTTTTAATCAGCTTGAAACTGTGTGAATTGCTCGGTCGGTAATAGTACGAGTAAGGCATCCCCTTAAGAGGCGATACAGAACCTAAAAAAGATGTACTTATTTCATTATTAAATTCTTCGATACGTTCTGGAGTACTTGGTAAAAAATCTTTATCTTTATCGACTACATTGTCGATAACTTCATTATCCGTTGTAAATTCATTGTCAGTGCTACTCACCACTTCTAAAGCACGATTGTAACAATCTTTACACACATGTGTAGAGGATGTTAAAAGTAAATCAGGACAAAGATGCTTCAATGAATGAGCAAGATCCTCAAGTTGTTTGAAACGTACAGATTTAGATTGGAAACAGATTTTTTGTACTTATGTAAAAAATCTGCACATTTGATTCTCTTCGTTGAGTAATTTTGAGACATCGCAGTTAAGTTAATAAGGTGTAAATATGTAATAATGTTCAAAAAGATGATAGTTTTAAAAAAGACTAGAGGTGTGATATATAACAGAAACCGAACTTATATGAATAACTTTTAAGTCAAACGATAGCCATCTAGCGGACAATTGTATTAGTACATAAACTCATACAAGTATTTGCATATACATGTGTATTACTTATATTCGCACAAAGATAAACATCTTTATATTGGCTGTTATATCATTGTGATATTACTATATATAAGCGTTAAGCGTGAAAAATTTGTTTGTGTGTTATCTCATTAGTGATCGCTATCCCAGTGGAAAACCCGTGAATCTCACAAACACGCCAAGATAGCTATTTACGTCCTCTATCATGACAAAAGAAAATTGAGAAAAAAATAGGCTTTTTCGAGAAAAATGCATTTTTCAGTAAAAAGTGCATAACTCGGGCATTTTTTATTTTTTTTAAAATAACGTACAGACCACAAAAGAGGGCTCAAACCTGAGTGAAATTTTGTGTTACACGCTAAAAGCTTTAAAAAACTGGTGAACAGTAGCTGTTTGAAAATTACATTGAAAAAATTTATTTCTAAGTAAGGATTTTCTCGGAATTTCGCGGCTTTGCTGAACGCATGAAATTTTGTTGCAACAAAAAAAAATAAAAATATACAGGTCAAATAATTTTTGGAGAAGAACATAAATACTTTTATCCCGAAATGATCGGTGACATAGGCATACGCGGACCACCTGATTTGAGATGGATTCGGCCATAAAGAAGATCTCCACCAAATTTGAACTCATTTGGTCGAGGGATCCCAGCGCAGCGCTACGTGCCCTGAGGTGATATGCAAACCTTGATACATCAATCCAGTGATTATTGCAAACTTATAAATCAAAATAGAGGAGCTAGGGAGGTGTTAAAATGTTGGCTTTTATGTATATTTTTGAGGTATAAAGTTGTTTTTTATATAGATTTGAAAAAATGATGACATGACTAATTACAACGTTTTTTAATTTCGAAAAGCATTTAAAAGTTCATTCTCTCTAGTTTTGTTTTCCTTCTTTCAAAGTTTAATATTTTAAGGCCAACATACACAAAAATTTCGGAAAAATGGAATATGTTTTAGGATTAGATTTTAGGTCATTTGGAATTTAATATATGCACAGGAGTATACTTGTGTACCCAGATCTCAGCATCTATTAGGCCGATTTTGACCAGACAGGGCTCAATTTTTTATTTTCAATTGGGAAAAGATTTCTTTTTAGCGAAATTTGATTATTTTTTGTTTCATTGTAACTGTTAAATTTTAGAAATTTAATTTTTTGTATTAATTCGTAACATACACTATTATAGTAACTTGAACTATAATTATAATGAAATACAAGTATAATAAATGTTGATTGCAGCTAATGTCCAAGGTTACTACCAATATTTTGTTGTAAGAGATGGTAAAAAAATAATAAAACAAATTTATTTCACATTCACAACTCTTCAGGTAAAACGTCTGTTTTTAATGTAGTGCGGAGAGCTGTCCGTTTGTCACAGTGACAAATAGTGTGACAAACGGACAGCTCTTCGCACTACATTAAAAACAGACGTTTTATCTGAAGAGGGACATTCATTAATAAAAGATGTCCGAAACGTTGTGAATGCGAAATAAATTTGTTGTTTTATTATTTTTTTACCATCTCTTACAACAAAATATTGGTAGTAACCTTGGCCATTAGCTGCAATCAACATTTACTTACCACTACTACCATTAGCGTCTTCTTTAAATACAAGTATAATATATCGGTTGCTATTATAAAATGTGGTTGTAACTATTTTTTACTATAAGCTATCGCAATTTTAATTATAGATATCTCCCGCCATATTGATTTACTGTATTTTCTGTTTTATATATATTTATTATATATCCTTCGTAACATGTATCAATAATCTGAAAATTTTATACAACGTAAAACATACAGAATATAAAATAATGTACTCATTAAGGTACTTATATCCCAAGATACAGACCTTGAAGAAAATAATTTTTATTTTACTTATATATAAGATCTCATAATGTGAGAGATTATAAATGGTTAAGAAGTAGAGTAGTTAATAAACTGGCCAAAATGTTTAAATCCAAAGTCATACAATGTTTCGATTTTTTTTAATTTTAATTAAATTTTAATGTCCAAACGCATATATTTTCATATTTTTATTTTCTTCGATTTTTTATTTGTTTTTTTTTATTATTCTCTTCTAATTTTTAGTTTAACGATATTTGTTTATTTTTGCATCTGTTTTAATAATAAAAGTATTTTCAAAGAAAATCAAAAACAAACTTTAAACTAGTAAATAAATTTTTAGTGATATTCTGCTGTCGCTCACATGTAGAAAACATTCTTTTTATACTTGGGTTTCCTACAATGAAAAATTTTTATTACAAGCTATCAGTCTCACTCCGCTGGACACACTTCTAGTGTATTGTCTTATATCTTCTCTTATTTTTTTCTCGTTTCTCACTCTGTCTGAACAATATAATCTATCCTCAGCCTATAACTATATATTGGCTGAAAGAATCGGCTCATCGACCCTCACATTTCGATGAGTTTATTTCATCAATAAAAGTCTCAAACTTTGACTTTAAAAGTTTTAAACGTCATCATATTTCACGTTTATTAGCGAAAATGGAAAACCGCATAGTCGTCGTAAATAGGCAGTTAAAAATAGAAATTAATAAAATTATTCGTTATTGCAAATTATACAAACTCAACCATCCCCCCACCCCTTGAGCGCTATATCTAAGCACAGGCGACATGCAAATCCCAATTAATGTATCGTAAAAGACTGACTTTTATGGTCACGTTCAGCGCATTTCCGACGATATTTACTATACAGTAAAATCTCGTGTCGGAATAACAATTAATACACATGTATAGCCAAAGGAGAAATAAACGAATATGCGCGGGCTCCCCGTAAACCCGTGCAATTCATGCGTGCTGCGGCACATTAAAGCACCGCGAACAGTCTTAAAAAAGTCCATTATCGATGCTCGTACTAATGAAAAAGCGCGCGCTTTTTACGACCCCCTATCGAACACCAATAACGCAGGAGAAAATGCATCTAACTCTCTCCCTCTCTCGCGCTCTCTTTCCCTCTCTCCGTCTCTCTCTTTTTCTCACTCGCACACCCGAGACAGTGTGGGTGTGCATACTATAAATGAGTGAATGATGGCCGGGCTCGTTAATGCTCGAGTGATTGTCGAGGGCATATAAGAGAGTGCACTTGTTTGATAAGTCTTCATAAGTTTCGGTTCCCTACGCGCTACTGACTAACCGCTGAGGCTATCAGGCCACCTGCAGACTTCTGCAATCATGAGACACTGGTTCGTCTTTCTCTCCGTGCTCGTCACCGCGGGCTTGGACGTAAGCAAGAATGACGTCGCTTTTTCTTCATTGCGATGACTTAATCTATTCTTTAATGAAACGTTTAGAAAGGTTGTAATAATTTTATTAATTTGCCACATTTGATTATTATGAACTATAACTCGTCAAACCGATTGCATTGTGGCTTATTGACTACAGAAGTAGATTTTTATATATTAAATCGTTTCACTAAAATTTTATATATTTTAATGAAAAAAAAATCGTTCAAATAATGCAAATGAAAAGTTAATAAAGAAGTTAAATAATAGTATCATAAGAGAACGTTAATAATTACATGGTTATTGATGAATATATATTTTGAACTATTTTTAGTTATCACAAGGCCAACCGTTTTTGCAAGGACCTGGTGTACCAGGACGGGGAAATAAAAAGGTGAGTTTCCTTAGATGACGCAGCTCTTGTTTTTACAAGATTTGAAACTTTAAAGATACAGTTACATCTTCGGGAGGCGCAGTTTACAGTGATCTATCATTGAATTTTCGCAAGTAAATAGAAACTAATACATAATTGAAAAGTACTTTTGGTAACGGCTAAACTTTAATTTCTTATTACTCTCAAAATAGTAACAGATTAACTGCGGCATGACTCATGAACTTTAGTTTTCACAATTTTAATATATTCATAAAAAAGGCATTGCAAGTCAAATCATTTCGGCCTATGTTTGATCTATCTGTATATGTATCTAGGAACATTATATGTTATCTAAATTACAATACAAAAATAACAAATTCTACTGCACTAATAAAAAAAGAATTTAGCAAACATTTTTAAATTTCCCCTTAGCAGTCAAGTTGTGAATATTTTTTCTTGTACTGAAAGAGAGTTAAAAAAAATATACAACAGATTATATACCTCATTCAAAAAACTCGAAAGGGACAAAATAAAATAGCATTCTGAATTTCATACATATTTCCAATAGAACATTAATTTTTATAATTAATCTAAGTGAATCCTCATAAAATTAGTTGGCAAAACATTTTATTAATTAACGTTATAAATTCATCTACAAGATTGCAAAGTACTCTTTTAATTTAAATTATTCAGAAAAATTTACAGGCATGGCAGTAAATCTTCCATTAAAATAAAGACTTTTTTATTAATCATGTTGTCCAGGATGTCTAGAATCCTTCAGAACAGTTTTACAAATCACACACGTTTCCCTGAAAAATGTAACTTAGCATTTAATAATAAACCCTTATATCCCCGATAAAAGAAAAAAAATCAAAAGGAAGTGCTAAATTCCCCTCCCTGACCTTCCCAGACAGACATTCGCAACAAAAATGTCAACATCATCGTGAACATGGACCCGAAGCAAGTGGCCGCCGAGCTCTGGAACGTAATGCGCGAGCACTTGGGCACCCTTGACCCGCGCCAAGCAGCCATGACCATGCGACAGATCGAAAGCGCCATCACGCCGGTGGTGATGCCTAGTCGCCGCGGTGGCAACATCCCCGTCGCCCAGGTGGCTCAAGAACTCGAAAGCATCACTCGCCACCTCATCACGAACGAGAACCCGAGCATCGAACCCATGGACCTGGAGACCCTGACAAAGGAGGTGTCGTCCGACTTGATGCAGTCTCTGCAGAGCTTCTGGTACGGCGTCGAGATCGACCCCACCGAGAGGAAGAAGATCAAGGAACGCCCTAAGAAGAAACCGACGTCGACGGACGACGACGCCAACGAGTACATCGACTTCACGGTGAAGATCAAGAAGAGCGAGCTCTCCGAAGCCATTCTTGAGTTGTAAATGCTAGATTTCAGCAGTGGATGGAGACGTCGATAAGATACATTTGCCTCCTCACACTTCTGGAAAATTTCTTCCTCGAGGCGATTTCAACATTTTTATTCTAGAGCTTGAGTTCGTTAAATATTATGGAAAAAGATCAATTGATTGTTATGAGAGGATGTTTTATACAAAAAGTTAGGAAAAGTTGATTCTACAAAAATATTATTCTAGAATTAGTAATGTAGTAAACTACATTTAATTTGGAAATTTTATCATTTTCCTATAAGCTACGATGTAATAATTGTAGAGATTATTCAGCTAAAAAATATACCAAGTATTCTTAAATAAAAATAATAAATACAATAAATATCGTAAACAATATTAATTTTGAAAGTTTTCTTATTAAAATTTATGTTGTAAAGGTATTGTTTGCAGAGTTTATAAGATTAAGTGAACGAAGGTACAATTTAACATTGCAATTTATTTTTTATCTTTTTATGAATCAAAACTTCATTTATATATAATATTTTAAGTTTATCCTTTTTGAATAAAATTAGATTTAGTGGAGACTGGAGTAAAACCGGATTTAGTATTTTTCTGTTACCACTATGCTATCATCTATACGAAAACTATATGCTACTTCTCAACGAATGTTTTGTTGTCATTTTCCCCGTAGGGATAAAAACAATACTTTCATTTAAGATTTTTGATGTTTGAAAATCAATATTTTTCTAGAAGTTACAGTAAATCAATTTTCGTTACATCGCAATAACATAGACCAACGAGAAATAAAGAAAAAATGCTATGCGCCATAAACTGGATCATCATATCTTCGTGTACAGGGTCAGAATTGCTCCATCACGTTTGGATTTTGGAATATTTTAAGTATCAGGTTTTTTAAATAACTTAAAAAACAAGTGAAAAAATATTATCAATTTACTTGTTCCATTTAGATCCACTTTGAAGACCCACTTTAGATCATCCTTCTATGATTTCTTTTCTGCGAGATCTACATGTGTAAATTTCGGGCTGCAATAACGAATTCGATTTTAAGAACCATGCAAGTTTCCAAAACTCACACAGTTAGATCTTTTCCACCTTGTTTTTTAAGTTATCTTAAAAACCGTATAGAATAGAAGTTCCAGTGATCGACCACCTAGTAATCGACCATGTATACCAATAAGTTTACTAATTTAATTCGCGAATTTAATGGCCGAGTCTACCAATAGATGTTTGTTTCTTTTTAATTACAACAGGAGTTGGAATAAAAAATGAAAAACACCTTTTTAAATCAACGTTTCGGACATTTTTTATTAATGTGTCCCTCTTCAGGATAAATTAGTCGTAGTCAGATTAGTTATTTGCGGGACGACAATCCGCTCGTCAATCAATTGTCGTCCCGCAACTAACTAATCTGACTACGACTAATTTATCCTGAAGAGGGACATATTAATAAAAAATGTCGGAAACGTTGATTTAAAAAGGTATTTTTTATTTTTTATTCCAACTCCTGTTGTAATTAAAAAGAAACAAACATCTATTGGTAGACTTGGCCATTAAATTCAAGAATTAAATTAGTATACGATCTTCTACCATTAGCTGCAAAAAACCACCATATACCAATAAGTATATAAAATAATAACTTCTCAAATGGAATGGGTGAAAAATAAGAATTTTATATAATATTTCAAGGTTTCAAGTTTGATATACGATTTTGAAGTTGTATATTCATACGTAGAAAATATCGATTTTTAATTCGCTCCGTTTTTACGTTGAACTGCTGTTTTTGTCGTGTTAAGTATTGCAAAAGTCAGTTCATTTTATATTTCTAAAATTGGTCGTCCATTGGTTTTTTGAATTTCATTTGAATTCCAATGGTCGACAGGGACGCCCAAGCATTGGAAATGCATGTATTTTCTTATTTTCCAGTAGTCAACTTTTGAAAACGACGAGTTCATTTTATTACAGGACATTATTTTAGAAATACTACGTATCTATATGTTTGCAAATAATTATTGTCGATTGTCAACACTCGTAATTTTATCTAAACTTAAAATTTGAACGAATGTAACAGGCATTTTATAGTGCAACCAGTGTAAAAAATTGAAAATATTATTTAACTTATTCTATAGCAATAATTTTTTTTTCTTTTTAATTATACTTCAATATATTTTCAAGTTTTTATTTGGTCAAGTTAGTTATAAAACTTGCATTTTCATAAAAATTTCAAATTTTCTCAAAATAAAAATTGCTATATTTTTGTAAAATAGTAGATTATGCACCTAGGGAGTAAAGTAGACTATGGACGTACGCGAGGGAGTGCTTCCGCACCCGTGTCGAAATGTACTATTTTGAACCTCGGGGCGGGGAATTTGATTTTTCGCATACCACGCATAAAGTATTGTGTTTACTCCCTGACGTCGGGGAGTAAAACGCTATATGTACTCCCTCCTACACCGAGAGAATTTTTGGCAATCGGATCACCGAAATCGAAGCAGACGGATAGCTCACGCTTTCGGTAAGCCGAGTTCCAACTTTTGGTGATCGGATGACCAAAAATTGGAACTCGTTAAAAATATTACTTATGTCGACTGCAATTTACTATCAACTGATAAGAATTTTTCCATCGGTCTTACAGTCTTACAAATTAAATTAAAATAATTAATATTTATGGCAGTCAGATTGCCCTTGTTTATAATCACCCCCGCAGAATCTGAAATAAAAACTTAATTAAAACCTGGAAAAACTTTGTTAGCAAAGGACGATCTGACTGCCCCCACCACAAAATTGTCCAACGTTTTGAGCCCGCTCCGGCTCCTCCTCAGGGACTGAAATGAAACCCGCGATACACCTCCTTATATACCCATACCCACTTATTTCCTCTTACCCCCACCACCATCCACCTTCCCCTCTCCAACTTTCCATTCTCACTTAAATTAATAAAGAATAATAAATGTTATCTAATTTACTTGACTCTATCATTAAATTTATATTATTCCGATTTCTTAGAATGTGAATACTTTCAAGGCTTTCCCTCTTATATTTATTCTTAATCCCCTGTTCCAAAATATCCACACTCCCAAAATCGAAAGAATGCAAACTATTTAAACAATGTTTTTTCAACCTGATGTACAACTTGAGCTGCGTAAACTATATTGATGTTCATATATTCTCTTTTTCAAATATCTACCAGTGTGACCAATATAACAACCATTACAATCCCTACAATTAATTTTATAAACTACTCCCGATTTTAAACATTTATCATCCTTGTCTTTACAATTACTAAATAACCTTTCTAAATTATTATCGTTTCTAAAGAAAACTTGAATATTATGTTTACTAAAAACCCTTCTAATCTTTTCCGAGAAACCTCTAACATATGGTAAACTAAAATATGCGTTCTTTCCATTTCTATTCCTTGTTTGATTATCTACCCGCTGCTTCAATCCACCATTATAAATTTCCCACACTCTCTCATCAATCATTTTATCAATAAATTTTACCGGATAACTATTCTTAATAAATGTTTCTCTAACTAAATTTAAATTATTTTTCCTAAAATCTTTATGTGACAATTTAATCGCTCTGTCAATGACACCCTTGATCGCACCTGTCTTGTTTCCGAATTGGTGGTGAGAATCAAAATTTAAAAATCTACCTGACCATGTAGGTTTTCTGTACCAATCTAATTTCACTCTGTTATTATTAACTCTAATGACTCTAATATCTAAAAAACTCAATCGATTATCTTTCTCAACTTCTTTTGTGAATTTAATTCTATCATGGATAGAATTAAACACATCCACCATTTCATCCACAAACCATTCAGGTACAACTGCAAAAATGTCATCAACATATCTTTTAAAAATAATTGGCTGAAAAACCAACTTAGACAAAGCAACACTTTCGAATTGTTCCATTACTAAATTCGCTATAACAGGTGACAAAATATAACAGGTGACATAAATATTAATTATTTTAATTTAATTTGTAAGACTGTAAGACCGATGGAAAAATTCTTATCAGTTGATAGTTGGAAATCGGCTTACCGAAAGCGTGAGCTATCCGACTGCTTCGATTTCAGCCATCGGCTTGTCAAAATTTCTCTCCGTGTAGAAACTGCGACGCGCATGCACGTCTCCCTACTTTTTTCCCTGCTAGCGCCGCCTGCGTGTTGCTGTCCTCGCTTCGCTCGGGCCACAAGTCGCTGCAGATGACACTAATCGCGAAAAAAGTAGACACACGAGCATAAGCGTCGCAATTTCTAGGGGTGAGGTTATGTGACATTTTCGACCCTGAAATCAGAGATTAAGCACAAATAACTTTCCGCCTGCGAAAAAATTGTATATTGCCCTCGGAAGCAATGAGGGCTATGAACGTCCGCGAGTTGCTGCCCTCGCTTCGCTTGGGCATCAAATCCCTCACGAAGTGATTTACTTTTCGCCCGCTAAACAGGCATCGAAATTGGAATTTTGCATCCCGAAATTAAAAAAGAAATCCGTGTGCAAAATGATTCTACGTTATTCAACAGCGCAGACTCTTATTGAAAATAATAATAGTAGCCTTTCGCGAATGCAGAATACCCGCGGTCATACGACAAAATAAACAATTAAAACACCGCAAGGTCGATCGCCAATTGGCAGAAAAAGACGTGCCAACTGAACGTCGCTCGCTTTTCTCACGCATCATTCACTCTTTATTACATTATTATTTGTTGTTTTTTATAATAAATAAAAAATCCGTTCTTAAAAAAGCGATTGATGAAATCTGCTGTGACGTCCGAATGTCACTTAGGGTTTTTCAATAGAATTAAATAATTAATTCTACGCTCCTTTTTAGGCATTTCGTCCTATACCAGGGTTGGAGCCAGTTAATAGGGAATTAACTCTTTTGATTATGTTCTGACTTAATTTTGAATTATCTTGATTCTACTAGTGCTTATAGTTATTGATTTAAGATCTAAAATGGTCGAAAAATAAATAATCTAATCCAACCCGAAAGCATAACAGCCCGGTAGACACACCCGAAAGCGTAAAGCCCGGTAGAAAAATTTATCTTAGAGGCAGGACCGCTCAATATTCAGAGTCGTGGTGCATGTATTAATCTTTTAGAGATTAATCTCAGAGGCAGTTGCGCATGATATTATAGGTTTGGTGCATGTATTAATTTCGAAACGTACCTGAAAGTATAAAGACCGGTAAAACAACCCGAAAGCGTAAAAGCCCGGTAGAAACAACCTGAAAGCATAAAGCCCGGTAGAAAAACTCATCTCAGAGGTAGGACCGCGTAATATTCAGAGGCTTGGTGCATGTATTAATCTTTTCGAAATTAATCTCAGAGACAGTTGCGCATGATATTATAGATTTGGTGCATGTCTTAATTTTAAAAAGTACCCGAAAGCATAAAAGCCCGGTAAAAACAACCCGAAAGTATAAAGCCCGATAGAGACACTTAGATATCTATTTTCGACCGCGGTATTTCATTAAAAAATTTAACTAAAGGCAGTATATAACAACTAAATATTGATGTTGTCGTTAATTCCCCGCCCTTAAGTTTACCGGCCTCCCTATGATTTTATTCCCATATGTCCTACTTCGAATCCTTCGACACAGCGGTATATTATTTTAGCGCTGGTAATACTTAGACCAAAACTAATCGGTACCTACTATGTCTGACCGGCGTTACTTAGACCACGTATGATCGGTTACGCTTAGGCCGTAAAGACCGCCCACGTGAATTGCTAGGCTAGTAGTACTTAGACCAAAATTCATCGGTATTACTTAAGCCAATGCAAAAGGAGGAGGTAAGGAGAGGAAAAATTACCCGAATAATAGAAGAGAGAAAAAAACCGCTGCCAATTCATTGGCCCGTGGCTTCCTCAAACTTAATTTGCTTATTCCTTTAATGAATTTTTAATAACAAAATTTATAATTTTTGTAACAATTTATGACATAATTATAATTAAATTCATTTATGAAGATTAAAAAGTGTTAATTTTTAGATTATGTATAAAATATGAATAAAATAATAGGTATGACTTTTTTTTAAATTATGTGTGAAAAATAAATTAAATAATTGATTGTAATATTGTCGTCAAAACCTTTTAAAATTCCTAAATAACCTTTACTTCAAATTATATTTTCTTTGTGAAATTTCACACATAGGGTACTTGCCTCTAGTAGTATGCCTGTCCGTATTTGTGTGCTCTTTCTGGAATTTCCGATGTAAGAAAAAGGTTCTAACCTTAAGGGGGTGTGGTACTCATACACTCTGTTTTACCGGCAGAACTCGGTAAATTCTATATTATTAAAATAAATATATCGAATTACGTCTTATAAAGAGATAGTTGCCCTGTGCAATGTAATAATCTACCAGCCTGCGCAGTTTTGAGCCCAAATATCAACGGCACCCTAAAAAATTTTGCGAACGAAATTTCGGTTATTTTTGTTCGCAAAATTTGTTAGGGTGCCGTTGATATTTGAGCTCACAACTGCGTAGGCTAGTAGATTATTCCATTGCGCAGGGCAACTATCTCTTTATAAGACGTAATTCGATATATTTATTTTAATAATATAGAATTTACTGTGTTCTGCCGGTAAAACAGAGTACATGAGTACCACACCCTCTTAAAAATAATAAATGGCTATTACAAAACAAAAGCAGGTATACAACACGCGCGCATCGGCGCATAGCGCATTGCGCATGTCATTTCCATTTTCTAGTATACATAAATGCGTTCCCGAATAATTACGATTTTATAAGAGGGCTAAAATAGTTTTAACCTCAAATATCTCTGAAATTCATAAACGAATTCTTTTACCCTAAGAACTCTTCTAATGAATACTATACAAACTTTACATCTCCACCAAATTTCAATGAAATTAAAACAATTTTAATGTAGTTATATTGTGCGACAACAAAGAAAGTCATTTTCAAAAATACTAAAATTTTAAATATCAAACATCTCAAAAAATAACCATATAATCTGAATGAAATTTTACACAGGTATTGCCTATATCGCATACAAAACAGTCTATAAATTTCAAGCTGATACCTGAAGTAGTCATTGAGAAATTACGATTTCAAAAAAACCGTAAAAGAATTTTAACCTTAAAATTTCTAAAAATCATAAGACAATTCTTTTACCTAAAGGACTTATACGATAATATATAGACTCTACATCTCCACAAAATTTCAACATGATTAAGGTAGTTCTCCTCGGACTCCCTAGTCAAAGCAGTGCTAAATGTAGAAGTTACCTAAAATTTAAAAAAACCATAGTTGTAATGTGATTTATTTATTTAAAATGATAGAGATAGTCCATGTATTATAAATAAAGCGTATTTAACATGACTAAAATAACTTTTTTCACAAAATGACGATTTTCTAGAAACTAGATATCGTCACTACAAACAATTGTTGATAAATCACTGGAATCTTTTTTGTTTCTCAACCGATTTTAGTTTTCAAGGTCTCAATTTGCTCCTTAAGAAATTTCATGGGGACTTGCCGAAGAAAAAATTAAAAATTATTCAAAACTCAGAAAGTTATAAATAATTGTTCATAAATTCATGTACGTCGTTAAAACAAAATATTCTTTTAATTGGTCATAACTTTCTGAGTTTTGAATAATTTTTAATTTTTCCTTCGACAAGCCCCCATGAAATTTCTTAAGGAGCAAAATGAGATCTTGAAAACTAAAATTGGTTGAGAAACAAAAAAGATCCCAGTGATTTATCAACAATTATTTGTAGTGACAATATCTAGTTTCTAAAATATCGCCATTTTGTGAAAAAAGTTATTTTAGTCATGTTATAGATACACTTTATTTATCATACATTGACTATCTCTATCGTTTTAAATAAATAAATCACATTACACTATGGTTTTTTTTAAATTTTAGGTAATTTCTACATTTAGCACTGCTTTGACTAGGGAGTCCAAGGAGAACCACCTTAAACCAATTTTTGTTTTCTCTAGTTATCATGCGACAAAGAAAATAACTTTGTAAAATACGAAAATTTTCAAAATCAAATATCTCAAAAAGTAATCGTACGATCTTGATGAAAATTCACACACATATTATCTATATCACATACAAAATTGTTTATAAATTTGGAGCTGATACATGGAGCCGTTCTCGAGAAATTACTATTTGAAAAAAAGGTTAAAAAAATTTTAACCTCAAATATTTCTGAAATTTCTGAACTAATCATTTTGCCCAAAGAACTCGACCGAGAGCTATCCAAAATCTACCTCTACAAGGAATTTCAAAGCGATTAAGTCAATTTTACTCCCGTAATCGTTGGACATACAAACTCATTTTTTTCACATTTCAATTTTTTTCTCAAAAACTAGTCGACAAAATGAATTCAAATTTTTACAAATTATTATCATGATTTTTCTCAAGAAAATTGACCGTTTAGTTTAGGAGTTATAAGCTGTTAAAAAAAAAACACGTTTTTGTTAATAACAAAAGAACCGTGATAGCTAGAGAAATTTTTTTTTAGAAAATATAGGTATTTTAATGCTCTTTCGAATGCTATCCATTCGATTCAAATATCTCGATCTTATCATTAAAAAAAGCAAAAATCAATTTTAAGAAAATCGAAAATTCGAAATAAAATAAAAACGCTTCGGTGAATCAAAAAACGAATTTTTGACCAGCCATCACACAAAAAGAAACAAAAAAATGAGACTGTTCGGTCAAAATCGATCCAGTAGAAGCTGAGATCCAGGCGCACACACACACACACGCACACACACACACACACACACACACACACACACACACACACACACACACACAGAAATTTTTCAAAAATCATGTATTTATTGATTCCTAACACCTCGAAAATCAATTATAACATGTTTTTACAATAACTCAAAAAATTACTATCACAAAGCTTCCTCTAGAAGGAAGCAAAAAATTTTTTACGGTATCTTTGGGTGGCAGTGGAAAGGGTAGAGGAAGGTGAGGCGATATGGGCACTTTTTTTTTAATAGGCTATAAAATTGTAAAACAAAACTTTTATTAAATAAGCAATATATCATATTGAAGGTTAAATATTCAATTTTAATATAGGATAAACATTTAACCTTACCAAACAACATAAATTATTGATTTCAAACCTTTATTTACCGACTTAGAAAACCCATATAACCCCACCCATGGGGCGGTATGGGCTTGCTTGTGGGGCGGTATGGGAACTATCAAATTTTGCTTATTTCTGAAAAAATATGCACTATCATTAACTTTAATTTTATTTTATGAAGTTTTATGATGTTTGATTAAAAACAATGCAACACTTTTAATTTCAAACGTATGTTTTATGACCGTGACCGCAACATAACCTCTTCAACAGTGAAATTTGTTTTTGATGACCAGGATTGTCCACCGCTTGTTTATAAATGATCCTTAGGCATTTTGGACTTACTAACTGTTAATAATCACCAAAGCTAGCTAATTATTATAAAGTTTTTAAGTACTACACTGCATAGGTTAGAATGCCATAAGCAAGACATAGGATCCAGAGCGCCCATTCCGCCCCATGAATAGTGCCCATACCACCCCAACAGAGGAATGTTTTTAACGCGAAATTTAAACATTTTTACAAAACGTTGATCAAATAAGTTTAGCAAGAAATTAAAAGTTAAAGACTCAAAGAAATCATTGGTCAGATTAAAAAAGCGATATTGAATACGCAAAATAGAAAATTATTACCGTAAAAAATCCTCAAACACGACTTCTTTTGTCTTAAAAATTCAATCATTTTTTATGATAATTAAATAAAATATATTTCATTTCTCTACTCATAATTATGTTTCTATCATCATTTTATATGAAATCAAAATATATCAGAGTTCTATTTGTTTTTCTTCTTATAGTACTTCCAAAAACCCATATTACCCCACGACCCATACCGCCTCACCTTCCCCTAATGCATGGACGGTCGCGTTTGCTTAGGTTATCACCGATGCTACTTAGACGACGAATGATCGATAACACTTAGGCCAGGGTTAAAGCGTGCGAGCGTTTTTGCACTATTCGGGTTAGGATGAGTAACTGGGGCGGTAGTGCTTAGACCAGAATTGATCTGCGCTACTTAGGCCACCGGACTCCGGGGTTGTGATTACTTGCTGGACCGGTAGGGCTTAGACCAGAATTGATCGACGCTAAGGTAAAAGGCCGTATTATGAGACACTGACCACGTTTATGAGACACCAGAAAGAAAACTAAATTTTGAAAATAATTATTGCTCATATTATCAAACAAAAATTATATTCATAAGCATAAGTTTTCAATGCTATATAAAGTATGTGAATTTGTAGGTTGTTTTGAAGCGTTTAATATTTAAGAAAAAATAATACAGAATTTACGCATGAACGTTATGTAGATAGCACTCTGTTATTTGAATGGAAGCAGCAAGAGCACTCACTATTTAGCTTATATATTGCAAGGAATTTAAATGATTCCAAAATATGTTACCTAGCTTATTTAAAAGATTAAGAGCTGTAGATTCTAAATAAATGATAAGTTATCACAAACTTAATAAAGTTTATTAAATTATTTAGCTGTCTCATAATATGTACATTTGGTTTTCGGAAGTCCGTATTTATGGTACAATATTAGACATGTCTCATAATACGGTTCACCTTGTCCCCATTATTGAGACACTCTTTTACACACTATTTATTGAAAAAAACTCTTTTATTACAAACTTTTTACTTTAATAATGAAGCAATCTTCATTCCTCACCTTTATTTTAATTTATGAAACCTAGAAAACGGAAATAAATCTTAATTAAAAATTATAAAACATAACCTCAAAAGTCTAACATGAGTGATTTTGATTCCTGCGTATAAGAGATTTCAAACCCAGTTGTTCGATAACTGATTTATGGGCTGGTAGATTTCATTATAGGAAATAATTGGGCTCGGTGAACCACATAATTTCATATTTAATATGATTTTTTAATTTATAATAGTTATGGTTTGCATGGATTAAATTTTCTATAATAATTAAAAAAAATGAAAAAAATAAAATTATAAATAAACTAAAATAAATAAAATCATGTCAAATATGAAATTGCGTGGTCCACCGAGTTCAATTATTTCCTACAATGAAGTCTTCCAGCCCATAAATCAGTTATCGAACAACTAGATTTGGAATCTCTTATTCGGAGGAATCAAAATCAGTCAGGTTAGACTTTTGAGGTTCTGTATTATGATTTTTGATAAAGGTTCTAATCAAGGTTTATATTAGTTTTTTATCTGTGATTGACCAAAGTAATGCTGAGGAATAAAGATTACTGTATAATTAGCATAGAAATTTTGAAATAAAAGAGTTCTTTTTCAATAAATAGGGTGTAAAAGAGTGTCTCATAATATGGCCATTCTCTATGAGACACACGGACAAATCGTTTCGACCGTGTCTCATAATACGGACGTCAAAGTAGCTGCGATTTTTAATTAATTACATAATTTTTTTAACTCTTTTTCTAAAACAAAAATTTTTTTATCATTCTAGAAGCTTAAAACCAGATATATGTAAAAAAAATCCATCTGATTTCAGTTTTAATCAATTTTAAAAATCGAAAACCTCTGTTGACCCATGAAACACTGTCTCATAATATGGCCTTTAACCTTACTTAGGCCACTGCAACGAGGAAAGAAAGGGAGAAAAAAGGGGTACCAAAAAACTGTTTTAAGTCTACACTTACTTTTATTAAAAAGTGAACAGTCGACCAAGATCTCGATGATCTGATTTTTACACTGGTTTTAATGGCAATGCTTCTCCCTCAAAAAGCTGCGGTATCAAATCAGCGACGATGCGTGCGGCGGCGGCTGTAGTATTTTTAGCTGCTCCTATATGTTTACAATGTTGAGCGAGGTGAAGAGTGCGGGAAAGCGGGGCCCAATGGTGCGGGATCGATCTCCCTGCCAAGCGTCACAATTTCGAGAAGCGGGGAGAACCCTATATACTCTAACACAGAGAGCGGGCGCTCATTCCTTCTCTTGGGTGTTTTTCGGCGGCTCGTATCGTTCTCCGAGGGCGAGAAAAAACGCTATACTACGCAACAAAGAGGGAAGATGAGAAAGAGAAAAGATATTCCTGTCTCTCTCACTCTACGCTTTTTGGAGAGTTTTCTCGATAAATTTTACGCTTTATAAAAAACTATTGAAAACCAAAGTTTTATAAATTAACTATTACATTACTTTATTAGATACTAGCAAAAATACCTCACTCGCAAACCCTTGCTCGATTTGTGTTACGTTATTTAAGTATAAGATTTAAAATTTTTTAAAACATGATACCAAATATATTTTAATAATATCTAAATTAATTATCTAAGTAACATTGATTTCAATTTATATATATTAAAGAAAATTTAATTAAATCAACTAAAGTTGAAATATATGATAGATTAAATATTATGACAACAGAAATACAACTAGATAGAGATAAAAATTTCGTAATATCATCAATATATATAGATCACATAGCTTACCGGTCACTGAATTTATCAAGAGCCTAGATACTTTTCTTAAGAATAATAGAAGTATTAAAAATCACTGCGTTGTAGGAGATTTTAATATAAACATATTAACTGAGGATATAAACAGTTTAGAATTTTTAAATAATTTCCAAACTAGAGGATATAGGCCATATTTCCTTGGCGTAACAAGACCTTCAGTAAATAATAATCTAGGCACATGCATAGATAACTTTTTTATAAAAACTGACTACTTTAATAAATTAATTCAGCTTTTTACTGATCACTATCCATTAACAGTCAGTATTGACAATTTTGAGCCAGTATTAAATAATAATTTTAACTTCAATTGCTTAAATTATAAATACTTAAAAGATATAGCAAGTAAAAAGAATTGGGAAAATATTAAAAGCCTTGCAGATCCGAATTTAGCAGTTGAACTAATGATTAATGAAATTCAAATTTGCATCAATCTAGCAACTAAAAGAAAGATAAATAAGGAAAATAAATCAAAAAATAAACGCAGAAAACCTTGGATTACACAAGGCATGATTAATTCGATTAAAACGAAAGAGACCCTATATAAGATATGGAAAAGTAACCCTAATAATGAAACTTTAAAAAAAGATTTCAAAAAATATGAAAAAATCTTAGATAAGATAACTAAAGATGCTAAAATTAAATATGAACAAAATAAAGTTGAATCGTGTAAACAAAATCCTAAAGATTTGTGGAAATATTTAAATAAAAAATTAAACAGGAATAACAAAAAAGACGATAGCATAAAATATATATTAGACGATAATAACATGAAAATTTCTAATGAAAAAGATATGACGAATTACTTTAATCTATATTTTAGTAAGGTTAGAGAGAAGCTTAGTCAATCTATAGACAATATAGATTTAGATTTAAAGCTTTCTCCTTCAAATGATAAGACCATTTTTTTAAAACCTACTAATCCCAAGGAAATAAAAAAAATTATCGAAAATATGAAAGATAAGGCGGGTGGTGTAGATAACATAAGTACAAAAGTTTTAAAAACAATATCGGATAATATAGCCGACATATTAGCCAGTATTTTTAATCCGTGTATTGAAAAATCTATTTGGCCAGATTCGCTTAAGAAAGCAGAAATCATACCGATATTTAAAGCAAATGACAAACATGTGGTCTCAAACTACAGACCAATATCTCTAATCTCTAACATTGCAAAGGTTTTTGAGAAATTAATCTACGACAGATTATATAATTTTATAACATATTATAATATCATTAACCCTAATCAATTTGGCTTTGTAAAGAAAAAAGGGACAAAAGATGCATTAAGATTCTTAACAGATATAATTTATAAAAATTTAGATAAAAGTAAACCTATATGTGTAGCTTTCCTAGACTTGGCCAAAGCGTTTAATACGGTAGATTATAAGATTTTGCTAGATAAACTAAACAATTGCGGAATCAGGGGTAATGCGAATGATCTCTTAAAAAGCTATTTAACAAACAGAACACAAGTAGTTAAGCTACAAAACACTAAAAGTGATAGTCATAAGATAAATACAGGGGTACCACAAGGTACAATATTAGGGCCATTATTATTTTTAATTTATGTCAATGATGTAATAAACAGCCTTCCACCTGGATCGGTTTTATCGTATGCGGATGATACTGCTGTCATATCAGCTGAAAATACATGGAAAGAAACGCAAGATGAACTGAATAGGCTTTTAAAATTTATTAATACATGGTTAAAAGCAAATAAGTTATCTTTAAATGTGAATAGAACGGTGTATATGCCATTCGGTAACTACTGTGATAGTGTACCTAAGGACCTAAGTATAAAAATTAGTGATAAACATATAAGCAGGGTAGAAAGTTATAAATATTTAGGAATTGCTTTCGATTATAATGTTAAATGGAGTATGCATATAGAAAGTATTATCAAAAAAACTAAATATTTAACGTTTGTATTTTATAAACTGGCAAGGGAAATGGATATAAAAACATTAATTATGATATATTATGCTCTTTTTAATAGTGTAATAAGCTACGGTATAATAGCGTGGGGAGGATTATATAAAAACAGTTCGTGGCCTTTAGAAGTTATACAAAATAAGATATTTAAAACGATTTACAAAAATAATTTTGTTATTAAGGATAGACCTCTAAATTTAGAACAGTTATTTCTATATGAAGTTCTTTGCTATCATTATGATGAACTTAAAGACACATTTCATAATAGTACATCAAACACTAGGAAGAGAATAATACAAATACCTAAGAGAAATAAAACAGTCAGTAACAAAAACAGCTATATAATTGCGATAAGAACATTCAATTCCTTACCATGTTAATATTACATATGTTAATATTTCTATCAAGTTTTTCAGGAAGTCCACGGGCATTACACCAAAATTTTATAGATGCTATGGTTCTAGTTCAGAAATATGGAAAACCAGATTTGTTTATCACGATGACTTGTAATGCGCTTTGGGAAGAAATCGTTAATAACATTGGCGTAAATTATTATTATTATTTATTACCAGAATAATTGTCGTTACATCAAATATACAGATATATATCTGTATAATAGTGTCTGTATGAAGGTCTGATTGTATAGCTTACTTACTAACTAACTTATACATAAAAAAATTGACTAAGTACTATAATTTTGAGCTTCAATGTATACAATATAGTGTGTTGACAATATAAGTTTAATTTTGGTATGGCACATTAATTAGCAATTAACAAAAGTGTGCTTTGTAACACGTGATAAAATATTTATATAAACTTAATACCCGATATATATATAATTAGATTTTTCTTAAATGTTTTTGGTAATCCACTCTTTTAACTTATTTTTTCTATAATATATATCATTCAATATTTTTAGATCATTTGGTAGATTATTGTATATAGTGACAGCTTTTAAATAGCTATCTTTACTACTTATTGTTTTATGTCTTAAAGGTATTTGAATATTCTTATTTCTTGTTATACTTGTTGTGTTTAAGAATTTATTTCTTAGTGCCCTATAGTGATATATTAAGGCTTCATATGCAAAAAGTTGTTCAATATTTAAAGGGTTATTGTGTGTTATAAATGTGTTTTTGTTTATTATTTTCAATAGCCTGATTTGCAATCTTTTGATTAAGTTTAATGCATTTGCATATGCACTTCCCCAGGCTATAATTCCATAGCATATTATACTATGGAAGAAAGCATAATATATCATTTTAGAGTTTCTATTGTCATAAACTTGGATATTTTTTTTAATATGAAAATCAGATATATTGTTTTATTTGCTATGTATTCTATGTGTTTGTCCCACTTTAGATTTTGGTCAATTATGATACCCAAGTATTTATAGTGTTCAACTCTGTTTAAATTTTTCCCATAAATTTGTATGTTTAGATTATTAGGGATACTCTTACTGTAACTTCCGTATGTCATGTAAACTGTTTTGTCTATGTTCAAGGAAAGTTTGTTTTGACCGAGCCGTGTAGAGATTTTATCTGAATTATTATTTAGCTTTAATTCGACATCGCCCCAACTCTCTCCTGTTGTTATAACAGCTGTGTCATACGCATAGGACATTATGCTGTTGTCAGGCATATTTTATAGGAGATCATTCACATATAATATAAGTAATAATGGTCCCAAAATAGTTCCCTACGGGATACCAGTGGTAACAGTGTTAAATTCTCTTGTATATTCGTTAATTTTAACTCTATGCTGTCTATTATTTAAGTAGCTTGTCATAATTTTATGAGCATTGCCTCTTATCCCATAATTATAAAGTTTGTTGAGGAGTATATTATGATCAACAGTATTAAAAGCTTTCGCAAGATCTAAGAAGGCGACTGTATATTGTATATCATATTAGTTAAGTAATTCAAAGCATCTTTTGTACTTTTATTTTTGACAAATCCGAATTGGTTATGAGAGATAACTTTGCATTCATTGATAAAATTAAGGATTCGATTGTATATTATTTTTTCAAATATCTTGGCTATATTAGATATAAATGATATTGATCTACAGTTAGATGCATGATTTTTACTATTCGCCTTGTATATAGGTATTATTTCTGCTTTTTTAAGTGCCTCTGGCCAGACCGCTTTTTCAAGGCAAAGGCTAATTATATGCACTAGTGGTGTTACGGTATAGTATGATACCGTTTTAAGCATTTTAGCATTTATATTATCAACTCCACCATTTTTCAGCTTCATGTTGTTAACGATTTTAGTAATATTGTGATGGTTTGTTGGTATTAAGAAAATAGTTCTAGAATTTATTTTTAAATTATCCATGACGGTATTGAGAGGTTGTTGTATTTTTTCACTTAATTCTTTATCAATATTACAAAAGTAGTCGTTCATTGTATTCGCTATTTCTTAGGGTTAGTGACTTTTTGCATGTTCTTATCATATATTTGGTTTATTTTATCACCTTTTTGTGCATTTTTCCTAACTTAGTATTTATTATTTTCCATAAATTTCTCAAATAATTGCAGTTCTATCGGATTTGTTCGCGATTAGACATTAATTTGGCATTATTTACATCCTTATTTAGTATTTTAATATAGTTTTTGTATTCTACCTTAATAGTTTCGTTATTAATGAAAAGGCCATTGACCGACCAGATATTGTAGTTAAAATATTTAATAAAAAAGTTAAAGAATTGAAAAATGAAATTGTAAATAAATGCATTTTTGGAAAATGTATAGCCTTCACTTACGTAATTGAATTTTAAAATACACATGCTAATTTTTTTAGATGCAGAAGATAAACTACATAGCGCTGATGAAGTAGATAAATATATATATTCGGAAATTTCAGATAATGTGAATAATCCACGTTTATATGAAATAGTAAAAAAATTACAGTAGAAAATGTAACTTACTCAACTTTTCTTGAAGCTGATCAAGCTAGAAATTTAATTGCAACAGATGAAGAATGGGACAGTTGCCTACAAGAAGCATCACAATACAAATTTCCGAAAGCAATGTGCGAGTTATTTGCTTATATATGTGTTTTTCATAATCTTGTAAATGCTAGAGAACTATTTGATAAGTATAAAACAGATTTTTATGTGCCTATAGTAAATGAAGTCGTAGGTGAACATTCCGCACTTAAAATCATTAATGATATTTTAAGTGTAAACGGTTATTCTTTAAAAGATTTCAATTTGCCTTCTTTAGATATTACTATTGACAACTATAATGATAACGTTGTAGATCATTTTAATAAAGCATCTCAGAATATAAATGATAGAATAAACACATTCATAAATGCACAAAGTATCATTTTTAATACTATACTAAATGCTGTTAATGGGAATGGAAATAAATGTTTTTCCATAGATGGTCCTGGTGGAAGTGGTAAAAGCTATATTTTCAATACATTAGTTGCTTATTTCAAAGATAATAAAATTAAGTTCTTCGTGTAGCACGAACAGGTATAGCAGCTAATTTATTGGAAGATGATAAAACCGTACATACAGCATTTAAATTACCTTTATACCACTCTAACCTCAAAATCACAACTTTAGTATGATTTTCCGGCGCTCGTGGTATAAAATACCGTTCGAAACGAGTGCGGAAGTTAATTATTTACTTTATACCACTCTAACCTCAAAATCACAACTTTGGTATGATTTTTCGGCGCTCGTGGTATAAAATACCGTTCGAAACTAGTGCGTAAGTCACACCAGCTAAATAATCGACTTCCCCACCCGTGTCGAAATGTACTATCATGTGACTTTTCGCGAAAAACGTCACATGAAGTAAATCATCACCTTCCGCACCAGTGTCGAAATGTACTATTAATCATTCATGAAGAAACTACATGTAATATAGGTATATCCTAATACTAACAATGGAGTATTTCTCAAAAATATAAAAGTTATTATATGGGATGAAATTACAATGACATCGAAGTATGCTTTTGAAGCAGTTGATCGTTTATTTAAAGATTTATGCAGCAACAACGACGCTTTTGGTGGTAAAATAACAGTAGTTTCTGGAGATTTCCGTCAAACGTTACTTATTGTTCGTCATGGTAATCGAACAATAATTATAGATAATTGTATTAAAAACAGTAAGTTATGGGTTAAGTTTCAAAATATGTGTTTAAAAGGTAATACACGCGTTAAAGATAATAATATATATATATTAAACTCTATAGAGTTTAAGGGGGTGTCAAACTCAATTTTTACCGACCGAGCACAAGCTATATTGTTTTTAGTAGAAAAAATATATATATAACGATATATGAAGAATAATGAGTGCATTGCCCTCCGTAATTACATTATTAATCATTCTGTAAAATGACAAGTCAATATTCAAAAGCGTCTAAGAATGGCATTTGAACGAAAATTTCGTTCAAATGCCATTCTTAGATGCCTTAAAATATCGACGTAAAACTTTGCACAATGATTCATAATGTCATTACGGAGAGCAATGCACTCATGATTTTGCATAACATTTAAAAAAAAAAATAGATTTTTGTACCATATGGGTAATATGTATCATCGCGATATTCGCTAGTTGGCGACGGCAGCGACGGCAGGCGCGGAGGAGGGGCCAGCGGCCAGCGGCCTTGCCCGTGTGTCTGTACGCGCATGCGCTGTAGGCTGCCGCACAGCTGAGCACTCAGCTGCGTCGACGTGTCGTCGAGTGTTCATACGTTACACCACGTCGCGGTCGCGAACTGTCATACATCTTAACCCCAGACTAACGTAGTACGTCAACACCCGGTCGTCCTGCCGACGATCCCTCCTGGGGTGGGTTCGTCGTTCCTGTGCCTGCCTGCGAGCTGTTTCTTTCTCCCCCGTCTCCAATCGTTCACTCTCTGCTCCGGAAAAAGCTATAGTCGGGTTAGGTTATAGCTTTCGCGTATGGATTTGTTGGCATGCTAATGGGTAGGTGTTTATAATTCTTATTTTTTCAAAGTCAATGAGATTGAGATATGGAAAAAGGATTGAATGAAGACTATTTTTTTTCAGTTTGCATAAAGATAAGGATTTGAAGAAGTATTTGACATTTTTTGAGAGATAAAACAAGAGAGAGCTCCAACATGTCAATAAATAGGAGCACTTGTGATGTTCTATTATCTGTAGTAGATGACATAGAATTAATAGCTAAGAAGCTGATTGAGAATATTATAGCCCAGAAGCACATGAAACTTTCTACCCCCGAACACACGAATCTCATAGAACTACGTGTTAGGAAGGACAAGGAGTTTAAGACAATTTTGGTTAAGGCTGATGAGCAAGCCAAAATTAATTTGAAAATGGAAGCATTGAAAGCAGAAGTAGATCGTCAAGATCAGGATATTCAACAGTTGCAGCGTCAGCTCAAGGAAGCTGAACAGATACTTGCTACTGTGATCTATCAAGCTAAACAGAAACTGTCATCCATTGTAAGAGCAAACAAAAGACCTGTGGCTTCCGAAGAGCTTATCAAGTTTGCTCATAGAATAAGTGCATCAAATGCCATATGTGCGCCACTTGCTTGGCAACAGGGTGATCCTAGAAGGCCATATCCTACAGACATTGAGATGAAACTAGGCTGTCTTGCTCGTTTGAATGATCTCCTCTGAATGCATAGATGGTGGGGCCTCATTCCAACCTTTCAAAAGATTTGCAATAGAGTCCCTCCTGGAGCAGCAGCGCCGGCTGCACGAGGAGCGTATGTGCATGTGCTTCAGGCTGCAGAACACCTGCGTCGTCGATGTAACACAAATAGAGGATGCACTTGCATTATGGGAGAAATTAAAAACAGTGCAAAGAAGACACCAGATCAAGGAGAAGAGGTCGAGGACTCACTAGGCAATGTTGTAAATAGGAAAACATGAGGATTCAGAGACGAGGTCTTCTGTAAAAGGGTTTTTATTTTTTTTTATTCCTTTATAGTTTATGAATATTATGGAGTCTTAATTTGTAATCTTACAAAATACTTTTTGTGCATGAAATTGAAAAAAAACTAAAAATATAGTTTTTGTAAAGTATAGTTATGTTTACAAAATAAGTCTCCTTTCAATAGGGATTCTAGAATTATCATTCTGATAAAGAAACTTATAAAATTGTTTTTGGGAAGGCATTTTGTACACTTTTGAATTTTTTTAATTCAAATGTGAAAAATAACATGGTGCGATTACTAATTTTTTTGGTGCGAACTTAATTTTTATCTTGAGTTATCTAGATCAAGAAGCAATGTACACTTATAAATAGATTTCTCACTTTTGACAGCTTCTTTTTGCACTATGTATTTAGTATGAAATTTCTAGTAGAGCTAGCCTCACCTTAAGCAGTGTCTTTATTCATCAATAAATTTTTTGTATGGTAAGTCGGATATCTGAAATTGATTGAGAAACCCCATATAAAGAAGTTTGAAATCATGGTTACTACTTATGTGATGACAGCTGTGTTAATATTGATGCTAGCATTCAGTTATGTATAGATATTATTTATATATAGTTTATGGCTATGGTATCTGTACATAGGTTCATTTCTATTTTTGTCGTAATTTCTATTTTTGTCTTGTTTTCCCGGCAAAAGATACCAGGTTGATAGAAAATTTTCTGATTTTCCTTTTTTTTCTACACTTGTCAGGGTGTTCAAATATAAAATAACCACCATAATTTACTAAACCAAATTTTTTTTCTCAGTACAGTTCTTCATCATCCAATAAAACAGGAGCTATTTTAATTAAATAGCACCAAATAGGGAACTACAATTTTCAACAACGGCATCACAGTGGGTAACCTTGAGTGAAGGGCTTCCTGAGACACGCAGCTTGACAGCGTCATCTTCTTGCAGATTATTCATGGAACCTGATCTGTAGTAGGTATTTATTTTAATATACTGTAACGACTTTGTGGCCTGTTGTTAGAGAAATTTTTTTTTCAGTAATCTACCTTTCGACAATTGCTACAACTTCATTTTTTTTGTTTCAGGGTTTTCATTATCCTTCGAGAAAAAGCAGCACCTATATAGAGCCCACCTGTCAGATTTAACAGGTGTACTCATTATTCAGTGTTGTTGATGTTTATTTTGAGGTGCTGTGTTTTAGTACTTAATTTAAAAAAGAATGAGAATCATAGAAATCCGCTTCTATAATGCATTTCAGACATCGCATGTTTAAAGCTGATTTCATCTTTCTGTAAGTAGGAATAATTTAATGAAAAAAAAAATTTAGTTATGCAATTTTTAGGATTTAGTTGAGGCACTGTTTGTGTATTTCTTAGAATTGTCAGACTGAAAAGTTACATATTTTCATTTTTTTATAAATTATATTATGTATATTTTCAGAAAGATAATCAACTAAAAAATACATGCGATGTCTGCGATGCATTAATGAAGCGGATTTTTATCATTCTTACAGTCTTTTCGATTAAGTACGGACACATCATCTGAAAGTAAATATCGATTACATTGAATGGCCAATACACCTGCTATATCTGATAAGTGGCTTTTTTATCGTAGGAACAAGATGACTTTTCTTTTCGAGTTCTAAATTTTGGCCTTATAGTGTAGTGTAGTGTAGTGAGTGTTGTCAAAAGATCTATAAATCTATGCTCAGGCCTGCTGTAACAGATATGTTCACAAAATGCAAGGCATCCAATATTTAAATTAAGATTGCATAGTTGAGCAATAAATCTAAGAACAGGTACAAATTGTGAAAAAGTTATTTTAACCTGTGAAATTCAGTTTGATTTGTAGTAATTAATGAATAATGAGGTGGCTTACCTATTATCAACTACCACCAAGTTCAGATTTCATAAGAGAAAATACATTTAATTAAATTTGCTGAATTTACAACTTGAAAAGACAAATTAATCCTGTTCCTATAATATAAAAGCCACCAGTTAGATTTAGCAGGTGAACTCATTATTCAGTGTAGTTGATATTTACTGTAAGGTGCTGTGTTTTACTACTTCATTAAAAAAAGTATGAGAATGATAGAAATACGCTTCTATAATGCATTTCAGGCATCGCATGTATTTTTAAGCTGATTTCATCTTTCTGTAAGTAGATATATAATTTAATGAAAAAAAAATTTAGTTATGCAATTTTCCAGATTTAGTTGATGCACTGCTTGTGTATTCCTTAGAAGTGGCAGATTGAAAAATTACATATTTTCATTTTTTTCAAATTTCTCTGTCCTTTGACAGGAACGTAGCTTCTCTGTTCTCTCTCCGCTACCAATTTATTCATGTTTTAATTCTTCTTTATATTGCCTAGGACGAAGAGCTCCTGTAGACGATATCACGACGTCTTGAGCTGTGGCTGTTACCGGATTTTTTTTATTGGGACCACGTGGGGGGGGGGTATGTTTTTTACATGGACATCGGCAACCTCTGAAGTTTTTGAAAAAATTTTCCGGTGAGTAGTTTCCTATAAGAAGGTTTACCGGTTTAGTTTACAGCTAGCATCTATCCTGCAACTATTCCCCTCCCTTTCACGGGAGCGTGGCTTCTCTGTGCTTCTTCCGCTACTAATTTATTCATGTTTTAATTCTGCTTTATTTTGCCTAGGGCGAAGAGCTCCTGTAGACGACATCACGACGTCTCAAACTGTTGCTGTTACCGGATTTTTTTTTTTTTATTGGGATCAGGTGGTGGAGGCATCTTTTTTATCTGGACATGGGCAACCTCTGAAGATTTTGGAAATATTTTCTGGTGAGTAGTTTGCTGTAAAAAGGTTTTCATCATACCCCGGCCGAAAGTGCTCCAAAACATGCGCGTTTTGCAGCCGGGAAGTTGCACATTACAGTCACATGTTTTTAGCATACGACGTGACTATAACCTGCAAATTCCCGGCTGCAAAACATACATATTTCGGCGCCCTTTCGAGCCAGGGTATGATGAAAAATAGTATACGCACCTCGGCCGGAAAGTAGAATATCATATTCGCGTGTTTGCCGTCCTCGGCTTCGCCTCGGACGGCAATCTACACGCGAATGTAATATCCTACTTCCCGGCCTAGGAACGTAATATACTATTACTGCTTTACTTTACAGTTGGTATCTATCCTGCCACTATTCCCTTCCCTTTCACAGGAGCGTGGCTTCTCTATGCTCCTTCCGCTACTCATTTATTCATGTTTTAATTCTTCTTTATATTGCCTAGGGCGAAGAGCTCCTGTAGACGACATCACGACGTCTTGAGCTGTTATTGTTACCGGATTCTTTTTACTGGGATCAGATGGTGGAGGTATGTGTTTTATGTGGACATCGGCAACCTCTGAAGTTTTTGGAAAAATTTTCTGGTGAGTAGTTTGCTGTAAGAAGGTTTACGCTTTACTTTATAGCTGGCATCTATCCTGCAACTATTCCCTTCCCTTTCACAGGGGCGTGGCTTCTCTGTGCTCCTTCCGCTACAAATTTATTCATGTTTTAATTATACTTTATTATTGCCTAGGGCGAAAATCCCCACTATACCACATCACGACGTCTTGAGCTGCTGCTATCACGGTTTTGCTATATCATCGGCCGCGTTCACTTGCCGCTTTCTATAGTAAGGAGGTGGGATTCTGTGAGGGGTACGGCACATTCTTCAAGTACGAAATTAATTAGTCGCATCTTGTCACAAAAACCAACGGAGCGCATCATCTAGACTCCATTATCGGTCACCTGGAACGCGAAGACCTCACATCCGATCTGTGCCGATACCTGGACACAAAAATCTACAGAGCGCATCACCTACACCATCATCAGCCGCCTGGAACAGCTAGACCTGGTAATCGAGCTGTCCCGTCACCTGGCCACAAAAACCTACGGAGCGCGCACTACCCGAACTCCATAATAAGACGCCTGGAAAAGCTAAAACTCGTAATCGAGCCGTCCTGACATCTGCATACAAATATCTACAAAGCGTATCTCCTACACTCATCGGCCACCTACTATCACCTACTATCATCTTCCACCTGGAATAGCTAGAACTCGCAATCAAGCTGTCCGTCGCCTGGGCACAAAAAGCTACGGAGCGCATCATGTATACTCCATCGGCCACCTTGAACGCCTAGACTTCGCATCCGATCTGTGCCGACACCTGGAAAAATCTACAGAGCGCATCAGCTACACTCCATCATCAGCTGCCTGGAACAGCTAGACCTGGTAATCGAGCTATCCCGTCACCTGGCCACAAAAACTTACGGAGCGCACTACCCAGACTCCATAATAAGACGCCTGGAAAAGCTAGAACTCGCAATCGAGCCGTCATGACACCTGGACACAAAATTCTACGGAGCGCATCACCTACACTCTATCATCGGCGACCTGGAACAGCTGACCTCGCAATCGAGCCGTCCCGTCATCTGGGCATCAAAACCTACGGAGCGCACTACCAGGACTCAATCATCAGCCGCCTGAAAAAGCTAAACTTGGTAATCGAGCAACCACGTCACCTGAACATAAAAATCTACGCAGCGCTTCATATAGACTCCATCATCGGCCAACTTGAACGCGTAGACCTCGCATCCGATCTGTGAAACCTACGAAGCGCACTATAAACGATATCGCGACGCCTTCAGTTGCTGCTGTCGCTGTTCTGCTGTGTACATAATCGGCCGCGTTCACTTGTTGCTCTCTATGGTAAACAGTTACCAGTCTGCGAAAAATAAGGCAGATTCGAGTAAGTTGATAATCTGTCACAATTGTCTTGCTCGTTTTGTACTATGGAACAAGCTCACTTTTTACGGGTATCCATTTTTAGGATTGCAGTTGCAATCGTGAATAAATTGACTAACCTGCATCTCACTATAATAAGACATGTGTATAGGCGAAATATGCATGTCTTTATAATAGAACGTGTGTATAGGCGAAATACACAAAATTATTTATTATAAAATGCGTATAGGCGAAATGCGCACAATTAGTAACACTGAAAAGTGCGTATAAGCGAAATACGCATATGTCTTTATAATAGAACATGTGTATAGGCGAAATACACAAAATTATTTATTATAAAATGCGTATAGGCGAAATGCGCACGATTACTAACACTGAAAAGTGCGTATAAGCGAAATACGCATAATTATTTATAAAAGAAATACACAAAATTTTTTATAAAAGACAATGCGTATAGGTGAAATACGCACAATTATTTGTAATAAAAATGCGTATAAACGAAATACGCATAATTATTTATAAAAGAAATACACACAAAATTTGTTATACAAGACGATGCGTATAGGCAAAATACGCACAATTATTTGTAATAAAAATGCGTATATGTGAAATACGCACTATTAATAACAATAAAAAATTCGTATATGCAAAATACGCATCATTATTTATAATAGGAAATACGTATACGCGAAATACGTACAATTGTTTATAATAAAAAATGCGTATAGGCGAAATACGTAAATACTGATTTGAACAATAGAAAATATAGATAGATGTGTATTATTATTACAGTATAATAATACTACAGATGTTTAATATTCTTGAAATATGTAGCGCCATCTATGTTAAAATCTATTACGATTTTCCAGAGGTGGCGCTTGTGTCATATTTCATGAATAGTATGTACTTCCTACTTTACCGACCTATGGGTCGGTCAAATCGCAGAATTGAGTTTGACACCCCCTTAAGCAATGGCTATTAAATGTTGGTGATGGCGTTTTTAAAACAGAGTTCAAAATAAATAATGAAGTTATTAATATTCCAAATGAAATTTTATCAAAAACTGATGAAAAATTGATGAAAACTGAAAGGGTGGGTTAGGAAAAAAAAGTGAGAAAACATCATCTTAAGGGGGTCAGACACCTTTACAATTTTCTTCATAAAATGACCTGAAAAAAATTCATTTTCATAATTAGAAATATTTAGAAGTAATATCCTAAAAATATATTCAATTTATGATAAAATGAGACCCAAAAAAAAATTTTTGATCGATTTTAACCAAATATATGGCCATTTCAAAATTTTTGCTCTGCCGTCGACTCCAGATTCAGGAACTGCATATATTTTAATGGGAGAGGTCCTAAAATTTTGGTATTTTATATGACTATTGACTGAAGAGTTGTACGTATCCAATTTATTTGATTAAATAATTTTTTACGGTCAAAAATAGCTAAAAAATCTCAAATTTAAGTGAAATTCAGATTTTTTAGCAATCTTTGACCGTGAAAAATTATTTAATCAAATAAATTGGATACATACAACTCTTCAGTCAATAGACATATAAAATACCAAAATTTTAGGACCTTTCCCATTAAAATATATGCAGTTCCTGAATCTGGAGTCGACAGCAGAGCTCAAAATTTTACATTATGTAGAAAACAGCTGCAAAGATAAAATTACTAAAATACTTCTTTATTTCTTCTTCTTTATTTCTTAACTCCATCTCTACCCTGAAATACAAAATAATATTGTTTTTCGCTCAAAATATTTTACATTTACAACAAATATTCTGGTACCTCAGTATACGATCTATCAGACTTGTAAGCTATGAGCACGCGTAACAGTCACATCCACATCAGTCAGTCAAGTTTGTTAAGTGGTTTAATATGTAGATCCTTTAGTGCTTTTAAATCCATATGTTTTTAATAATCTTTATCACATATATTAGATTCTTGTACATATACTGAGGTAAATAAAGAATGTGTTGAGAAATCCAAAATCCTTCATGCATGTAATGAAGCCAGTATCGCCATAGCCAAATGCTTGAAAAAAATGTTTATAGCAGCAACATTCCTATATTGATCTTCTTTTAATGTCTGATAAGGTGAACTTCTTTACTTGTCCTTCATTATTCTTTTTCACATATAATATTATTACTTAATAAAGAGAATACGACTGATACATATTTATTGCAGTGCATAACTGTTTTTACTTCAGAAAATAAAATGTCAATTATATCATAGTGAGATTCAGGCAATGGCTGATAATGGTAGCTTTCTGGCAGAAGCGAAGGTTCCATAACATTTTTCTGCACAATAGCATATCTTTCGCTTCCTTTAAAAGTTGATTTAAATCTGTACACTAAATGTTTTTTGTAATAGTCAATATAGACTTAATTTTTCTTTAGTATCAATCTCTGTTATTTTAAGTATAAAGTTTCCAATAAAAGTTCAAGTACTAAAAGCTATTTCTAAAACATTCATTCAACTGTCACAGGTATTATTCAAACACTTTTAAAAACTGATTTAAAATACTTTTACTTATTATAATACACTAAATGTTTACTCCAAAATCCGTTGGAAACAATGAAAATTAAGAACAACACTTTGTATAGAAAAGGTGCTGATGCTGATATCACAGTGTTTATATGAAATGATAGCTATGCATGTTTACATTGCTTGCGGACTTTTACATAGGTTAAAATCAGCTCTGTTACAATGAATCCACATTGCATGCAGTATGCCATATGCCGTCAGAAAAAAAGTTGTTGTCTGAAATCTATAGGATTTATAATGGTTATAAATCCTATGGGCCTTCACACAGCTCTGAGGAACAGATATAAAGTACAAGAATAACATGGGTTAGTATATCTATATATACGAGGAACAGCGAGATACACAAGGAACAAGAGTCTCGTTTCTTGCTGTTCTTCGTATATATAGATATTGACCCATGTTGTACTTTATATCTGTTCCTCAGAGCTGTGTGAAGGCCCTATAGGAATTGTAACCATAGAGTTATAAATATTAAAGATTTCGGACAACAACTATTTTTCTGACGGCATACGGCATACGGCATACGGCATGCAATGTGGATTCACTGTTACAATAAAGGAGTGAGCTGTGAGCCTGTAAGAGGCTGTCGTTGATAAGCCAGGTTGTTACGGTGCCAACTTAACTGCTATATAAGTTTCAAAATCAAATTTTTATTTTTGTCAAAAATACCGTCCATAAATTATATTATTTATTTTGTATCTTTGTATTAATGATTAAAATATTATTTTTGGATCTTTTAAAGTATGTACAGACAGATATTTAGAGTGAGAATTTTAAATATATTAAGAACAGTGAAATGAAAAAAAAATTAGTAGAAATAATATATGATTATATAATTATGTATACAAGGGGAAAAAATGTAATTTGAACAAAAAACAAATGAAAAGCTTTATCAGTGTTTTGTGTATATTCTTAAAACAGAAATAGATAATGCTTTAAAGCTAATTGGAACATATTCTACAAGTGTTTTTTTAGTAAAATATGTAATAAAAAAAAAAATTGATTTTTCGTCATTCTAAAGGTGTCCGACCCCCTTAATATAATAGAGGATTACCTAATAAGGTATTACAATTTTAAACGGTGATTCTACAGTGATTAAAATGATTTAAAATTGTTAAACATAATAGTTAGTTTTACAGAAAAATAATTAATATAAGTTTACAAAAATGTTAGACGCTATTAAAGATAATAAAACTAAACAACTGAACTTAATATCATACAAATGTCTCCAAAATTATTGTAAATATCGCTATTATTTATTAATTACGTATGTTTTACTTAATATTAATGCATCGACATAAAAGATTTCATTTAAGGTTACATAAAATATTGTTTCGGATTATTTCCAATCATAAAATTTTATAATTTTTATATTTATTTGCCACTTAATTAAATAATCATTTCTTCCAGCCTCAAATATGAATTTTTGTAATTGATGGAAAATGAATTTATTGTAAGAATAAGATTATTAAGATTTTACAAGAAAAAACGTTAATAAATCGATAAGTTTATGTAAGCAATTATATTTAAAAATTTTAAATTAAAAATTAATATTATATGAATTAAATATAAAGAAAAATTAATGTAGATGAGTTGCGTTATTACAAATTAAAAATCTAAAATAATTTAATAAATATAGGCCTTACAAGTTTTAAAATTGGAAGTAATATTTTGTCGCGGTGTAGAGAAAACGACAAGGTTTCCTTAAAAAGTTCATTTTCGATGCCTGTAAATGCTACGCAGCGTTCTAAGAGGAAATAAGACTTTCCAGATGTGCAAGGCTTCGGCATGGGACCATGATTTTCTAACGGTTTTCTCTCTCATCGAATTTCGTACTCATCGCCCTAACGTACAATATTTGTAAAAGCTAAACTCAAGTTATATATAAAAGTACAAAAATATTCCGTTAACCCATTAACGCCGGAGCGACCATTTTGGGACACTCGAAGAAAAAAACATGTTCTCCACTACATAGAGCGTTTTTCGCTATCACCCCTCCTAAGGGGTGAAAATGGGGTGTGAATTGAAGAAAAAATAGAAAAAAACGTTGTGGGACAAAGGATAGAAAAAACCTGTTCCATAGCTCAGAAATGGTTTGTTTTTACTTGCTATGATATAAAATTAACAGCCCTTACTTGTAGTGCAAAGTGGTGAAATTTCCAACCCCTAACAGGGGGAGTGGAAATAGGGTATTTTTCTGATAAACGTGAAAAAAACGTTTATTCCGACTATTATTTATTATATTAAATACAAAAGAACTATAAACAATTATAATTAAAGGCAGCCCGCGCGCACATGGAGACAATCTGTTTATCATAAAGAAAAGCCGTCCGTAACGTGAGGTCAGTAGCGGTCAACATGTCTGCACATGAATGCTTATTGTTAAATGTAAAATTCAATATAATTTTAATAATTAACTATGCACAAATAAATAAAATAAGAAGCTGGCGGGTTTATGTCACACGAGCTATCTATAAAATAGTATACGATACTCGTGACTTAATCATTATTGCACGGCGTTTAGCGTCAGAGCGCAGCGAGACCTCACGCCGTGCAATAATGGGCCACTTAAATCACACGTATCGTAATATACTATTTTTCACCAAATCTAATGCATATAAAACGTTGAACATTTTATGACACATATAGTTCTTGAAATTAGGCAATATCGTGTTTTTTTTCAAAAGATTCAATATTAAGTATCTGAGATATAATTAGTTGTATAACAAAAAACAAAGATAGATAATTCAATTTTTTGAAATGGGAAAATACGTAACTTTATGCTCCTTCTAATAAATTTTAACTAAATTAATTTTATCATTGCTATGATTTGGAATAAATGCATTAACAAAACTGAAAAATGAACAGAAAACAAAAACGCATCAACAAAATAAAAAATGGATATTTTACGGGAATGAAGAAGAAAACAAAGGCAGGCACGATCGCATGCACGCACACACACGCCCACACAAGCACAAATACATACGAATTATTTTACGAACTCGTATCCGTAAAGTAAAACTACAACTTTATAGATACGCGTCCGTAAAGTACATATTTTACACACAATTTCCACTCGGTCCGTAAAATGCAACTTTAGGGCCTATAGGATCGAAAACTACTAATTTCGACTCCAAATGACTCAAAACACATCTCTAACATGTTTTTAAACTGGCTCCGGCGAGTTAGAGAAGTCATGTTTTCAAATAGGAACCCCGATTTTTGACCTCGGATTCTACACTGAAAAAAATTTGACACTCCAGATAACCAGATGAGTACATACGCTGTGCCGAAAGTAGGGTCGAATATTGTACCGATGTTCCGCACATCTCCTATCCCGTTCTGGCACAACTCCTGTCCCGTAAACACGTCGCGCATGCCTCTCTGTGGTATAAGCGCGAGCGGTCCCGAAATTAGGGACAAACGCTGTGCCGAAAGTGGGTGATCTGACACACGCAGCAAAGGGGGCGCTGACGAACTGTGATGGACAGACGTGCCAAATTTTTTTCAGTGTAAAAGAGCACGAAATTTTTAACATGGGTACATATCCGTACGTAAAATTTGACCTAAGGTGGTCATCAATTTTTTTTAGGTAGTTAATTTCAAAATCGGGGTACGGATCCCGAACATTTTGAACACCCTATATAATTAACTTATTATTATAATTTATTAATTTGATTAACTATTAAATTTATAAATTAAAAATATTAGATTATAATTCAAGTATTCATTCTTATTTATTTTTCAGTCGTGTATAAAGATTCTCATTTGCATAGCATTATAATAAGATACGTTTTTATTAGATAGTTATGATTAAAAATTGAAATGAATCTAGAGTGCTTTATCGTACACGACTATAAGTAAATCTTAATTTTTCTCTTCATTAAAGATATAAGTATGACATTTACAATTAATTATTATTATTAATATTAATATATCATCTTGTATTATTTTGTTATCATAATTTTTAACATATTTCAAATAAATGCGATATATATATTTTGTATTTATTATTAAATTAAATCATATATTGCCTGAAAAATAATCTATTTTTTTCAAGAATGTTTTTCTCCAATTGTATTTTCAACATCTTTAGGCGCATTAAACATTTTTTTTATATTTAATCCAAGTATATTCAAGTGATTTATTTTACTTTTACTGGTACCATAGCGTCGAATTATGAGATAAGGCGTTCTAATAGCAATAGTTAGGGTTAACAAAATTACATTTAGATCATCTTTAAAAAATATTTCGTCGAACAATGAAATATTAAACAGAAATATGGAAACCATAACTTGTAAATTTTGCCACGAAAAGCAACCAACGAGCTAGATTATTTTAATAATCTACTAGCATTTCTAATTTCTGGTATCTTTAATCTCTCGTGTTGTTATAATCAGAATTTAATTTCTTTTTAAAATGAAACATTAATGTAATAAAAATTGTTCCTGTGAGGCTGAAACTACGAAAGTAGACCAAAGATTCTATACGCTGATCCGTGTGATTTATTAGGAAACTAGTAGTTTACTCTATCTAATTCACGAGTTTGTCAAAACTGTTCATGAATTTGTCAAAGTGCATCGTTAAAAAAGAAGAGGCACGTATTGCTGCAATTCTTTAAAGTGCATGGCGAATCTTAATTGGCCCGATAAAAATATGCGAGGGTATAAACTTTAATTTAATTCACGTTTTACTACCAAGCAACTTAATAATTTGCCGCTTGAAGGATATGAAGCACGTGTAAAGTGCTTTTTCATCAAATTTTAATGCTTGCTGCGCCGATCCACTTATTCCCCGACAATAAACTGCTTTACTATATTAACCATACGACGCCATCGCGTCAGACTTTCAGTTGGTGCTGCTCGCCAAAAACATGACGTGCCTTGGTGCATCGAAATTTATACTACCTCTAGTAAGTAAGATAACCACGAAGTTCCGTATCATCCGACAGTTCCTAATTCATTTACGTCAAATAAACATCATACAATATATGTGTTAGGCTTTAATTCTTCTGGCACAATGTCCCAAAGCAGAATCGGCAAAATTGGGTCCCCTACTGGAGTCCATTCTAGGTGTATTGCAAAATATAGAAAAATTACTTAAAGACGACACAATCTCCGTCAGCAAGAACCCAGCAGTGTGTATTTTTATCTTTTATATTATTTAACGTTTGATAAAGTCACAATTTACTTAAATTTATTTATTCAAGTTTCTAAGTACGTGTATTTTAATTTAATTTTGTTTTTTTTTTGTTTTTTTTAGAAATTTTTCTGTATAGTGTATCAAAAAGGTGTGTGTGTGTGTGCGTGTGTGTGTACGCTTGCGTGTTTGTATGTCTGTGTGTATTAGTTTATAGGAGTAAATGAAATTATAATATAATTATCACTCAAAATAACGACTGTTGAAAACTTTCTCTACATCATAGAAAACAAGTGAACCAATAACCAAATTTAATGCTCTCTTTATTCGTTGACATCGAAGTCTTCACCTCCCAAATTACCGAGCATTGGTCGCAGATCTGCTCAGCCGGATAATAATGACGCCAACAAGGATCCTGCATCCCAAGATAACTTGCCGATGAATGTCCTGCTCGGTAGCAGTCACAAGAGGCCAAAATCGGGCGTGACTGCGAAATTGAACAAGAACATGACAAAAACGAAGAAACAACCAAAGCTGCGCTCAAGAATCGAACACGCCGAAGGCATCGTCGACTTGTCGCCGTCGTCGAGCAAAAACAGAGGCAACGAGAATGGAGAGAACCCGAAGATCGAGCAACGTCTGTTCGTCGAGGACGAAGAAACGAGTTAGAGGATGCAGAGAAAGAGAAAGAGGGGGGCGAGTGGAGGATAAGAAGCGTAGATAGAACGTGATCTGGAAGTATTATACAATAAGTAGGTGTGCAGGCAAAGAATGTTTGTTATACCTAAAATAAAAACGCATGTTTTCATTAAAGCGCCCGCAAATGATTTTTTTGTTTAGTCTCTGCGTGAGGCCGATAGATGTTATAAATTCGCCGGTGCTTGCGCTGTGAGTAGGATTATACGATGCAGAGAAAAATCCGCGACATGTAATTTTATGCTTCGATATCAATTTTCATTGCGGATTTTGATTTGCGCTGCAGCTGCCGCCGCACTTCGATTTCGCTTTTATCGAGTCATTAATCACGGCGAATTAATGAATGTGTGTTTGTTTATTGTAGTCGAATGGCGAGAATAATTGATTCGGGCAGGCGTGATGGAAAATAATATTGATTAAAATTGATTAAAATATAAACGCTGACTGATAACGTTTTAATTCAGTTTGCCACTCATGTTTTTCGGTTTCATTACTATTTAAGCATTATATCTAATATACTCTGGAGAATGTTCTTTATTTTTCTAATTTCAGAATTAATTTAATTACCTGAATTTGACAAGAAACTCATATATGTCAAGAAAGTCAAGAAGAGATACTTATCAACGAAAAACAATATTTGTAGAAACAATTTCCTTTTAGTTTTGAATATTTTGCAAATACTCAAAAAAATTTTGAGAGTTGCATTTTTTCAGGTTCTTCTGATAGTTTAAAATATTTAGTCTATAAAATAATTTTGTATACAAAGCGGGTATGCCTGATTATAATTAATATTTATAATTGATATTACATACACGAAGCAAAAACATCCTAGTAAAAACTATAATAATTCATTGTAACTCTAAGACGCGCTCCAATTGTTACAAAAATTACCATTCATAGTAATTGTTCTATAAATTAACCATTTTGTTACAATTTTAAGTGCGTTTTAAAGGTGCACTGAATCTTTGTAATTTTTGTAAGGAAATTTTCCTCAATAATTTATATAATTTCCCAAAAAAATACTAATAAGCGGTATGGGAAGGAAAAAGATAACATCTATGTTATTGCTTGAAATTCAACAAAATATGAATCTAAACATTAAGTAATTATAATTATGTAATGAAGATTATTAATTTAACAGAAGTCTTTTACTATTATAGTTATGAAGCTCTCATTAATTCGACTTCATGTATTTATAAGTAATTTAAGCAGTAAAAGTAGCTTCATAACTATAATATACATTATATATAACTGCCAGTAGAATAATTACTAAATAAAAAGTCTTTTACATTTAAATTGATGGTCTAACATCTAACAGTACAGGGAGAGGATACAGGGAGAAAAATATTTAGAATATTACGATATTGTTTCGTAGAGCGGTAACATAATGTAAAAATTTTAAAAATTTATAAGGAATTTAAAAAAAAAGCAGTGTACATTGTCCTATATTTTCTAGTAACATTTGCTAAAAAGTCCGATAACTTTAAGATTATTCCCGTCTGCTACCGCTTTACGAGAAGGTACAGTAATATTTCAAATATTTTTCCAAATACTACAAAATAGCTATCTATTATTTCCAATTTTCTATTAAATTTTTTAACTTTCTTTCCAATAGTCAATTATACAAAAAAAAATTATACTTTGTCAAACTCTAACCAACGATATCGCTTTCACTTGTTTTTTGCCTTTATTAAGCCTAATAAGTTCTTCATGGGGGCAATTACAGGTACAAGTTTTCTTCTATCGATATCGTGTGCTCGTAGGTGTTCTGATATAAAAAAAAATATTTACACTACTAAGGCCAATTATTGCCAACAACACCGAGCCCACCACGAACTCGCATTTCACCCAGGTGTCAGATAATGCGATCAATTAAAGAAACAAGTAAATACAGGGAATAACGTTTGTATCGTTTGTATCGCGGAACGAGATTTCGCAAAATGATCGACAAGCTTGAAATTGGCTAATTTTCTGGGCCCCTCGCCGGGTGAAGTCCAACAACGTAAGTATAAAATAGCGATCGGTCTTCATGGTTGATCGCGGTACTGGTTAATTTAGAGCCGAGGTAACCGAGGAAACATGTCTTCGTCCGGTATTATTGCTCTTTTGATGCTCGGCATTCTCGCCACTTCGGTAAGTTTAGTATTTTTTTTTTCAAAGTTAACTCGTTAACAAGTAAAATTGTTTGTATCGTTGTTTAAAAGTTACTTAATCGCTTCAGAGTTATACAATGTAGATTTGTTGATTGAATTATAGTGATGTGTTAATTTATATGTTAGTTTATATTTGCATATATACTACAAACTTCTTATCAAGGGAAATAAAGCATTAACAGAATTTAATGATTTAATGATTTTATACAAAGGGTAAACAAAAAATATTTCTATTAAAACTGCTTGCTTTATGTAATCTTAAAAGCACAATCAAATCTAATGTTCTTGTATTGGAGTGAAAAAAATATTACACAATAACACGAGTCATATGAAATTACATATTAGTGTTAAGTGGGTTAATACTCCTACTTTACCATTATCACTGTTATATCGGATAAATTTGTAAAATAATTAATAAAAAAATTCCGATTTCATCACAATACTGCAATTAAATTATTTCGAAGATTTTGATCGCCGCCGTAATATTAATATTATTTAGAAGCTTATCCTGTAACTAATGGCTCTATTGTCTATTTCGCTTTCTAAAAGTGCAACAATTCATTATTCTTAGTCCCGTATAGAATAGAATTCAAGTATTTACTATTTAACTGTTTCCTCACATGCTCGAACTATTTAGGAGAGCACTTTTGATTGGCACGAATTTTAAAAAAATAGCTGAAGAAAAAATTAATTTGATAAGATTAATTCATTGAGTGAACTCTTGTTTTCTGAAAATGCTCTCCTAAATTCTGCAAGGTTTTGACGAAGCAGTTGAATGAAAAATATGTTAAATCTTATTCTCCCTGGAACTGATTAGGAAAGGGTCATGCCTCAGGATTACAGATTCGGCTCAAACTTTGGGATATGCTTTTGGATGTAGAAATATGAAGAATGCCGCAATATTAGATCGTAACACCAAAGAAAAGCAAGTTCTGGACATTTTTAGCTTTATTTTGAAAAAAAAAGTTGAAAAAAGCCTATTTATAAAACGGTAACCATTAAATCTTGATAAGTCTTAAATATTATTTCAAAAGGAGAAAATAAAACTAGAGAAAATGACCTTTCATTTGCTTCTTTTAGAATAAAAAAATATTATTCTTGCTTCTTTTAGAATAAAAAAATATTTAATATTTATAAGTTGAGCAGCGATAATGTTGGAGCCAAAATATGCATGAGACTAAACAGCGAAGTTTAGGCATTTAACAGCGCATTTTTATTGCTCAACTTTAAATTTTCATAAATTTGGAAGGAATCAATATTTTTTAGTTTTGAAAAAAGCAAACGAAAGTTCGTTTTCTCTAGTTTTATTATTTCTTTTTGAAATGATATTTACAACTTGTAAAGATTAAGTGGTTATCGATTCAAGAAGCTCTTTCCAAATTCTTTTTTTTAAATAAAGATAAAAATGTTCGGAACTTGAGAGTTTTTTAGCCTTAGGGCCTGATATTGCAGCTTTCTTCATATTTTTACATTATAAAGCATTCCAAAATTTAGCCGAATTCTTGATCCGGAAGCCTGACCCTTTCCCAGTGAGTTTGAAGAGTTACCAAGCTTTTCAGTCAGTTTCTTGGTCAAAATTAATAGTAAACAAATAAATAACAACTATTTACATAGATAATTTTTAAGAAAACAGATGCAATAAAGGGAAATGATTTAAATTAAATAACTTTGTCAAGATTATTCCGACTGATGCTCGCCTAAGGTCGCTAAGAAAGAAATATTTGAGGTCTCCAGTAAGTATCAAATAATTTAATTTTTATTAAAAATTGACAGCATAATAAATCATTAACAATAAGAATATGAATATTTTATGAAGAATAGATATTGCTATTTATGATATTCTGGGGCGTAAACTGCGTTTCTGCGTCTCGTTTTACGATGATCACACAATACGAGAAGTAAAATCGAATTTACCGTCACTATTATCAAAAAAGATTTGAAGGTTTATAAAAATATTAATGCACAAAATATCATTTTACACGCATATTACGATTTCTGTACATCTCGTATTACTTGAGGGGGTATTGTACTCAATTGTTATGGATCGACTTTTTTAACGATAGAATAAAATATTAAAGAAAAACATAAAACTTCAAGTCAATATCCTAAAATTCTGAGAATGTTATTGGTTAAAAATGTTTATTTGTCTGATTTAAAATTTTGTTCAAACGTATTTTGTACATTGTTGCGAAGGACAATAATATTTTTTCACATCGTTAAAAAATTGTGCAATTACTTCAATCCATAACAATAGAATATCACACCCCTTTAACTACTGTAATACCTTAGGTTGGATTCTCATTAAATATATTTTTAAAGTGATTTTTACTATATCGGTATCGTATTGTTCAAGTAGTAAGTTTACCTAAAAGCACTCATTTACAAAAAGTTCTTCTTCTGGATCTTCCCTTCAATGTATCAGACAATGCTTGGAGATTTTTTCAAATCGGTTCTCTTACTATAGTCCATAAGTTTTTCATAAACTAACTAACATCATTAACGCAATTTCATAATGCAATTTTCGTGATATTTTTATCACCTATTATAAAAAGATCAGTGCTTCCTTTTCAGTTTCTTGTACATTGTACACATTTATTATTAACTCTTCGCCATCTATTATAATAATGAATAAAAAAAACTTTATTTATTCGCGCAAGGATACAGTAACTGTTATAATAATTATATAATATACTGAATATTATGTCAACAGTCATTGAAATCGGAAAATGTAATTGATGAATGAGAATTCAGCTTAAGTAGCTCTGAAAAAGATTGAATAGAAAACGATTAACGCAACACCTGTACCGACGTCACCATTACAGTCGCGACGTCAGGATGTGGGAGCCCCGGATGAAGAAGAGGATTCGCAAATGCACTTATTGCCTCGCATCCCTATCACCAAGTCCTTGGCACGCAAGCTCAGCGAGATGCTCGCGGTCGCGGTGGCCGAGGCCGTGGCGCAGGTAGTTGACGACGAGCCGGGCCGAATAACCGCTTGCGATGCGCTCCTCCGCCTCCGGCGTAGCAACAATCAGAATATCAACTTCAATAAGAACGTAAACAAGAACATCATGAAAAAGCAGAAAGCCGAGGCGGCGCCAGATTACGGCAACTATCTGGCGGCGAGGATGGGTGCCGAGACCGACGACGAGGACAACAAGTCTGCGCCCACAGGTTAGGGAGAGCTTCGTGAAATCTACGTTCTTTGGATTGACGATAAGTATTGTCGGTCAATTAGTTACATTAATCTTCTAAGGGACTCGGAAGCTTGTATATAAAGATATAGTTACCAACATTTTTGTATTTCCGCTTGTTTTTTTTTTTTCAATATTTTTTTTACTATAAAAATAAGGAATGCTATCTAAAATCTGTAAAAAAATTTTAAATCAATTATAGCAACGAAAACCCAAATGTAAGAACTTGCTATGACTATTGCCCCTTAAACAATTATGTGGAAAAACAATTACACCACTTTAGCACATTTGTTAATCTATTTCAAATGTTTAAATGATAGTAATCGTATTGGTTTTAATTTTTTAAACTTAAGAACATTTACTTGAGGTTTAAAGATTCGAAATATACTGATTATCTCAAGTATTAATTCAGAATATTTAAATGCAATACAAAAGTGTCCAAAATTCAGAGACTTTCCTAAAAACATTCTAAAAATTTTTCTAACATCAACTTCAAATGAAAAATTGTAAATATCTCTACAAAAGTAACAATTTTTACTAAGAAATATTGTAATTTTCCTAAAATTTTGAGTGTCCCCCTAGAGTTACAATGAAACATTTTGCTTCCTCCTAAAAGAAGCTTTGTAATAGTAAAATTTCAAGTTTCGTTAAATCGCTTTAGAAACACGAATAAAGGTGGTAGAAGTTCGAATCACATGATTTTAGAAAATGTCTGTATGGACGTGTGTGTGTGTGTGTGTGCGTGCGTGTGTGTGTGTGTGTGTGTGTGTGTGTGTGTGTGTGTGTGTGTGTGTGTGTGTGTGTGTGTGTGTGTGTGTACCATTTTATCTCAGGATCTATATGATCGATTTTAACCGGACAGGTCTCATTTTTTTTGTTTTTCTTGTATGAATGGGGGAAGGAAATCCTCTTTTTAATTCGCCGATGCGTTTTTGTTTTATTTCGAATTTTCGATTTTCGCAAAAGAGCGTAAAAAATCTATATTTTCCAAAATAAAATTACATTAGCTATTGCGGTTCTTCTGTTATTAACAAAAACGTATTTTTTTTAAAGCTTATAACTCCAAAAATAAACGGTCAATTTTTTTGAAAAAAATCATGACAATGCAGAATATAAATAGCTATAATCTGTAAAAATTTGAATCCATTCTATCCACTAGTTTTTGAGAAAAAAATTAAAAATTAAAAAAATGCGTTTTGCATGAAGCACGTTTACCTTAGTAAAATTGACTTAATCGCTTTGAAATTTCTCGTAGAGGTAAATTTTGGATAGGTCTCGGCTAAATTCTTTGGGCTAAATGATTGGTCAATAAATTTCAGAGATATTTGTGGTTAAAATTTTCTTAACCTTTTTTTCAAATCGTAATTTTTCGAGAATGGTTCGATGAATTAGCTCCAAATTTATAGATGATTTTTTGTGTGATATAGATAATATATGTACGAATTTCCATCAAGATCGTTCGATTACTTTTTGAGATATTTGATATTTAATATTTTCGTATTTTGCAAAGTCATTTTCTTTGTCGCATGATAACTAGAGAAAAATAGTAGATTTTCTTACAAGGGCGGAAAATGGAACTTTCGCAGGCACGTGATATAACGACTGAGGCGAAGCCGAGGCCGTCATATCACGTGCATGCAGGAGTTCCATTTAACCCCTGTAAGAAATAGTATTTTTCTCTATTCCCAGGAAAAGTACGTTAATTAATCAGTCTAGAAAAGTCGAAAATCATCGTCTTTCCTGGTGACATCAACTCTGCGCAGTCATGTTTTTACTTTCGCCCTATGCTTTGATAGCGTTAGCGACTTCACGTCGTTCTTGTAGTTTGCAGGTTATATTTTTCAATTTTATTTTACCTGTCGCAATTGGTTTTTCCCGATGCGCGCGTTTATGTGTGTTCGATGCCCGCCCAACATTTGCAGCACGAGCGTAGCGAGTGCTGCTGGTTGGGGCGGGCATCGAAAATACATGAACAAGCAGATTGTTACATACTCATGTGAGTCAAGAGAAAGAGGGATAGAGAGATAGATAGATAAATAGATAAATCTTTATTCTGCCTTTTCGGCAAAAATTAGAAAATACATTAAAAGGTATAAAATTATAAATTTCAGTCAATTACAATAGAATACAATAACAATTTAGTTCATTATGTCGTAAAATACATAAGAAATATAAAAGATTTATCAAAAACATAACAATGCAAAAGAAAACTAAAAAGATAATCTTTGAAATAATAAATAAGAGAACATGTGGTAAATAAAATACTTATAAAAATACTTATACGAATATTATAATGTTCCGCCAATAGGCTGAAATAGAGAAAGATAAAGAGATATAGGGAGAGAGAGAGGATATTTCCAAATAAATAAACATTTACTATCCTTCTTGAGAGCACCACGCTCCCGATGCGAAAAGTTCCGCGCCGAAGTCGCACACTTTCGCGACTTCCGCGCGGCAAAATCACAATCCGATGTATCGTATATGGGGTTAGGCTATTCAAAACATTGCTCACAGAGCTTTCGATCGCGCGTGAAACAATTGACACACGGAGTGGGCAAAAGTGCTTCTTCATCTAGTGTAAAGAAACGGCGAAAACGCGTACTTTCGCCCGAGGAATAGAGAAAAAAAATTTGTTTAATCATGTTGAAATATTGTGGAGATGTAGAGTTTTTATGTTTATCGTATAGGTCCTTTAGGTAAAAGAATTATCTCATAATTTTTAGAGATATTGAAGGTTAAAATTTTTTTACGTTTTTTTCAAAATCGCAATTTCTCAATGACGACTTAATGTATCAATTTGAAATTTATAGACTATTTTGTATGCGATATAGTCAATACCTATGTAAAATTTCATCCAGATTATATGGTTAGTTTTTGAGATATTTGATATTTAAAATTTTGATATTTCTGGAAATGACTTTTTATGTCGCACAATAACTAGAGTAAAATTTAATTACTTTGAAATTTGATGGAGATGTAGAGTTTGTATATTATTTATGACATGAATTGTTAGGGTAAAAGAATTAGTTTATAAATTTCAGAGATATTTGAGGTTAAAGCTTTTAAAACTGTTTTAGCCCTCTTTTCAAATCGTAATTTTTCAGAAACGATTTTATGTAGGAAATGACGCGCGATATGCGCGCGTATTGTTTACCTGCTTTTGTTTTTTATTGAGGTTAATTTACAGCGAGCTCTGCAAAAACATGAATTTAATCAGATATGCTGGCCAATTATTTTGAGTTTGAACTAATTTTTCGAATAATCACGATTAAAGAAGTGAACATAGTAAGAATTACCCTCACTTAATTTTGAGATAACTATTTTAAAGTTTAAACGTTTATGGTTCATGGGCAAATAATTATATATACACTCATTTTACCTTTACAAAGTTATGTAAATGTTTTTGTTAGCTGCTACTGATATTTGTATTTACATAATATTTTCTCTGTTCTTATCTTACAATTTTGAAAGGTTTTGCTCTCCAAATATTTATAGATTGATCTTCTAATTGTGCCGTTAACGACACATATAATTAATTTAAAAATTAATTTCGTAGAATCAGAAGAAGCTGTTCCTGATGCTGACGAGGTGATCGAAGATGAAGTGACAGAGCCTCCACCCCAACAGCGACGAAGGAACAGTCCGGTTAGTAAATTAAGAGTTTTTTAGTAGTACATAGCGCGCAAAGAAGAGGCTCGACGAGGCTAAAGTTTAAGAGACTATAAAGGCAATCAGACAAGTCCAGATAACTTTTCCATACAACGTGCGCAAAGACCGATTTTTCGCTGCTTACGAAAGATTGAACTCTGTACACGTACTGATGTAGAAATAATGTTTAAACCCTAATTAAACTGCTTGCATTGCATTTATAATGATTTCAAAATTTAAAAGATGGGTCCAATGCACAATTTTATTTTTTTATATAAATCAAATACATTTAATATTTTGAACTTAATGAACATTTGTATAGAACTTTGGCTAAATTATTTACTTATAAAAATACGTTTTTGTATAAGATCGATTCTTGAATTAGCTATATGTCAATTATATCAACGGCAATGCTTAATTTAGCTACGTCAGTTAGCTAAGCCATTTTAGCGGGTATTAGAAAAGCTTTGAATCTCAAAAAGAATATTAAGTCTGGCTATTAATACTTAATTGAATCACTTAATGATTTTTATGAAAATTTAATTAATCAGTGCTAATAGCTAAAATCTCGAATCTAATGTTATTGATTTTTCACCTGAAAGCATAAAACCAATATTCATTTGAATTTATCGATACACGGATAACTCAAATAAAAATACGTTTCAATATTTTTTAGTACGCAAAACGAAGAAAACAAAGAAACCCGTCCATCAACACTAATTACAACGATAATAAAAATGTAATGTACGTAAGACGTACCGATCAAATTTCTTCCAAAAATGCAACAGACACCTCAAGCGTTGAAGACGTAGAACAGAGATAAGAAGTACACGTCTTTAATCTGACAAAAGTGTTGTTTTTGTTGTAAGAACATGTAAGAACTCTGAAAGATCATTTAATAAAGACGATAATTTGAATGTTTTCCTTTTTAAAATACCTTAAATAACACGCTTTTTTCCATCATAATTTGACCGTTTTACAAATTGAAAACAAAATGACATAACCACCAAATATTCGTATTCACCTTATTTATACTAATTTACTCATACAGAAAAATATCTTCAGCGGCAAAAAATATAAACAAAAGTCATAAACAAAAAATCATTTGCCATATTGCTTGTGTAAGTAATAAAAAAAAATCTCTTATTTTTCATCGTCATACTTAATAACAAATATGTTACTGATCGTTGTATAACTAAAAAGTCGAACTATTTATTTATTCTTCCTAGTTTAACTAGTTTAGGTGTAACTTACTCTATTTTTTAGTTTAAAAAATCGGAATATAACGCGAAAATAGTATATTACGATACGTGGGCCGGAAATTGGATTTCCGGGCCGTGCGTGGTATGACGCCCGAGGCGAAGCCGAGGGCGTCATAACGCACGGCCAGGGCATCCAATTTCCGGTCCAAGTATTGTATACTATTTTTCTTACTCCCCGGCCGAAAGTACGTTCTGTAATTGTTAAATAATTGATAAAATTGCGTTGTCGTCTGCTAGCTGTGTTTGAGTGTTAGTTTTTCTTTCGGCCCGCTCGATAGTAGTGCCTCTGTCAGCCGCTTTGGGTAGCTCGGTCGATATTACCGACTGTTTTTTCTTTCGGCCCGGCGTAGAGAGCTGGTTTTTTGGGCGTCTACTACTTTCGCTATTGTACAGATGGTCTGATGCCCGCCCGACATTTGCAAGACCGAGGCGAAGCCGAGGTTTTGCTGGTCGGGGCGGGCATCAGAAACACATTCATTAAAAAAAGACAACACCACTTTTTATTTCAATTAACTCTTTTTTCTCGTCACACGTGCACTTTCCTCTGTCTATTTCGTACGTGTCTAACCTTCACACCGCACAAACATATTTTTCTCGGACGCTCCCGTCCATACGTTTAAAAAACAATAACTACGATCAAACAAAACCACTTTTTATTTCAACTAACTTTTTTCTCGTCACCCGTGCACTTTCCTCTGTTTATTTCGTACGTGTCTAACCTTCACACCGCACAAACATCTTTCCTCGGGCATGCGCGCGGGCGCTGAAGCGCCACGGGTCAGGAAATTTCGGCAGCCAATCAGAGCGCGCGGTTGGTCTAAAATAGGATGCGAAAGTACGTACTTTCGGGTGGGCGAGTAAGAAAAAGTGTTTTATCACTGGATAGAAATGGGCAACAAATGTGTCCAATTTTGAGCTATTTCCAGTAAAACTGACAGGTAGTTAGTCATATAATAGATTCGATTTACGCCAGGACAGAAGCCTATTTAATTATACGCATATTATACATAAGCATAAAAACCTATAATAAATTGTGATAATTTAGTTGCTTACAAATTTTTCTTTAGTGTTTATTTGTAATTACCTACTGTCTTGTACTGCGATTTCAAAGAACTACATTAATTACCAATTTCATTTTAATGAAATTCTTTTTATTATAAAATTCACATTAACATAATGTTTTGATTAAATTTGTTAACACTATTACTTATAGTAACTATAACAATGAATAATTTTATTTTGCCTGGCCAAAAAGAGAAATTCACCTGTTGACAGCAAAATTGATAAAGCTCTCCTGAGTAACGGTCGTGCCTAAGAATAAAAATTAAGATACAGTATATTTCGCATTAAAATATGTGTAAGGTAACGTAAAACAAAGATATATACACTTAGGGTAAATTAATTTTCTAAATTTAAAGATCAAAATAGATAATAAGGATAAGAGTTAAATAGTCAATTTGTGATCTTCGTTTTCAGAAAGTATCTTAAAACTTTAGCTTTAAGCGTCTAGTGTTACCTTTTCAAATAACTTTCTAGACTTAATTTATTGTTCTATTATATAAACTTTACCCTGGTAGAAAATAACCCAACCAAAATGACTAATCTACTAACGTTGGTAAACTTTTTTGGTCAACAATAACAAAAATATTTACGAACGGATAGCCAATGGTTCGTGAACTATCGATAATTAAAAGCATCGAATGCGTGGTCTAGGTGGCCGATGATGGAGTCTAGGTAGTGCGCTCCGTAGTTTTTTGCGTTTAGAACTTAGGGCGCATCTAATACGCGGTTCAGATATTTAGGGTAGCCGATGACGATATCTAGGTGGTGCGCTCCGTAGTTTTTTGCCTCTAGGTGTTGGAACGCATCGAATACGTGGTCTAGGTATTTGAGGTGGCCGATGGTAGAGTCTAGGTGGTGCGATCCGTATTTTTTTGCGTTTAGAACTCAGGACGCATCTAATAGGCGGTTCAGGTGTTTAGGGTAGCCGATCACGATATCTATAACAAGGAGATGATGAGGGGTGCGGCTCCTTAATTTGGCTAAAACTGTAGGAGGTTCTTATTTTTGACAAATAATGAGACACGTGTTTCAAGCTTTTGTGAATGGGACTTTTTTCCCAGACTCAAGCTATCTTATGTCTAAAATGAACAACTTTCGATAAAAATGAGGTTTCTTTCTTTAGTAATAGCTTTTTGAATATTTCGGTCATATAAATGAGCTAAAAAGTTTATAAAAGAAGACAAAAGAAGCTTTAATTTAAACTGTGTTTCATTAAAAAATGTCGATTTTTAAAAAGGTTATAGGCTATTAAAAATAGAATAAGAAAATCACTAAAAATCTTCTTACTTCATTTTTGATAGCCTGTAACTTCTTTAAAAATCGACATTTTTTAATGAAACACAGCTTAAATTAAAGCTTTTTTTGCCTTTTTTATAAACTTTTTAGCCCACATGACCAAAATATTCAAAAGGCTATAACTAAAGAAAGAGACCCCGTTTTTCTCGTAAGCTGTTCATTTTAGACATAAAATATCTTGAGACTGGGAAAAAAGGCCCATTCACAAAAGCCCCGAGACACGTGTCTCATTATTTGTCATAAAGAAGTACCTCCTGCAGTTTTAGCCAAATCCAGGATTCGCACCCATGATCATCTGCTGGTAAGTGGTGCGCTCCGTAGTTGTTTGTCTCTAAATGTTGGAATGCATAGAATACGTTGTCTAAGTCTTTGGGGTGGCCGATGATGAAGTGTAGGTGGTGCGCTCTGTACTTTTTTCCGTTTAGATCTCAGGGCGCATCTAATACGTGGTCCAGGTGTTCGGGGTAGCCGATGATGATATCTAGGTGGTGTGCTCCATAGTTTTTTGCCTCTAGGTGTTGGAACGCATCGAATGCGTGGTCTAGATCATTGGTATGGCAGATGATGGAGTTTAGGTGGTACACTCCGTAGTTTTTTGTCTCTAGGTATTGGAACGCATCAAAAGCATGGTCTAGGTCATTGGGTTGGCAGATGATGGAGTTTAGGTGGTGCGCTCCGTAGTTTTTTGTGTTTCTGCCGATGACGATATTAAGTGGTGCGCTCCATAGTTTATTGCTTCTAGGTGTTGGAACGCATCGAAAACGTGATGGACGAGGGAAACCACGGAACGGAACGCATCACCTAGATACCGTCATTGGATACTCCGACCACCTAGACCACGTATGGAATGCATGACACCTAGACGCAAAAAACTACGGAGCGCACCACCTAGACTCCGTCATCGGCAACTCCGAACACCTAGATCACACATAGAATGCATTCCAACACCTAGACGCTTAAAATCAACGGAGCGTACGATCTAGACTCCGCCACCGGCCATCCCAAACACCTAGACCACGCATTTGATAATTCCAACACCTAGAGACAAAAACCTTCGGTGCGAACCACCTAGACCCCGTCATCTGCTACCCCGAATACCTAGATCAAGCATTGGATGCGGTTCGACACCTAGAGGTAACGATGATTTATGACACAAATGAGCCATTCATTTGCATCAAGAAACTATTTTTCTCATTGCAGCATTCGTTGGCCAACAAGGATTATTCCGTGACGAGATAAGCGGTAATTAATACCAACCATTGGTTAAACGGTTGGGCAAACGTTTGCGATTTGGTGAGTGAATAACGAACGGTTGGTGACTATTTCTATCAGGGTAATGGCAAAAATTAAATAGAACAAGTATTCTTTATAATGTTGTTACAGACATCAATGAATTATTTGAAAACTTTAATGTTACATAACATTAAACCTCTATAATAATTATTCCCGTGATTCATAAGCACATATTTAAAAATAATAACACATCAATACCGAACAGAACAATTTAGAGACAAGAATAATAAGTGGGAGGAAGCATGACAAGCTCAGTCGGACATGGTCTTTGTAATCTCGTCAAGCATCCCCGTTCATACATCCAAACGATACTAGCTGTCTATTTGTACGTAAATTTGAAGGTGGTTCACTTATAGTATTTAGTCGGTCTACCTATTCATTGCTGAGAACGTCCCATAACTCGTGTATATACAAGATGAATAATAAAGATCCCAGAACCTGGCTTCATGGGATACCCAAATGTGTGGCAATCCAATCTGATCTTAATCCTCTAGAGCAGGCAAGAAGAAGAGACTGTAAACGCATAGAAGAAATTAAACAGCAATATAGTATGATGATTAATTTTTTATTGATGCTCGTTTGTACGTCATTTGTCAATTTACGAAAACCAGTTTGAGCTGAGTTGTGCGATCTAAAACCTATCTAACGATGATGTATAGAGAGAGAATACAAGGCAGTAATGAGAAAGAAATTCATAGACAGATTGTAATGGCACACTTTTTCGAGGTACCTTTCTCCAAAGAGAAGAAAAACGCCTCTATACTTAAGCATGAGTTGAATAATGGAACGAGGTAGTTTACTGCGGTGGAGATACATTTGACTATATAGTGCTATAATACGGCACCAACTTCAGTGGTTTGCGAGGAGAAATAAGAGATGCTTTTAACGAGAAGCCCCAGAACGTGCTAATAAAGTTAAATGAACAAAATAGTTTCTTATAGTAATACTAGATTTCTGTAGTCACTATTTGCTGTTCTGCTTGTTTACATAATGCAACGTAGTCATTAGAAAACATGTTTTCACCTATCTTGCAGTATCGTCGATTAATGGCGTATAGTTTTTTGTACAACGACAATAGCTGAACCAAAAGTGCTGTCTTTTTGCGTAGAAAAATCTTTTAAGGAAGAGGTGTTCAATAAGCTTCATTTAAGTTGCTCCTAAGACGATGCAGTATACAGTTGCTACCACTATAGCTATGTTAGCATGAAATGCCGACACGTTGTAACTTGCAAATATTTATACAGTTCACCAGCATCTATATTTTTATAGTCATAATAATTGATTGTGTCACAAGGTTGTTTAGGTTCATCAATAGAAAGACATACGTCTATCACGGTTGCCGAATTGGGGTAGCTTGCAATCAGAATTTGGTTGTTATCATCAATAAATATTGGGTCAATCTACGTGATAGATATGGGAGTAATATGAGTGGGATAATACTTGATACGATAGATCTCTATGTAATGTAAGCTATAAAAATAATAATTTTCATAATGACATCTTTTGTTTTCAGCAAGTAATATATTTATAAATAATTATTAAATTTATACGTGTTTCAAGATTGAATAGAGCTAATTTTGCTCCCTCCTAGAGGAAGCTTTGTGATAGTAAATTTTTGAGTTGTTGTAAAAACATGTTATAATTGTGTTCCGAAGTGTTAGGAATCAAAATACATGGTTTTTGAAAAATGTCTGTATGGATGTGTGTGTGTGTGTGTGTGTGTGTGTGTGTGTGTGTGTGTGTGTGTGTGTGTGTGTGTGTGTGTGTGTGTGTGTGTGTGTGTGTGTGTGTGCCTGAATCTCAGCTTCTACTCGGTCGATTTTGACCGGACAGGTCTCATTTTTTTTATTTTTTTTTTTGCGTGATGGCGGGTCAAAAAGCGTTTTTGTTTTTTTTCAAATTTTCGATTTTCTCAAAACTGTTTTTTGATTTTTTTTAATGATGGGATCGAGTTATTCGAATCTAATGGGTAGCGTTCGAAAGAGAATTAAAATACCTATATTTTCTAAAAAAAAAAGTTTCTAGCTGTCACGGTTCTTTTGTTATTAACAAAAACGTGTTTTTTTTTTAGAAGCTTATAACTCCTAAACTTAACGGTCAATTTTTTTTAGAAAAATCATGATAATACAGAATATAAATAGCTATAATCTGTTAAAATTTGAATACATTCTGTAGGCTAGATTTTGAGTAAAAAATTGAAAAATGAAAAAAATCAGTTTTGTATGTCCAATGATTACAAGAGTAAATTGACTTAATGGCTTCAAAATTCCTTTTAGAGGTAGATTTTTTACAGTTCTCGGTCGAGTTCTTTGGGCAAAATGATTGGTCCATAAATTTCAGAGATATTTGAGGTTAAAAATTTTTTGACATTTTTTTAAAATCGTAATTTCTCGAGAACAGCTCTATGTATCTGAATGGGGTGTGTGGTATTCGAAAGAGAATTAAAATACCTATATTTTCTAAAAAAAATTAATTTTCTATCTATTACGGTTCTTTAGTTATCATCAAAAACAAAAAGGCTGAATTAGGGATAGGTTTTAGGTGTTTAGGGGGTACGAATCCCTCACACCACGAAGTCCGATACTTCGTGATGGTCTTAGTAGGCCTCCCTTCTTGCTAAACCTCCAAAGAAAGAACGGGCCCATAAGAAGGTACCTCGGAAAAACAAAAAAAAAAAAGAAAAGAAAATTAAATATTATATTATACAAATGGGGATAACATTAAATTCAAGGTTTTATTTATTTTTTTTGTATTGATTTTATGCGTTTTTGAACCTAAAAAGCAAGGCTAAATTCATTTTCGCGATTTTACATAATTTTAGAGCAGAAGGAGAGAATGAATTTCTTTACACGATAGGTAAAAAAAGTCACTTTTTAGAACATATTTTTATGTAGGAAATTTAATTTCTAAATTAAAAAAGATTTATATTTTATTTTTAAAAAACGCGCAGTGATATCTACCGCTAGGTGGTGTGGAATGAGGAAACGTCATTGAGTAGGCATTCGATGATTTTTTTTTTAATTTTTAAAAAACCAACCAACAAAATGAATTAAAATGTTTAAAAATTATAATTTATTATAATCTATTATAATTATGAATGCATTATATTCTGCGTTATTATAATTTATTTGTGAGTTATGAACTTTTTAAAAAAACACGTTTTTGTTAATAACAAAAGAACAATGATAGCTATAACTTTTTTTTTTCTTAAAAAATATGAATTATGAAATATAAAAAAAAAACACGTTTTTGTTAATAACAAAACAACCGTGATAGCTATTTGTTTTGTTATAAAATATAGATATTTTACTTCTATTTCAAATGATAACTTTATTTATCAACTCAAAATTTATATAATTTGATATAAATAAATAATAAATATATAAATAATAAATAAATAAATAAATTAAAAAATTAACAATTTTTAATATTCATATTCATAAATGAATTTAATTACAATTATGCAATAAATTTTTTAAAAAATTATAAATTTTGTTATTAAAAATTAATTAAAGGAATCAACAAATTACGGTTGAGGAAGCTACGGGCCACTGAATTGGCAGTGGTTTTTTTTCTTCAAAGAGAAATAATTTTATTCCACAGAATATTCATTCATGAATTTGCATCGAATACTACACGGTAAAAATGAATGGTTCCAGTAACTAAAAAATTGGGTATATAGGTACTATAACCATCTGAATTAGTCAAAAAACACAGAACTAACAGAATAGTTAGTAGAACCAAGAGGATAGTTAGTTAAACTTAAAAATGTTTGGCGGAACCAATATTTGTTCGTTAATCTATCTTCTTCTCGATCTTCTTCTCGAAAACTAACGCGATTCGCAAGCTGACAAAAACTAACACTAGAACTGACGTACAAGTTTCTGATGCAAATACTGGAACGTGTTAGTTTTCGACACAAACCAATATACGCGCTGGTCTTCGCAACAAATGTTGAAACGGACTAGTGTTCGTCGGAACCTAAACCGTATTACTTTTCGTAGGGGACGTCAGTTATATGAACAATATTAAACTTTTCAGAATTCTTCAATTTTGACAAAAAAACTATTTTCCCAAAGTATGTACAAAAAAAGTATATTTATCTTATTAAAATTCACCTATAGGGAAATCTGTTCTCGAAATTATTATTACAATATATAATATACAATTATACAATCAATGAAAAAGTGATCTATTTATATAAGAACATGTTTGAGTCTTTTGACTTATACCATCATTTCATTTAAGTACTTTTCCATTTTAAATACTATTACTATTTATATGAATTAGAAAATGCAAATGCTATGTATATAAATTGTAAGATGAGATTTAAACTTTTAAAATAATTGTGGACAATACAAAATTTTGTAAAATTAATAAAATGCCTCCCTTTTTATACGTTTTGTAATAATCTTATAAATTTATATTGTTTACTACTTTTCAAAATTTCTAGTATGTACAACTATTTTTCTATCTGCCAGAGGAAGCTTTTTGGCGATGAGAAGAACTTTTTAAAAAAAAAGCAATGTAGGAACACGTTTTGAGTCATTTGAAGTTAGAATAATCCATTAAAAAAAAAAAATTTGAATAGATTTTTTTTTGTAATGGATTATAGCTAGGGTAAATGTGGGTATTACCGCGGACGCTGCAATTACCGCGGATCGACGAAAAACGCTCTGCAATTTCATTTTTCATAGTATAATTCGGCATTTAATATTTATTCGATCATACAAAATATTAATTAATATAAGAAATCGTCTTAAAAAGAGAATAAAGCATGATTTGTATGAATATACTACATTATTGTCTGGCCATCCGCGGTAATACCATCATTTGTATACAAATACGATTGCTGGTATAACTGCGGCATTGGTCCAACATAACCTCAAAACAGTGAAATCAAGAAGTCTACAATATATATGAGAACATTTACCAACTGCTATGTTCTAAATGAAATATGATGTAAAAATATACAGATATGTTCATTTTTTCGGTTGTAAAATTATAAATAATATAACAAGCTCAAGGTAAAATTCCGCAGTAATACACCCGCGGTACCCATCATACACACGATAAAACCCCCGCGGTAATTCAATCATACCCGCAGTAATATCAGCCTCGGATCTATTTTTTAGATTGCATTTATTAATTAACTATATGTTTTGTATCATATGATAAGAGTCATTTTTGCATTTCTGGTAAGTTAAAGAAGAGTTAAAAAAGAATTCAACTTAAATCATCGAGGCAAAGCTTTTAATTCGTGTACTATAAGACGCCCGTGCTGAAAAACCGCGGTAATACCCACTTTTACTCTATCGACAAAGTTTTGTTTTCAATTGTAGATACTTTCAAAAGGAAAACTTTGTCCCTGAAAATCAAGAAATTGATTAAAAAATCAAAAACCAAAACAAAAACAAAAACTAACCTCAAAATCATACATTATTACTCTGAGTCATCAACATCGAAAGAAATAATATCGTTATCATTATTCATTATGACAATCGCATCATGCTATTTACCTCAAGATGATGTGAAAGTATATAGTAATAAAAATTATTTTTTATGATAAATTTGATGTAGAAGATATAATTATAAACTAGAATGAAATTTGCAAATAAAGTATTACGTGTTGCCAAATTTTTTAATTCAGTATTTAAAGAAAAATATTTCTTATGTTTGTTCAACGTATTTAACATTCAGAACGAAAATTATAAATTCTCTCATCGACTAAAGATATGTAAAAAAACCCTATTTTTTTTTATCTTTAAGGTGATGTGATACCCACGCCATTACTCAATTCTCGGTTCCCGTTTTTCTCCTTCAATTTTAAACTTTTTGAAAAAAACTCTTTGACACGTTTTAAGTTTAATAAAGAACTACAACGTATCAAAGAGTTTTTTTCTTAAAATAAAAAATTGAATGAGAAAAACGGGAACCAAATTTTGGGCAATAGTGTCAGTATCGCATCACATATCTCTAAAACTAATCGAATTCTATAAAATTTTGCACAAGTATTGCTAATACTACGTACCAAATTCTCTGTAAATTTCAAAATAATAGATAAATCCATTATCGATAAAGTACGATTTAAAAAAAATATTTAATCTCGCAAATATCTCAGAAATTAATGAACCCATTCTGCTACCAAAAAAACTTGACCAAATACTTAATACAAACAAATTTATAAAAATTTATACAAACATTTTTATTGTATTTTTTTTTCTTCAAAAAGAACCTGATCAATACTTGAAACATTTTCAACTTGTAAATCTCTTCATGAGCTACAATATAAAACATTTTTATTGCGATCTCTTTTTCCTTTAAAAATATATCCTATTAAAAAAAAATCACGTTTTTATCAATAACTTAAGATTGACTATTGGTATCGACACCATTTTTGTTTTAATTGTAGAGAATGCTTAAAGTGCACTAATAAAAAAGAAACAATATTAATCTAGTTATTGTGATAAATAATAATTGAAAAAATTAGAACTGCTTATATAATTTTATCGGAAATCTGAATTTTGCTATAGTTTATCTAACTATTAACAAGAGCTATCATAACTCCTCAATACGTTTTTCAAGCGTATAAAATTTAAAGCGTTATGAAGTCCAAAATTAACTTGAATTCATTATTTAATAAACTAACGTTTATTTGAAAAAACACATTCGTGAAGCCCTCCGTACATAATATTACTCAGAACATTTTTTGAATGATTCTATTAGTATTTTCCTAAGATGTAATTGTTTGCAAATTAGGTAAAATGTTAAAAATACAGATTCCTACTTATCGACAATACGGGTTTCATTTAATTGAATAATTTCTAAATATTTTTTTGGAAAAACATAGTTGTCATGCCATCTGTATATGTAAATATTGCACTAAGAAATTTTGTTGAACGATTCTATTAGTATTTGCATAAAATGTACTTGTTCTCAAATTATGTCGTTCTAACTTACGAAATCAAAAAGATTTTTGACGATCAGAAATTGAGATTTAAAATCAAAAGAAAGAAGCGATTTACATTTTTAAAATATTCTTTTATAATTATGGAAAGTATATAATTTTTGCGAAACTCAGAAATGATCCGATCTTCTTAAGAATATAAATGAATAGTTTATTGACATTTAAATATTTACAGTTATTAACTAAAAGCTTTTTGTTTCTATTGAAGATAAAACTGACTTTTTATTTACTTGTAAAAATACCTATTATTGTACGGAATAGCAGCGCAACTAAGAAAATGAAGATATTGATTTCAGTCGAAAATTTAATTACTTAATTATTGAAATCCAGCTTGCGTAATTTTTTCTGAGGACGTAAATAACTCAACGTCTGGCATATTGAGTTTTTAGCCATTGTTAGCAATTCACCACATCTGCGAACTGAACGACTTATCGTCAGAGCATTGAAAAATCTGTTGCCCGATAAAAGGTGAACCATAAAATTCGTCCATATAATATGAATTGACAGTTGCGGCAAACGGTTTAGATTTGTGAAAACCATCCTGAGCTGAACAACGATGCTTCTTCTCTCCTCGATTTTGCTTCTTATCGGTGCATTAGAGTTTAACGAAGCGGTATTAATAATTTTGTTAACGACGCGCGTTTCATACATTTTATTATCGCGAAATTATATGAACCTCTGATTTATTGTAAAAATACGTGATGATTACGTATTTATTTTTTCACTTCGAGAACGACGTTATTAAATAGACCTTAAATTCAAAACGGGAGCGTAAAGTTTAATTTCTTTTCAACAAACATCAAAAAGCTACTAACACTTCAGCGTAATGCAATTTGTGTAACCTCGATTTAAATACACGAATAATTCGGTCTTTCTTTCAGAAGTCGTTGAGAAAGTTGTATGAGTTCGAATCGGCAGAAGACTTGGCGCCTGCTGTTGTCGATGAGCTCGCGTCGACAAAATGCGATCCATCAGTCACCGATCCAAGTTATGAGCTATTGCGTGCGTTCGCTTTGTACATGAACCCATCAGTTAAAAATAAGGTAACTAATGTAAGTTACATTACTTTTTTAATCATGCGGAGCATTCAAAATACATTCATAGAAGAAATTTACGATTAAGATCTATTGACGAAGCTATATATATTCATACGAACTACTTCATACATTTCGAAAGTGTTACAACGTTTGAAAAACAATAAATCCGATTTATATATAGTCGGAACAGAAATAACTGAAAATAAAACTTTAACGGGGTATGTAATATAACATTTTTCTAACGGTGAAGTTTTTCATACTATAATAAAATATTTAACTAAATACAATTACATTATTTTTGTTTGTTAGCGCATTTAATGTAAATACATAATACAAAATTGATAATGGAAGAATAACAAATAAAGATCTAAAAGCGTGAAAAAACTTATTATTTTAAAAATCTCGCTCTGTAAAATTTACTATTCAAAATAGTAAAAATTATTATAATAGTGATTAGAATAGTAAATTTTATTATAAACTTTTAATAGTTTTCAGATAAAAAAAATCAAAATTGACTACATTTGCAATATTTTTTACTATTTTGAATGAAAAATTTCATCTAGTTACGAACCTGTTTTTTACATACAAAAATAATGATTTTTATTAAGCAATTCTTTCCATGTAGTGAACACCTAAAACTTTTTCAAAAAAGAAAATTTAACATAAGATACAGCGCTTGTAAAATATAAATAAAATATTTTTTATGTAATATTCAAGATTGGTAAATAACAAATTTGTATCTTTAATAAATAAAAAAATGAATTGATTAGAATCTTTTAATAAAATTAAGAATTATAATTACAGTCGGGCTTGAGAAAAGGACTCTTATCAGGAAAAAAGGACAATTCGCAGCGAAAAACTTTGAGAAGAAAATCCAAGAGTGCCAGTAGGAGGCAATACCCGACTGTGTATGTGCCTCCTTATTTAACTGTAAGTTGCATTCATTTTCTCAGTGCTGCAACTTTTTTAAATGAGACTAATTTGAACCAATTAATCATTTCAGCAACAACAAAATGAACCCCCCCAATCGCCACAGGACCCGTACAATAACGTGCCAATGCCAAATAATAATAATAACCCGGGCTCTGGGCGTAAAGACACATTTGGAATGTTTTTTGATTTCTTTTTAAATATTTCATTGTTGATAGACATGTTGGTTATCTTTTCTAGGTATTCCAAAACCTGGTGAAAGTGCAGTCCCACGCCAGGTACGTATATCAAATATTTAGAAATTAAAAAAAAAAATTTAATCGCTTAGACAAATATCGTAATTTAAAAAAATAAGTTACAGAAAGGAAATATGTTCATATGAAATAATCAACTGACATGTAGTATTATTTAAATGTTTTAATAATATTTCATTCAATTAATGTTCATTTATAAACATCCACGACTTTCGCTTATTATAGATAATAATTGCTTCGATTGAGTGACATACGTGAAATTAGCTTTCGATTGCTTTTGAGCGAATTCAATTTGAAATATTTATTATTAAAAACTTCACGGTGACAACCATAATTTTTGTTGTCATCTGCTCTATTAGTAGCTATGATGGCAAAGAACCTATTTATTATTATTATTATTATTATTTTACATTGAAATAAGATGAACCCAGTTTCATACAATACATTTTTAGTCAACATTAACTAAATATTGACTCTTTTGCAAAAATTATAAGCAAATTTTGCTGTAATAATTGAAACAACTACTAAGTAGATTAATAATTTTAATGTGGTCTCGTATAACAAAAATCTGCAAATAATTTCTACAAGAAATGACGCATAAAAAAATATTGCATTTGTGCAGGCTTAATATATTAATAATTTAAAACTTACAGTTGTATTTTGGTTGGTTTTAAAAGCATATTAATTTTAGTGTTACATTTAATAACTTGATTCATAAACAACTTATTCAAATAAGTCGATTTATTCAAATCACGATACAGTGCTCGAATTTCGTGAAAATATTTAAATAATGTCAAAATAGAGTTAGATATCTAAAATTTATTTTTTAATAAAAAAAGACTTATTTGTTGACAATGTGAAAAAGTAAATTATTTTCATTTATACGGTTACCCGAGAACAGCTATCGATGTTTTAGTTAAATTCACTATGTTAAATTATGCTTTTGACAAAACACGGGCTATTTTTTTTTCTTTTAAATAATTTATTTAGAATGTCAATTAATATGATATTTCAAATTGTCCGGTTACTTTAAATATGCTGTTAAGTCGGTAGCAAGCGAGAAAAGTGCTTTTAATCTTGTTAATAATAAATTAAAGTTCTTACCTTGTTTTGGATGGATATACAAGCAACTGTGAAATAACTTTTACACGAATATTTATTAAATTATATTTATTGAATTCTGATAACTAGCTGAGTCGTGTACAGGAGTAATATAAATTGATATGATTTTTATGTAATCACGCGCACTATAAGAATATGATAATAATTCTTGAACCTTTCGTGAGATTTTTATGATTGAATTAATGGCTCTCGAATGGAACTACAATAACGAGTTACAAATGTCTCGAGTAGAGGCTTCACTCCGACTGCTAATTTTGACGCGATAGCTGAATTCATCGCCTAAATAACCAGATTAAAAATATAAGCTTCAACAATTTTTGTTAATATCATTTCGAAAGACGTAAGTGAATCAATGCTTGGATCAATGGAAATACGTACATCACTGACGTAACAATTCTAATGAATTTGAACTATATCATAACTTCGAAATATTAAAATCAAAATATCAATCGAGATCATGCAGTTGAATATTCTGAGTGAACACTTCAAAATTACAATAATAATTTTTATTTTCAGATTTTCTTTATCTTTAGTAGGGAATTTTATTTGTTCATACTTTGTTATTTAGTCTAGGCGCCAGGTAGGGTTCCGTTGCCTTTTTGAGGTCCATGGCTCTACCAAAGCTTACTTGATGTGTTTTGGTCTCCTGAATCCGAATTTTTTGGGTAGAAGTCTGAAAAATGGTCAGGTAATTAGTTATAAACAATTTTTTTAAACAATTGAGTAAAATTAATTTTATCGGTCTAAAAAAAATATAGTCGTATTCTTTGGCTCATTTTGAGAAAAAAAGTTCCTTACATACTTGCTCGCCCGACCTATAGTTTTCTCAGAAAAAATTGTCAAAGTTTTGAAAAATGGCATTTTTTCGATTTTCGACCCCCTACTACATGAACAGTACATCAAATTTTTCAATTTTACAATCACATGAATCCCTTCTTTAAACATCTATTTTCAAGATGCAATCACGAGGAACCATATATTCTTTCATTTATATAATATTTTGGAGGATACAAATCGGCTACTTCGCGAAATGCATGCCGTGTAATGTATATCTATATATAGATAGAAATTTATATCATATATATATATATATTAGATTGTTAGTTGCATCTAATAGTAGTTTTCCTAGTATTACTATATAGTGATCCTAATGTTTTATCTACCAGGTAATGTTTTTATAAATAAAAAACAACATTTGTCGTGTTTCGACGTTTCGGACACTTTTCTTTGTGTCCCTCATCAGGATTAATGAGACAGTGTCAATCTAGTAACGCAGAGAACAATCTGCTCGTTAGATAAGCCATTAGGATCACTATATAGTAATATATATATATATATATATATATATATGTATATATTACACGGCATGCATTTCGCGAAGTAGCCGATTTGTATCCTCCAAAATATTATATAAATGAAAGAATATATGGTTTCTCGTGATTGCATCTTCAAAATAGATGTTTAAAGAAGGGATTCGTGTGATTGTAAGTTGAAAAATTTTATTTATTGTTCATGTAGTAGGGGGTCGAAAATTGAAAAAATGCCATTTTTCAAAACTTTGACAATTTTTTCTGAGAAAACTATAGGTCGGACGATCAAGTATGTAAGGACCCTTTTTGCTCAAAATGGGCCAAAGAATACGACTATATTTTTTTTAGATCGATACAATTAATTTTACTCAATTGTTTAAAAAAATTGTTTATAACTAATTACCTGACCATTTTTCAGACTTCTACCCAAAAAATTTGGATTCAGGAGACCAAAACGCATCAAGTAAGCTTTGGTAGAGCCATGGAACTCAAAAAGGCAACGGAACCCTACCTGGCGCCTAGACTAATTTTGTGGTATACTTTTCAACCGATGGTTTGGCGAGAGGTGCAGTCGCCACCTCGGCCGATCACCAAAGTTAAGCAGCGTTGGGTGCGGTGATCTATTAGGTGTTGATTGTCTTCTCATAAACTGAGCGGGAGGTATGGAATATTATTACAGTTTCGGTGTCTAAGCCTACGGAATGTGACCTAGACATCCAAACTTAAATTTTATTCCAATACACCAACCATCCCGGGGCGGGTTTTCCAAATAAGGATTTATGACATGTGGTTTGCCTATAGGTTTTGATCCCCGCCTCACAGGCATAACCCTGGGCGAATAAAATTCTAAAATTAAAAAATTGAAATTTTTCAAGTCTCTTCAGTCTAGGGTATATTTATAAGGAAGTATATACTACCTTAAACGAAACTGTCGTCAAGTTTAACTAGGTGTTTCTTTTAGAATAAATATACATGTTTTAACAAAATTGTCTTTCTAGAATGAGGAAACTCCTTCCGATGACGATGATGATTACTACGGCCCCGAACAGGATTACTTATTCCTCGAAGAGGACGACGATGAGTACTACGATTCAGTCGATACGAATTACAATTACAACCTTAACGTGATGTCGCGACGCAATGCCGAAAATGCGGCAAAGGCAAAGACAAAAGCTCCTGCTAATCGACGTTCTCATGGTGGCAAGTCCAGGAAGAGTTTGAACAGAAACATGAACTAATCTGACTGCTAAATTATTTTATAAGCAATAAAATAAACTTGAATTTCGTAGAACAAGTGGTAGTTTCGTTTCAATATTTATTAAAATTAATAGTATATTAAAAGTATTAATTGATAACGAATGAAGTTTATGTAAAGTAACATCCGAAAATGCATTTATCATACAGATTATGCTAAATCGCTATAAAGACAAATTATAATGAATATTTTTGGTAACGTAATCACTACGAAAGAATCATGCTTTTCTTCATAGAACGAGTTTACATTTTTGGGATATTGAGCAGAGAAAAATCCAAAACATGTCGTAAACTCTCCTCACGATAAATGCGACGTTTATCGGTAATGATTTCCTGCTAGTAGTGATTTTTCGCGAGACGAAGAAAGAGTGACTTCCGCCATGAAAAATCGTTTAATTCAAACAGTTTTTAATACTTATTAATTATTTTGGGGTGTTTGATTGTCCAATTGGCAATCACTATAAATTATCATAGAAATTATTGCTTATGCATATAGTTATAAAATACATAATCGACGTAGAACCAATGAAAATGCTTTTTATGTCTTGTTTTTTTATATTGCAATTGGTTGCTGGTGTAAGTAAAATATTGTTTTAGAGATTCTTATGTTAAAGTTTGGTATAGTTCGGAAATTTGAATGCATTTAAAAATATTTTAATTGTAAAATAAATCGTTCTTATTAGGTAATCCAGTTTATCTAGAAGTAAAGAATGAAACATGAATCACGACAAGTGTCGTAACCTGTAAATCTATCATGGTAATAGCAGCTTTTTACGAGATTTCTTATGGCGATAAGAAGTTTAGGAAAAAAAATTTACCATAAAAATTGAAAAATAAAGATAATTTTTTTTTAATAGTTTTATTAGAAAACTGAGATTTTTTCCATTTAAAAATCGTTAACAAACAATTGCACCTTTTTATTAATTAGATTTTTAGTTCAAATCTTGAAAATTTTCAAAAAAGTTTATCAACATTAAAAAGACTGTAAAAAATTCTATCAAAATGATATTTGACATTCCTCTTTTAGATTTCTTTTTAGCAGTTTCAAGTCACTGCAAAAAGGTGACATTTCTATGGTTGATTTATGGGCTAAACCACTTGACAAAAAACGTCTCGAATTGTCTATACGAAGGAACTTTAAGAACTTCAAATTTTCTACACTATCCAAATAGAAATACTTGAATAAAAACTTGAAAATGTTTTTTGTGTGAAAAATCGTTTAAAAGTTTCAAAATAATTTTTTATTAAAATTTTATAAGGTATTTTCCATTAATCCGCAAGAAAATGAAGCATTACCATGGCATTATGATATATCGGAAAGAGTTCAGGTTCCTATTTTACAATCGAAAGAATTAATCGATTTGTAAGAATTGTATAACTATTTTTAACTAAAATAAAACACATTTATATTGTTATAATGAGTAAGTAATAATGTTCTCTATTTGTAGTAATAACGATGCCAAAAATGCAGCAATGAAAGACGTAGCTGTTACTAATCAAGAGTCCAATGTCCACAACTTTAGACCTACAAACCTTCCATTTTATGAGAAGCTCATGAATGAGATTAAAAAAAATAACCAGGACCGTGAATATTTCTACAAACCAATTTGGTTAAAGGACGTCAACTATCCTTATTTCAACGCTCCGTCTAACAACGTCATCCGTAGCAAGACAAAAAGCGCATCTGAGAAAGCTATTAACTTTAGTTCAAACAGAATGGGTTCAGTAAAAGAAAATTTATCCGATGAAAATATAAAAAAACCAATAATTTTTTCACCTCTCAAAGTTATTCAAATTCCATTGAAAGCCGAAAATGTGAAAGTACAAAGTAATAATTTATCGAAAATTGACAAATCCCTTTACAAAGCACCTGCGCACTTTCAAAACGATGATTTGGACCAAAGTCAAATGGATATTTATGATGTTAATGGTGCTTCAAGATTTAATATTAATGGAAATGTTAAAAGAAGCGTAATGGACGATCCATTTTCGAAAATGCAAGTAAGAAACAATTACAACAGTAAAACTGATGAATTTCGAGACGAAATGTTTGCACCTATTCTCACTGAAATATTCCCAATGATGAATCCGTTTGAAAATTTAAATAATATGCAGCTCAACGTAATAGATAAAAATGCATACAAAAGGAATTATGACCAGATATTGAAAACCCCATTTCAAACCAACGAAAAACCTTTCGACGATGACGTGAATTATAATCTTCATATTTCAAACAAGGATGAAAAATTACCTCGAGAGATTAGGTAAATTTGTCACATTATAATTAAAAAAATCTCGAGAAAATCATGCCTAATTAAATATTTGTCTACAGGTATCCACTCTCGCACATTCATCAATTATCTTCAAAAACTTCTACAGTACCAAAAATAAAAAGTGGCATAAAATTGAAAGAAAAATTAAGTCAAAATAAAAATTTAACAAAGAAAATTGACAACAGGCAAGATGATTTTACAAATTTCAATGGAGAAGTAGATAGGGAAAATGTGAAATCGAAGAATGCATTTTATAATTTCCTACAAAACTACAGTAATAACATTTTTAAGACAACTTTAGAATATGAAAACAAAATTAAAGCTAAAATATAGAAAAGAAAACTATAAATTTATATGCATAAAATTTCACCAGCAAATAAATAATTATTATTTAATAAACTTATTCTGTTTGTATTTTACCTTTTTCTAATCGAGCTCCTTTGTTGTGACTAATAATACAAATTTTAATATAAATTTAAGATATTCTTAAGAATTTGGTAGGCATGAATAAAGGTTTGGCATCAAAAGAATTTCGAAACTAATACTTTGAAATTATGGCACTTGCCTTTTATTAAAAACAAATTTGCGTTTGTTAATCATAAAAATTATAAACAATATCAAGGATGTAATTACAAAACACTGGTCGGTTTCATGCGCTTTGCAGAAGTCAGTCTTAACCCTCCGATTATCAAAAGGAAATGTCATTTACGGCAGTGTTGTATTAGTGTGAAAACCACATATAAAAATCTAAAAATTTTGCAAATTCTAGTGGCAGTATTTTAAAATACGTTCGTTCAAGATTTATAATGTTGGCAGTCATTGCGTTCCCTTACTCATTACGAATATGCAAAGTTTATCTTTCTAAATTTTGGTGTTACGAAGTAAATGAGTAAAAACACTTGTGAAACAGTGCTACAATATACGACTTTAAAAAACATGCCATTGCAAAAATGCTCGTCTTAGTACTTGCTGGTAGGCCATTCAACAAATAGTGAATATAAGTATTTACATAACTATTATTGTAGAGTCGATAATCTGAGGGTTAATTAAACGTTATTATAAAACGTATTTGGGGTATGTTACCGTAAATGTAGTCTCTAATGTAAAAACCTTTAAAAATAATCCTGTTTTTCTTCGAGTTTTTCATAATTCATTCGTATGGATTTCGACGGAGAAAAATCTTAAACTTGCAAGTTAAATTCGACAAGAAAAGCCTTGAAGTCAAATCCAACAATTTTTGATGTACATAAGGAAATGTATAAACGTACAGCGGTAAAAATCATGTGGCTAAATTTTTTTTTTTCAATGAATTAAAAATTGATCTCGACATTTTGCACTGTGTATACTTTTTTTAATTAATATTATCACGAGGTATTCGAGAATTTGATGCTACATTTACACACGAAAAGACGCATACAAGCGCGACTGCTGACATACTTTACAATTGATGTGTGTATATATAATATATATACACTTTTATAACGGATAAAAATCAAGACTCTGATTATTTTAATATGTACACATAAAAACGTACCTAATGTAATTATTAAAAATGTGATGGCATTTCCTGGGCACTAATAACAATTACCGGAAATAGTTCGTCAGCTCTTACGCAGCGTGAGAATTCGCGTCACTTCGATTTTCACCTCGTCAAAGTTAAAAAGTCGCTTCTAGAGGCCCGCATCAACGGAAATTCTCAGTTTCGCGTTTTACGTACACAACGTAACCGATAATAGCAGTAATGACAATAAAAATTACAATAATAGTAATAAAATAACAATAAGTCTTAAATTAAGAATAATATAACGTAATAATCGAATAATAAATTATAAATACAGCGTTTCATTTTTTTATCTCTTTAAAAAGATGGCAAACGTATATATATATAATTATCGTATATATTCATGCATCCAGTCCATTCATGCGTCGCTCGTTTTCTCTCCCCGGCTCACTTTTTCTTTTATATCGTATGCAATTACATCCAAGTTCGTAGACTAGCATTTATCGTTCGTTCGACGACTGTCCCGCTGATTATAACAATACGCTCGTTTGTCGTAAGAACTAACAATTCGTGTGATGTGTACGTGTTGTTGGGTATTTGTGTGTATGTGTATCCACGAAGATTAATATCTTTGCCAAATGAAGTACTTAGATTCTCTCTGTATTTAATTTGCATTGTTACATCGTCAACCTCTTTCAACCCAACATTTTTTCAATAACAAAAAAATAAATTTGTATATATGCTTAAAGTTTCGAGATTCCTGTGACGCGGGATTTTAAAATATTAATCTTTCATTATTATTTATTTATTATTATTTATTATTCTCTTAATGTTTCCCAAGGTGTTTGTCATAACTCTCAACATTTAAAAATTTATTCTATTATTATTCTTTTTTTTATTTCTTTTTATCATCTATTATCATTAATATTATAGTTTATTATTACTGATAAATAATCTATGAGCTTTTGCGTGTTTGTAAGTTAACATCTGTTCTTTATATTCAACTCTTAGAAGTGTCCAAATACCTTAGGAAAAGTTTGTATTGGAATTTTCGTTGAAAACGGTTAACAACAAAAAATATTTCGTCTATTGTACATTTGTGTTATTTCTCCTCTCCCTATCTACAATTAATTCTATTAGTTCGTGAAATCCATTTCTTATACATGTATATTCCATTTATATCTTGACCTTTGAAATTGCGTCACAATTGATTATTTCTAAGGATCGTCAACATATTTACCAGCGAGAAAAATATATACTTTCGACCTCTATAAGCTATTGAGAATCACGAGAAACTTTTGGATATATATTTCGTTTCGGAAAAATACCATTAAATTTTTCTTGTCCATTTTTTCTTGTATCGTCATTGTTATCGATCGTATGACCGATTTTATGTCTCGTTCACTAACGTTTTTTTTTCTCATCAATCATCGAAGCGCTTAGATACGTCCTACTTCTTACGATACAAAAATACGATTCTTAAAAGTGCTTTACATTTGTATAGCGTTAAAATTAACAAAACGCATGTCTTTACTTGCCTAACGACGTAAAACCATTAATAAAACATTATTATAATTGTGCACCTTCGATTGTTTTCATAACAAAATTGCCTACAGAAATATTTTACACCACACATTACAATGTTAACAAAAATTTTACTAGTACAAGTATAGAAATCATCGTTAATTCAACAAATTGACCTAATAATTTTCTAAAAAATTAATTGTAATAGTACTAACTGATACATCGAATATTATTTGTAACCAAATAGCTTGCAAGCCCTTTTAATTAGGTAAGACCACTCCCCAAAGAAGTTTATATTATCTTATTCTAGATGCATATGATTAACAATCGATTATTATTCCAAACGAATTGTTTACACGACAAATTTTGAAGATAAATATTTTTACTTTTAATTTAATATATACCTTTTTTTTATATTATTTTCTAAGTATACCTCGTGCAGTGACAAAAATAATGCTCCACCGATGCTTCTCCGTATATCATTTTCTGCCGCTTTTTCTTTATGCGTTTTAGTTTATTATTATTATATACCTTGTTTTAACCTATGACCAATTAATTATTTAAGAAGAAAAAATGTGATTTAATTTTGTAAAAATATTATCTTTAGTATTCTTTCCGTTAAATGCTTTAAATTTACATTAAGAGACTCTTAATTATATCTGTTATTCGATAGCCAAAATCGAAGTCCAGAAATAAAAAAGATCGCGCATGATTATTTGTAAATTCATTCATTTACCATGAAATTATCAATCACAAAAAGTTTTTTTTGTACGATCGCTAACGATCAATCTTCCTTACTTACTCCATTAGGCTGAATAAAGGAAATTTTCATATTTGCACAAACTCTAGTTTTTTTCTACAAGACTTGAATGAAAATTTTAATTTTTAAGGTATATGGTACGTTACTCAGTCAAAGAACCGTCGAAAAATACGTTTCATAAACGCGAAAATTTATGAATTTGTATAAATGTTCACACGGAAAATTCAACCTATATACTATACAAACATTTACACAGAGTTCAAACAAGATGCAGACAAAGTTTCAATTTTCGACTTTACATTGCCTGATTTTGAAATTCCAAAATAGAAAATTTGCAGCGTATTCAATATAGCACCCGACATGTCGAAAAGTCATTAAAAAGCACTAAACTCTAGATTTACCTAATTTCAAAAAATATAAAGATACAGTGGTAATCAAATAACAAAACCATATACCTTTTGCACTTTCGCCAAAACAACAACGCATATTAGATTAGATAATGCCCTAAATCGAATAATTCTGAATGAATTTTTAATACCGTATAAATGCATAAAAATCCTTAACATTAACATTGCTTTAGAAGTAAAGGATGATTATGCAATTTATTTGATTTCTTAATCTTATTCTTTCAGAGTGAGAATTATTCTTCCAATGTCCAAAATAATACTAAAAGCTTTCAAATTTTCAAAAATTTAAAAATTACACAAATTTTCAACACTCTACAGTTTACTCAACTCCAAAAATTTCAAAACATTATTTATATATACTTAGACATAATTAATCACATTGTTACAAAATATTTGCACACAATATAGTACATAGTTATTCTTAAAACAAATTATGATTAAGATTCGTAAAATTGTAATTTCCCGCACCATTTTTAAAAATTGTGCGATCGATGAACATTGGAAGTTTAACATCATCAATTTATTGAGTATCGCATGCGCAAATCGACGAACGTTGTTAGATTGACAAAGCTGTGTCATATATATGTAAAGTATGCAATATTAAAATACGATTCTCGAACTCTCATTTTTGTATGTTCATATACGCACTAACCATTATTCTGTTTGACCCCCTCCCCTAATCCATCGTATTCTCTTGTTAAGTCATTTCATTTTACCATCATCAGTAGCTATTTAAATATTTACTCGCAAACTGTATGTTTTACGCTAATTTCTATCCAGTTTGTTTCACCAAATCATCTAAAAATATTTGTTATCGACCTGTTCGTTATTATGCTTTTCTTTTACTTCGAAAGGCCGACAATGATGAATATATCATTATATTTTTCCTGCGACACACTGAATGAAGTTTTTTGTTGACACGATTACACGAGTACAAGTTACAATTTTGTTTCCTGATTTAAGACATAAAGTTTTATGAAACTAAAAAATTAAAATTCAGTCAAAATATTTCAATAGTTTAGCTCGTCCAAGTATACATTCAAGAACAAATTGACTGTTACCGAGAATAAAAATATTTTCCATATCATTTTATCCTGCGTCCATAAGTTAAACTGACTGAATATTAATTTCTGGATTTCAAGTGAACTTCTCGCATCGGTAACAATTTCTTAACGCTTATACCACTTACGGAACGTATCAATATGTTCAGTTAAGTTTACACGGACGGTCGGGATAATAAAAAGAGAAAATAAGCCGAAAAATGCATAACATTTTAGTCTTCGATAAAAACGATAGGGTATCGTAGCACTTAAAATTAACAGTCGTAAAATACAATAAATACAACTTTTAAAAACGGAACCGAATGATATATATATATATATATATATATATATATATATATATATATATATATATATATATATATATATATATATATATATATATATATATATATATATATATATATATATATATATATATATATATATATATATATATATATATATATATATATATATATATGAGTACACTACCACTTTAAAATTTGACAAATTAAAAAAATAATCATGCAACTAAAATGCATCAATAATGAAAAATATATAAAATGCATTTCCAAGAGTGAAAGGTAGTATGTATATTTACTTTAAAGTTTGTACTTTTAAATGCTTACTTCTTTATGTTTCTGATATGACGTTCTACTGCGAGCGAAAACAAACGAACAATTAAAATGAATTTTTTTTCAAACGGTAGTGCACAGACATTTCGAAAAATTGACCGGCAAAGACCTGAATAAACCGTATCACGCATGCCTCTATACGCGCGGTACACCTACATGTAATACTACAGCTATACGTATGTTTACACCTGCCTATTGTCGCCAGAAAATACACATTATTCAATGGATTTATTATGTACACGATTACGCGCTCACTTCACCTCGCACGCACTCCATCGCTGATAAATCTACTTGCTTTATATTATTTCTGAGGTATCACACATAGCGTCGCACCGAGTCGTCATCATCTGTGTACCCTCGACGCTACATTTTTCATCAATGTCTGCGTTTATTTGTTTGAACCTTGTTAACGCGTTGCGATTAAGACAACATGCGATCGGAAATGAATGATTGAATGATTATCGACTGTTCAACTATTACACATCAAATTTATAAAATTTCATAAAATTGCCTAGAAAAATTGTAATCGACGCGACTAAGTCATTTCCAGTGACTTTGAGACAGTGAAATGAACGACCGTGGTTAAAATAAGAGTCGAAGAATTAAAAACCGTAAAATGCAAGTACAATCAAACGAAATTGAAACGTTCCTACGAATTTATAAAAAAAAATCGAATATCGAAATATTCGCAATCGCGTGAGTCTTAATTTGCTTCGGCTTGTAAAATATTAATATGCGAGAGCATTCACAGTGAACGCCATTGGACATGTTTCGGCTAAAAAGTTAAATATATAATATAATCTATATATTTCCTCTCGTCGCCAACGCATCCCGATAAAGCGAGACTTCTTCCCATTGTCGCCTATTTACAATATTTTACACGCAGACGTTTCTATTTTTTTATCTCGCCTCCGCTCGTCACTCCGCTTACTTTCATTTTCAAAAAATAATTCAGTAAAAGCACCTGTAATATTGCGCGTTCGTGCGTCATACTCTCCGTTGTACAATTTACGCGACCCCCGGCACTTTCCGTCTGCGCGCGTGCCGAGCAAAATCGCTTTATGTCTTTTTCTCTTGCAGCTGAAGTTTTTTCGTTGCTCCTTTTGCACCTTCCACCTCGCAACGATTTTACATTAACCTTCAGCCGAGCGTCACGTCAAAACGCGCCAGAATTGACGACTCCGATCTGGTAGAAAGATCAAGATTTTTCGGGATCCGATGCGCAGCGACTAGGTACATGATTCAACTAGTTAGCAACTAGAATCTCGCCTCATCGAGCGTGAAGAATTTATCCTATATAGTTCCTACACATCTCGCTAAAAGTAAAACGACAAAAGTAACCGCTCGAAATCAACGTATACCCCCGTTCCTTTCGCAGAACAAAATCCTCACGCTCGTTCCATCCTGCGAGCTTTTCCCGCGACGTTTCTACCACGGTTCCTTATTTACAAATCGGCGCAAGTTTGGACTCGGCTCAGAGGTACTCTCCGTTCTCGATGGCGTTGGGGCTCGACGCGTCCTTGAGGTTTGCCATCTCTTCGGCGGTGCCTGCCTCGCACGTATCCTCTCGCTCGTCCACGAAATTGATGCTCCCCGCCTTATACCAGACTATCATGTCGACGACGAAGGCCAGTGCTAGGATGCCACCCGTCGTGCCTGTGGGATTAAAGTTTAGATTGCTTTTAAGTATTAAATTATTGATTCATTTATTAAAAAAATATTCAAATTTTTATTGAATTTGCGAAGGTTTATTCGGCTGATAACAAACCAAAAGTATGATAAAATTAAGCGTGTAATTTATTTTTTTTAAATATTTATAATTTATGAATTAAATCAAATCCGTAGCCCACTCCTTTTTCGAAAAAAAAACCCATTTAAATATTTCTCTTTCACATCAAAACTGTATCCTCGTTTCATAAATTCTGCTCGCACGCCAACGCATATCAAAAGACGCTCCGAGATTTCTCAAACCATAAAAAAGAGCCATTAAGTAACTCGCGCCACCACATCAAAAGATCAGGAAGTAATACGCGACGATCGTGGGCGTTCGCCTGTGCACACGTGGAGGGAGGCCTGGCGGAATTAAAAGCGAGTCACGTACCATGGAAAAACATCCTGAAGACGTTGGAGTCGTAGAGCCAGCAAGCGCCCCGCTCGCCGCACGAGTATTCCCAGACGAGGCAGGCCGAGTCGACCACCGCGCCGTAGACTATGGGACACGGCACGTTGCCTAAAAAATAAGAACCAGAATAGAGTTAGTCCAGTTTTTTTTCCTCTCCTGTAGTAAACTGATGTAGTTGTAGAAAAACGCTGGTAAGCATGATTTTTTCAAATACGTCGTCCGATAGTTTACAAATGCGCACTTAGTCTACGTAAAATAAAATAGTCTTCATAATAAAATGGCATTTATCACAGATTGAGAATATGGGTAATTAAAACTCAAACACTAGTTTAGAGAAAATCAATTTCATACAGCATATAAATCAAAATGTTGCCATTTACGGTTACTGTTTTAAATAATTTTATAACGATTGTAGTGAAAAATAATACCGCTATAATTGCACCAGAATTAAAAGGACAATGGCGTTAAACTTATAATAAGCATTAAAATAATTACTACGAGAATGTCCAAAATTTAAAAGCAAACAACTGTAATTATGATTCCCCGCAGCAGCAAAAATCATTCGCAAACAAAGCGAAAAGCAAAATGAACGGAAGTGTGCCGTGAACAAGTGTAAAGCCGAAAATGCTCACCGAAGAGGCCGATGGCGAACTGTATGAGTCCGAGGGCCATGGCCTTGTCGCGCGGGTCGACGCAGCGCAGTATCAGCAGCATCGAGCCGACCTCGCTCGTCGAGTGGATGAAGACGAAGACGGAGAAGAGGATGAGGTAGACGTAGAAGTTGTTGCAGTCGAGAGGACAGTAGCCGGTCTTCGCCGCCCCCGGTAGATCCGTCATGCTGATGTTCCTCGGTATGCACTGGCAGTCGGTGAACTGCAAGAGAAAAATCGTTTTGTCAGGAGGCAAGGTCAATGGACTCGAGTCTATACCGTTTTTGTTTCTCGGAGAATGGCAGGATGCGCACTGTCGAAAATTCATGGAAGTTCGCTAATTGTAGGGTCACGGGACTGAAGTTAAGTGCCTTGTGAGGCAGGTGCAAAATATGCACATACGCCTGGGAATATTTTCTTCCTTTTTATATGTATATTAAGTTCGTTAGGCAATTTTATAAATTGTCATCGATTTTGAATTTATCATCGCCTCAACGATATTTGTAAGATCAGATATTTTTATCGAATTCTATAGATTCAACCATTTACATATAAATAGGTAAAATACATTTTACAGTGAATATCTAAATGTCACAAAAATTGTAACTCACTATTTCAAGTCTAATCAATCTGTACTAGAAAATAAAAAATTCAAGTATATAAATTACATAAGAATAATTAAATTTAATTATTTTAAGATAGATCCTCAAAGTAAATCAGAAACAATATTAATGTAAAACCCTTCTTCAGATATTTCTGCATGCTTAACAATCGGTGCAGTGTACAGTCAACTTTACACGGAGAGAAATTTTGTAGTGAAAATTACAAATATTCGAGACAAAATTACCAGTTTCTATGGTAATGGATGGACAGACTGACAATTTCAAAGTTTTTACCAAAGTGCCTTGGTAAAATTTTTTTTTAGTTAATTTAAATTTAAAAAATTAACTTTTTTTAAACATATTGATGGATATATAGTATTTTAATATAGAAATAGAAACAGAAACAATGATGAAAAAACATTAAACTGAAAAAAAACTTTTACGGAAGCGGGATTCGATCCGACGATCTTTGGGTTGAGAGTCCGACGTTCTACCGACTGCGCCACAGAAGCTGTTACCAACAGTCATTTAAATCGCCGTTATTACTTACTGAAAATATGTGTATTGTTTTCATTTTAACGTCGCGCACGCCTCTAGTATCAATCTTCTGAAACACAATAATGCGCAGTGCGCATGCGCGAGTACACAAATACCAGGTTATTTGGTAAAATTTATCAGTTTTCTTAGTAAAAATTCTTAGGTTACCTTGTAAAAATGACTAGATCTCAATTTTTACCAGTGTTTCTGGTAATTTTTATTCAGATAATTTGGTATTTTTTTAAAGTGGTTATGGTAGTTTTTCTTGGGAAACTTATAAATTGTATTAGAAACCTGGGAATAACACGGCTTTTGACAGTCTGTCCATGCGCTACTAAGGCACCTTGGTAATTTTTACTCTAAAATTTCTCTCCGTGTAAAAATTCCGATCATATTCGACATTCGCAAGTGCAAAGGATCAATTTTAAACGTCCCACTTACATTGGCGACTTTTCCTTCGAAAACGGTGTAATTCGAGCAGCCCGCATGGCAGGCTGAAAAGTATGTTCTTCCGTCAGCGCCGCAGATCGGGCTGAACTTGTTCTTGTCGCAATCGCAGGTCGCCTCGCAAATGGGCTCGAAGTGTGACATTCTGAAAAACACCGGGGATTATTCGTTCGCTCGGACTGGACTCGGGTAATTCAATTCATTGCTAGTATTGTAATTTTCTTCGATAATTTGTTTGTATACTTATAAAAAGTGTACTTTTCAAACACATATTTGGTATCTGTTAACTGGATAATAAAATGCGCGATCGTTGAGTTTTAATAACAAAGTAAAAAGGTTTAGTAATACTTTGAAAAATATTATTTTTTGATACGATATTTTTTTCAATTATTTCAAAATTTGAACCAAAGTAAAAACAAATATTAAATATCTTATACAATAGAGTTACAAATAAAAAAAAATATACCAAAACTAATAAACTCCGATAAAGGAAATTGCCAAGTGTCATTTCTGAATTCAATAATTTTGGACTGATACAGGCACATCGAGATCTTAACTCATGTAAAAAAGTAGGTAAAACATCCACAATCTTTTTCGAGGATTCGAGGCAACACTCACCCTTCGTTATTGGTAACGAGGCCGGTAAAGTCGTTCATCGGACAGCCGACGAACATGAGTATGCCCATCCCGATGGCGTAGGCGATAGCCGTGAAGGCGATCCAGGCAGCGACGAACCTCGCGTTCGGCTTCGCCTTCAGTATGAAGATCCCGCTGAGTATGATGCCCAACCCCATCACCAGTATGCCTCCAACACCTGTAAACGTCGTCGATGCGTTAATTCGGACCTCTTCGCTCTCGATTTCAGGATAGACAAAGGTATACGAAGGGTACCTGAGATCAAGTTCGCGTGGTGAGCAGCCAAACGGAATTGGCTCTCGAGGTACTTCGGTAAAAATGTGTACAGGCCCGCGATGGGCAGAATGTGCAAGACGCTGCTGGCCGTTCGAAACATTAGGATGTCGTTCTTGAGTAGCCTCTTGACCGCTTTAGGAAAATCTGAAATACAAGACAAGGTTAGACGAGATACCTTTTTCCTTTATTTTTTCAAGATTGATTAGAGTACGAATAATATCTCAGTGAAAAATCATATATACTTATGTGGCGGAGCTATTGATTAATTTATTGTCTACTTTAATTAAAATTTTATGAATATCAACAACACACTATATTACATGCGCAATAAAAAACAAAGATCAAATTTCGCTTAACTCTGCAGATATCATCTACAAATTGCCCATCGTATATTATACTACACACATTATTACTGAATTTATGGTCTTCCTCATAGATGAATTTTACGCAACGTGAATCGCTAATCGTGATTTTTCCCGCGCAATACTCCGCCATCATCAGGCGACAATCCATAGGCACAAGGTAATCCTGCACTTTGACTACCTAATACATATATATCCCTTCGATGACCAAACCAGATTCGACCAGACGTAAATACATAAATTATCGAAACGCGAATCGGAGGCGCGCCTATTTAGTCATTCGACGCGGCGGGCCTTTACCAATGCGCCTCGGCGCGATCTGACCTTATGCCCGTCGCCGACGTTGTCAGAGCAACGCGTATTTTAAGAAAAGACTTTCTAAATGCTAATGCACGGGCGTGCGCACGCGCGACGCGGGTCCGGCGATTTTCTTTAAAAATTTATATTTTATTAAACTCGCTTGGCGGATGAAATGAAAAAAAGGAATTAATATTTATAAGTTCGACGCGCGCGATTGCAGCAAGCGATTCCACGCTTTTCGTTAATGAGAGAGGGATATTTGATCGGTTGAAGTTTTGACTACTACGCCGCCGGCTTGCGCAATATGACGCCGCGTCCAACTTAACAGCATCGTACCGTAATATATATGACGTTGCAGTCATTGGCCGAATTAGTCGTATTTTAATCACTGTAACTGCGTCTTTAGATGTCGTAATAGTTTTCATAATTCTACAAATGCTCTTTAAATTTCTGTAAAGATTTGTGTTTCAAATCTTATCAGATATATTTTACTAACCGAATGTGGCGGACATCATTTAAACTTATAAAACATCTATTATTATTTTATTTTAATTTTTATACATTCATTTATTTTTCTAGTACACAAAAGCGTCAAGAGAATTAAGGAGCGTGGGAGCGCTCCGAAGGCAAGTATCTGTCCAATGTAGAAAAAGCCTGAGAGACGACCGCGCTATATTTTAATTCTTGAATAAAAATAATAAACAAACAACTCTAATATAATCACGATTTTGCATCTAGTCAAATAAAGCCGTGTGTACATATATAAATGTTAGTTACTTCGGCAATGTACCGAGATCGTCTTAATAAAGAAACTAATTCGATGCGTCAGTCTCATTTCGAATATGTGCACCTATACATAATCACAGCAAAATAAAAAGTCGACGTCCGAAATAATCCGAGACGACGAATATTTTTTGTTTCTCACTCGAGCGTATATATATATGTACACAATAACTGCCCGGCGGAGGCCTGCACCTCGCTCATTTTTCGCATCGAGTTTCGGCGTATTAACGTCGCGCGGGCGCGCACATATATACAGAGGAGACAAAACATGTTTGCGCGCGCGGAGCGTGCGCTGGATGTTGACGCGCCAGCGGCCCGGGACAAAGATTCGTATGGGTACATAATATTAGAGGGACCGGCAGAGGAGCTGGAGTGAAAAGCATCATTTCATTCTAATGGATATAAAAATGTAAATGCGAGAATGCCGCGGACCAGAGAGACGGTCGTTTACTTGGATAAACGATGATAAATTAGAAAATTTCGTCAACGACTTCACGCTGTCTTAGCTTGCTGTATTTTATCGAACCCAACCCACACATCAGATATCTTCTGTTGAGTAACATCCGGCATCCTTCCGAAAACCCACACGCCAACGTCCCATAGCCCCAGCGATTCCCCTTCCATCTTTTCTGCCACCGTAAAACCCCGAAAATCAACAGCTCCTCGGCGTCTTAAAAATCTATCGCACCTCATTACTCGCAGCTCGCAAAAATATCCCTCTCTCGCTGCGGCGTTTAAACGCTCGACAGCTGACTGACGGACGCGGCGTTTCCGCTCTCTCTCCCTCGTTTCGGCGAGTGCGACCGTGAACTTGCGCCGCTCGTAATAAGAATACTTACGTAGCCCTTCGCAAGGACGCGCCCGCACGCGAGTAAAAAAGCGTTTTGTCATCGCGCTCCTGCGCCCGACAGACGAGATTTAATTCATTCGGAGAAAGAGTGAGAAGCTGGGTGTTGCGCCATTAGGATTCATTGGTTCTTTCTAAATTATTCGAAACTGCGTAGATGTTGGGATGGAATGCTTTTATAGTATCACATTTTTTTATATTAAAATTACGATAACCGCATTAGGAAAAAATGGTATAGCTCAATATATAAATTTGATACGTTGGCAAGAAAAATTAGTATATACTGAGCATACATTACAATAAATTGAATTCGAAATTTTATCGTGTAAGACTTGAGTAAGAGAACAACCTGAAACAATATTGCGGTTAATTATATTTAATTAATTTTAAAGACTTTTACCTCGTGAACACGTAAACAAATTATCCGGGTAAGTTGGTTGATAAAAGCGTCAATAATTTTATACAATGTAGACAGTCATCGGTTATTCTTTACGAAATGACATTATTATCCAGAATGGACAAAATTTTCACTGCAATTTGATGTTTAAGCACGAGTTTCGCGCACACGAACAATAGAATAAAACAATTGCAATAGTTTGTGATAATAATCCACAGTTTCTAACATACAACATGAAGAATGTCGTTTATTTGCAAAGGTCACAGAGTGTATTGACTCTGCATGAAAATGGAAGTGAAATCACGTCATCGACGAATTAGTGGGCGCCCACATCGGAAAAACTCGCGTCGAGTAAATATTTTTGTGCAGACTGATTTAACGAACACGAGAGCGCTGAAAACGTTTCATTATACAGAAAATTGACAACCAGAAACTGTACAATCGTCAGAACAATGGCTAAAGCAACAAAAATCACCTTTACCCGACCGAACCCACAATAATTCCAAACCCGTCCCCGGAGATTTTATACATTAGACCAAGAGACGCGCTCACGAGGAAGCTCGCAGTATAAGAGGAATAAAAAAAAAGGAAGACGTCAAGTTCGCGCGCGTGCAGTATCGCATTCTAATCTCGCGGCGCGAGTAGCGCGCTCGAGCGGAGAGATTCTCGGAATTGCCAAAAGTGGCGAACGGCCTTGACGCTGCGGTTTGTTGCACAGATTATAGCCAACGAGCCGCGGCGACGCGCGTGCACTGTGTGTGTCTGGTCTCTCTCTCGCTCGCTTGCGCCTCGTTTATATGCACGAGGCGCTCGGTTATAGTTCTCTTTCTCCCCGCTTTTTCGGTGCTCGCTGCCGGCGACGTTGATAATGTTGTAGCGAGCAGTCAAAGTTTCGAAGGATCGAAGAGGGGCCAGGTCGGTTGAATGATTGGTTTTAAGTGTTTATAGTTATATACCGCAAAAACTATTACTGGAGAATTTGCAAATGATTCTCTATGCGAAAAATGCATTAGAAAAAGTGCCGAGTTGTCGGTTAAGTATGTCGATATCATAGCAATGATTGATCTTGATTTAACTTGCTAAATACGTCCGTTATCAAAATTCCATCGAAGACAGATAATATACGTTCGGAAGTGAGCAAGGTCAAGGTATCTCTCACTTGAAACAAATATTAGCCACAGGTGTTGAAGAATTTTTCTTTAAATTCTTTCTACTCCTAAAATTACATCAAAACTATCTCAAAAAATTTTCCCTCTACCATATTAACACGAAAAATATTAACGTCCAAGAATCAAAATATCCGTAATAACAATTGCACTCGACTTACCTACAAGACTCGGCTTCTTGGCATCGGACCTCTTAGGTGGCGTTCTGCTTTTCGGCAATCGCGTGGGGAACGCAAACATACCGATGGTTACCAACATCAGCATCGTGGATATCATGACCAATCCTGCAAAAACGAGATTTATTGACTTTAGATTCAAACATTTCTTTCCGTTTTGAGTATAAATAGCGCTTACATTCATTCTAAGTATCTCAATTACATGAAACGATGACATATACTACAAATACATTAACAGTACCTAGTATTAAATGAAGTAACCCATTGTGCATTCTAAAAATTTTCACATCTCACCACCTCTCATCCATATACAGTCTTATCAGCACCGAGTGCCGACCGAATTCGTCAGAGATAAACCGCTTCTTCGCATTTCAACAGATGCATTGTATTTATATCGCCCGTCGAGGCCAAAAAGGAAACACCGCCGCGCGGATGCGTCGTCGTCTGTGCGCAATGATAATTTTAAGAAGGTTGTCGGTTCCCATAAAAATAACTGACCCGAATTCCAGGCCTCGTGTGCATCCGACACCAGACACAGGCGCGCGTGAGCGCGGCGCATTTTTTCGTCGAACCACGCAGGGCAAATAACATGACAGCGGTGTACGAGTTTTGGAACATCGTTTAAGTGATTTGATAGAGTGGTTTTAGCGACGTTAAACAATGGCAAAATATGATTTTTGATTCAAGCAGTTTCTACACTTGATTTTGTATGGAGAATAGTTTGGTCTGTTTTCTAGTTTCGTCTAGACTAATTGCATCTTCTTTAGTCAGTTATTTTACCTCAATTGGCAATATCAAAGATCAAACTTTCTTTATCCGTTTTCCTAATTGCCGTTTCATCTGTTAGATGTCTTCACGTGTACACAACTACATTTTACGACATATATATATCATCGTTATTTTCATTTAAGACTGCCTAATAAATATCTTTAATGTGAGTTTTCATATGAAAATTAACCTTTTCTTACGAAAATCATAAAATATGTTGATAATTCGTTCGAAAATAAATAAAGTATACAGATATAAAATGGTTGTTACATAAATCGGTACCGCAATTGATAATGATTCTCATTTTCAGGGTATAGCTTCTTTATATAATAACATACTTAAATGCTAGTCAAATTTTATTTAATGTTTGATACTTGAAATTTTAATTGCAGCGATGTTATACTTGAGAGAACTACTTACATAAAGTAATACAGCTTATGTACACTGAAGCTATGGCATCATGTTATACGATCGCATAAAAAAGGTTCAACCTTCGCAGTTATGTCTCCTATAAAAGGATCTTCTATTCCAAACGGTTATTAGCTCCGTCAGTTTTTCGATCACCGTTAAACTGTACCCTAAACTGTTACGCATCTTCGTTTAATAACAATTTCAGTAACTCCATTTTCCAATTTCGAAATTAAAGTCTAAAAAGACTTTTACTATTCGCACAACAACCTTGTTCACTTTTACTTTTCTCCCACGGCAACTGCAATCCCCGACCGTTCCACATTCCGAATCTCGAAAGAAAGATTGTTCGTTCTCCCCGGTGGCGCATACTCAGCTGCAGCGCCTCTTGCTCCACACGTCACGGCGAATATCCTCTAAATCCTTTCTCCCGGGAACGATGGGCGGCAGATAATGCCGGCCGAGGCTCCGATAAAAGGATAAGGCCGCCGCGATATCCAGGCACACTTTCGCCGAAATGCTCTAAAGAGGTCGTCATCTCTCTCGGCGCGCGCGAAATTTACTTTTGATTCGCGCCGCGCGCGGAAAGTAGAGAGCGCGAAACTGCATCCCGCTTAGGCGAGGATTCATGCCAAGGTCGAGGCACACGCTGTCGCTAAGGAGATGTTCTTTTTCACGAGGATCTCTTGCGGAACGCGAAACTTTCTTGATCGCCCGTTAAGATTTGAAAATATTGGAGTATAGTGGTGAGATGGAGGTGTAGCATCCAATTGTAAGGTTCGTTATTTCAAGTAGTTGAATTCTTTGAGATACCAAATTTTAAATATTGTACGATAATAATGGCTTGTCTGTCTTCTTTTCTCAGAAATCGGATACATTCCATATTATTGCAATAATTCTTTTTATAAATCCGATACAAATGCTCTTTTCAAGAATATGGCGCTCTACAAGAATTTTCACTTTATTCTCTGGAATTCCAATAGATATATATCTTTGCGACACTTTGAAATAAAATATTTTGAACTCACATTGCTGAATTGAAAATATTTTTTCAGATCTTCTTCAATAAAGCATCGCTTTTGTAGTTTATTTAAACGCAATTACTATATAATACAGTTATTTACTCACCAAGCCACCAAGCACCGACCCATCTCGGATCTGACGGGGTGATTGGGGGGTCCACCGACAAATCGGCGTAAATCATTGTACATAGAGATCCCAGCATGAAACCCATCGCTGGTCCAAGGATTCTAACACCTATAGTAATTGCTGTAAGAAAAAAAACACAAGATATATATTCTGTAATTTATTTCTCGAATTGAGCAAACAAAATTCTTACGCTTTAATTTCTTTTAACAAAAATACGAAAGCAGTTCTATTTTTAAATAATCGTTAACCTTAATTCTCCTTTAAACCGTTTTCTTGCCAAATAATAGAGATTCCTTAGCCGTAAATTATCGCTCCTATCAGAATTCTCATCATAGTTTTTTAAATGCATTTAAAGTCAACAGAATCCGCGTCTCAAGGAAAGAAAGCCCGTCTGATCGGGAAGATAGCTGTGCAGGAATGCACGAGCCGCGCGATACTCTATTTTTGGACGGAGAATTGGTCAGTGACAGCGCTCGAAACGCGTATAAATTGCCAAAATAAAGTCCTGCAGCTGTCGGCTGCGCGTTTATTTTCGCCTAAGGATACGAGTAAGAGAAAGAGAGTCGCGAAACGAGTGAAAGTGTGACACGTGCGGGGTTTCGTGAAAAAAGAAATTCTCCGCCGAAATTCCGGACATTCGTTACGTGCCTCGCTTAAAAGGATTCACTGCGTTGTCTTGTTCGTTTCGTTGCTCTATTTGAACGAATGAAGTTGCTCATTATTTTAAATGTATTATTCATTTAGGAGTTACGCGGTATCTACAAATATACTGTATTGATTTGATATAATATCGTAAATATAGATAATGAAATTATAAATAGGTAGAGCCATCGACGTTTTAGAAATAGGTATTTCTCAATAACTTATTTGTAGTTCCTCTGAGATCGCATTTGAGCATCAACCATACTTGACAGTGCACCGTATTAAAATTTTTCGAAATGATTCACAATTATTTACATAAAGAATATATCACGTAAAAATATCCAAATTATTCCAAGGTTTCATTTACAACCGTCTTCCCGCACTTCCAAAGACAAGAATAAATAGCTAGGTATCAGACTTACCAAAATATAGCGGACTCTCACGGCTGGCGACGTTGTCGTCAATGTAGGGTATCCCGAGAGTGTAGACGGCCGTCTGGCCCATGCCGACACCGAGTAGCGAGACGAAGAAAATGGCCAGGACGACGGTGACAATTTTGCTCTGGATGCGCTGCTCCGTGAGGAAGTCGCCTTCGCAGTACTCGGCGGTGTCGGTGCGCTGCCGCCGTGGATCCGCTGCCAGCGACCATCTGTACACAACGAGATTTAACTTTTATTCACTTTGTTCATTATTTTACTTGAATTTATTGCGCGTTTGAGGCTGAGTAATATTTAGTTTCAGAGATGGGTAGAATTTTGCAAAACCTTCCCAAGAAAAGATGGTATGCACAATTATATTTAATTTTACTAACAAGGGGAGTGCACACCCTTTAGAAAACGGATTTTAACTGGTCTTTGAAAGTTGATGTCTGGTATCTAAAAATGAAGGCCAGTGCTCACATTTCCGTTAAATGGGCCCTTTTTCTTGAGATATGGGCAATCTAGTCTAAAAATACCCTCTATTTCGTTAAAAAATGATGTCTCTTCTATTGACTGTTACATTACAAGTATTTATGATACGAAAACGAACAAAAAAAAGTATAAAAGTAGACAGCAAAAGCTAAATTTTAAGCTCTGATTAGTTAAAATATTGATTTTTCAGAAAATTATAAGCAACCAAAGATAGCGCAAGGAAATAGTTAAAAATGTCTTCATTTTAAGCGATTTAAAGAATCCTATTTGTAACCATTATCTTACGCTATCTTGAATTGCTTATAAGATCCTGAAAAATCAATATTTTTCAACGAATCAGAGCTGAAATTGTAACTTTTGCTGCCCTGGTGGAAATCGATTCCATTATTTGCCTAATAAATAGCTAGTTTCACCAATAATCGTCAAAAACTAGACACTTTTCTTGGCCATTTCTATCCATCGATGAAACGATTTTTCCGATCATGTAATAGACAGAATAATAGAATAAGTTTTTTCACAAATTTACATTAGCTTATTTATGAGTATTTAAAAGATATCAAAGTTGGCCATTTTTTTAGGTAGAAAATGGCTAGTAAGAGGCTTGCTATTATGGCGAATAGTGAGAGAGACAGAATCAAACGGAAAAATCATTGTTTGCATTTGTTTGCATTTATCCCCTAAAACAGTACTATAAACGAATTAAATACCAATAATTTATGTTTACGTCTTGGTTAGCTACCTTTTTTAATATTTGGTTTTAAATACATGATCAGATTACAGAAAAAATTTAGTAAAAACATTTGAAGGTTACCTTATCTCCATTAAATATAGAGAATATGACCGTAAAAACCATTTCATCACTACTCAGAAATCAGCTATTTTTACCAGCTGTTTATTAACTTCCTGGCTATTTTCAATAGAGACAATATCTACCATGTCTACTTTTATGAACTTTTTTGTTCGTTTTCGCACTATAAATAATTAATAGGCAATACAAGAGTCATCAGTTTTTAACGAAGTAGAGTATATTTGAGTAGATTGACCATATGACAGAAAAATGGCCCATTTGACAGAGTTGTGAGCACTGGCTTCATTTTTAGATACCAGAAAAGGACTTTCAAAGCCCCATTAAAGTTCGTTTTCTAAAGGGTGTGCATTCTCCTTGTAAGTATCTACTCGAATCTATCAAAGTGTAATGACGTTTGAAAAGAATTTTTCATTTCATCTTTAAATATCTTTAGTAATAAAAAGATTTTAGTAGCAACCCTAATTTGAAATTTGAAAAAGCCTTGCTTAATACTTTCTGAAAACATCAAAGTATTTTGCGAAACCTTCTGATACACGTATATTTAATCAAAAACAATTAACGATTTTACAATTTAGCTCGTGTGAAGCACAAAGGCACTTTCTCGAAAATCCCCCAAAAATAAGAGCGAGCCGCACACCTCGCGATCAAACTCGTTCTCTTTCGTCTCTAAAAACTACGACTCATTGACCTCATTTTTAATAAACCATGCCTGCATGCATACCGCGAACGCGCCTCCAACCCGCACGTGAAATTGAACTCTCGCGTATACTTTTACTTATATTACACACACTCTCGCGCAGCCCTTTTTCCGCCAGGCCTGCATTTCACCTCTCGCGCCGGCGCAAAAAGTCCAAAACAAAGAGAATCGAACAGTCATCGGCTGCCTATAGCACGTACACTGAAAAAAAAAAAGTCTATTTCTGCTCAGGACCCAAGCGAAATCTGCTTTGCTAACCCAAGCAAGCGGCGTAAAGCAACTTCTGCTCATCGACCCAAGCAGTTTTTACTTGGCAGTAAAATGAGATATTTGCTTGGCAGAGGGCAGGTAGAAATTAACCTAAGAAACAGTCGAAAATAATGGATGTATGTAGCTCACGTCTAGGCGTCAAACGTATCCATAGCGTGGTCTAGGTGTACGAGGTCGCCGATGATGGAGTCAAGGAAGTGCGTTCCGTAGGTTTCTGCGTCTAGGTGTCGAAATTTACCCAATGCGTGGACTAGGTACTCGGGGTCGCCGACGATGGAGTCTAGGAAGTGCACTCCGTAGGTTTTTGCGTCTAAGTGTCAAAACGAACACGTCCCGACACCTAGACTCAAAAATCTACGGAGCGCACGTCCTAGACTCCATCATCAGCGACCACGAACTCCTAGACCACGCATTGTATGCATTCCGATACCTAGACGCGAAAAACTACGGAGCGCACGATCTAGACTCCATTATCGGCGACCTCGAACACCTAGACCACGCCTTGGACATGTTCCATCACCTGAACACAAAAACCTAAGGAGCGCACTTCCTAGACTCTATCATCGGCGACCACGAACACCTGGACCACGCATCGTATGCGTTTCAACATGTAGACGCAAAAAACTACGGAGCGCACAATCTAGACTCCATTATCGCGACCTCCAACTCCTAGACCATGCCTTGGACATGTTCCACCACCTGGACACAAAAACCTACGCAGCGCACTACCTAGACTCCATCATCGGCGACCCTGAACACGTAGATCATGCATTGGATACATTCCGACACGTAGACGCGAAAAACTGCGGTGCTGTCAGGTAATATATGCTTTAGTACCGCCCGGTCGGTAACGCTTTGAGAGTTAAGTAGATCGCACTGGAGACACAGGCTTAAATTGTTTTTATGCCAAGCAAAAATTGCTTTGGAGGTGTAAAGCAAAATTCACAGTGGGGTCTATGGCTATTTTAGACTTTTTTTTTCAGTGTATAGTATAAGTCTCACACACACACACGATGCGATTACCACGCGCGCGCGCGGGGAAAACGGCGGCCGGCGGTCTAGCGGAACGACCGTGAAATATCCGGCGACTATAATCGAGCAGAAATCACTTTGATCTTGGCCTTAATGAAGCGAATTTCGTCGGCTTTTTTGCGCGCCCTCGCGACCTCCAGGTCACGCACGAGTGCCGCAAAAACCAGACGCAGACGCGCGAGAGTACGACCGTGTTGTCTTACACATTGTGCGAGCGCGGGCGAGATTGCGAAAACGCGGTTTGTTGCCACGCAGGTATATCTTTGTGTCGCGGCAAAGGGGAAGTGCAGCGAGCGTGTAAAAGCTGTGGCCAGCGGTTACAATGCGCCGCGCTTTTTGTTGCCGCAATGATGATGATTCGCGTCGATGCGCGTTTGGTGCTGTCCCGGTAGGTATATATACGAATGAATTGATGCTTTTCGATTTTTAGATACAGTGTTATTTGTACTAGAAGAGTGGCTTATTTATAGGTGTATCTGAGCGAATGGAAGAACTTATTTTTTCGGTTCTTAAACTTTTTTTTTATTTTAAGTATTATTAGCAACGAATGATGTAAAAAGCTTAAAATTTGCCTAATGTTACCTGTAAGATACATGTATGTATTCCAATTACATTTACAGCAACATTTTGTATTATCTTAATGCATTTAAACCAGTTTCAAATATTTCTTTGACTGCAAGGTAAACAGCTACGACTCGATATCTAAATCTTTTTACTGCAATTACAGTTTTATGTTGAGAAAATAGCCTATACACAGACTATGAGAATGCTTGTTTGTGTCTCAAAAATACAATCTTCTAATATTAATCATTATCCCAATAACATATTGATAAAAATATATCCAACTTCGTTTCAACGAAAACAAGAATGTATACTAAAGATTTATGGTTTTGATTAAAAGAAAAAAAAAATGCTTTATGCGAAAGCTATAAAACATGTGCAAATACCGGCTAGACATTTTTATTACTGACGTAGGTACTTGCAATGTGCTTACTGATTTACTTGTTTTTTTTTTTTTTTTTTTTTTTTTCAAAGAATAGAAAGTTCGAGTCGCAAACATAAACAAAGAAGGACCTATAAAGCTTTTGTTGAAACAACCTAACGATGGACTATAACCAAACTTTCTCATTGAATTATTAGAAAATTCACGTTTATCTACAATATCAAAGAAGATACAGTGTTTTAAAACGTTAGTGACGTCACCAACTCTCATGGCATCTGTGCGTTTTGAAATATACTCACGGAATGACGTCACACAGAGACTTTAGTAGGCTATAAGTTTGTAATTTCAGCTTACTTCGGCAGGTATAACAAAATTTAAATAACAGTGCAAAAATAGACTTTATGCCCTCATTATTTGTAATTTATATGTCTTATTATTGAGCTTGTAGAGCATAACATAAATCCTTAATTTTTTCTTTAGTAGTTATACGATACGTATACTAAAAACGGATTCCTGTAAAGACTAACAATCACTTTACTTTACTTTCTAAAGCGTTTAGGACACTAGCGGCGTAAAAAAAAATTGTGGGCAATATATTGGAGAAGTATGGGCTATATGTGGGCAATCGCAAGCAACACGAGGGCAATATATGGGAGATGCGCGACTCCAGCACCTGAAGCGAATTCGGGCCATACAGTATCATGATAATGAAGAATATGGGACTAATATGGGAACTATATGGAAGTCTGTATAGCCCTAATTCGGCTCAGGCACCGGAGTGACACATCTCCCATGTATATATTACCCTCACGTGGCTTGCAATGGTCCATATATTGCCTAAACTTTTCCAACACTGCGTGCAATATATTTTCCATGTTTTTGTACGCGGGATATATATTTAAAAAGTCAAACAACTAAAGAGCACAAAAATATTTACTATAAAGTGTGCTGTCTGACCCGGCCCGTCATTTTCTACTGCGGTCAGTCATCGTTGATTTCGCCCATGTTAAAAACATATCGATCTATACCTATTTCATCGCTAAATACAGCTACTCGCACTCAACGGAAATTAAGCAATTGACAGCTCATAAAAAGACGAAAACTTACCCATTGAGCGTGCCATTGTCAGCCTGGTCGAGGAACTTGCAGAGATTCGCGGGCACGGGGCTCGTGACGTTCGTCCCGTTGACCTCGCCGCTGAGGGTGCCACCATTGAACAGCAGCTCGTTCTGCTTTATCAGCTGATCGCCGAAGATGAAATGCGGCATGGAACAAGTGAAGGAGCTCGCCGCGAAGAGGATCATGCCCCAGGCGATCCATTTCGGCCGGTGGCCCTGGCCACCGTAATAGGTGAGCAGGAGGGACGAGCCGATCTGGCCTAGCTCGGTCGCCGACATTATCAGACCGGTGGTTTTCGACTGGATCTGGAAGAGCTTCTCGATCGTCGTGATCACCGAGACGAAGTACGTGAAGTACATACCTTGCAGGACCTGTCGAATCAAATCATTGGGGTATGTTAGTTGAGAGGGTTGGCTTTGTAAAATACTTAGATGCGACGTTTTGATTGGGCTTGAAAGAACCAGCTTGTACCAATAATTGATTAGCGCACTGATAATGTAATGAATCGAGGTAATCATTTTATGTGAACCGAGATTCACGAAAATTCATTGCTGAAAGTTCATTAAACAACGAATCCGTATTTGCCAAACATTGTTCTGCATCATGAATGACATCGTTACCACAATAGCGTGGTAGTAACGTTTATATATAAGTAGATTGATTTTATGTCCAAACAATTAATGGATTTATTAATACGTTATATTTCAAGCTCATTAAATTAAGGGGGTCCGAAAGTCAATTAAAAATTCAAATTTCGCGCCACAATATAGCAGACAAAAAAATAAGTAATTTGCCTATAACAATTAGTAAAAACAATATTACGGAAAACCAGGACTGCATTGCCCTCCGTTACATTATTATCTATCATTTTACAAAGTTTGCAGTTTCTACATAAATATTTCGCTGAATGGCATTTGAATTACTTGATTTTGAGACATTATTCAAATGCCATTCAGCGAAATATTTATATAGAAATTTCAAACTTTGTAAAATGATAGATAATAATGTAACGGAGGGAAATGCAGTCCTGATTTTCCGTAATATTGTTTTTACTATTTGTTATAGGCAAATTACTTATTTTTTCGTCTGCTATATTGTGGCGCGAAATTTGAATTTCTAATTGACTTTCGGACCCCCTTAATTCATCCTACAGAATTTACAAACGAATTCGCTTTATGAATATTCGGAGAATCTAATAACAAAATCTCCATACCCGTAGTATTGAACTAGTAGCAATATTGTGAAATTTCAATTAGCCTAGAGAAACCGATTCATCGCATAAATTTCAACTACAGAATTCCCATTTAAAAAGTAACAAGACTGACATTTACGATGACAAATTGATAAGTTAAATTTATTTTCCAACCGCGTATATATTGTAAATGGCAATTAAACGTAGATTGTACTCACCCAGGTAATGCAAAAGATGACTAGGAACATCTGCTTGGTGGCGAGCCTCTGGAGCCACTTGGGCCTGATGGGGCCCCAGCCGCAGGTCGTCTCTTCGTCGTCGAAGCCGGTCTGGAAGCTGCTCGACTTCTCGTCCATCGACGCCACGAGCTTGCCGTTCTCGAGCTCCAGTTCCTTGCAGCTCGGCGCGTCTAGCGAGCCGTTGTTGTTGTGCTGTCCGGTCGGCTGCTGCTGCTGCTGCTGCTGCTGCTGCTGCTGCTGTTGTTCCTGTTCCTGCTGCTGCTTGTGGACGCCGTTGCCGTTGGCCTGCAGCTTACCGTTCGCCGGGATTATCGTCATCGCCTCCACCGTGTCGTTTGACAGGGTCAGCTGGTCCTCGCCCGCCATGACTGAGCTGGGATGCGAGGAAGACCGCTTGCTAGGGGGTAGGTCAGAGATCGGCTGGTTTAGGGCAGACGGAGAGGGCGCTCCGGCGGTGCCAAAGTTGCGTGGTCAATCTGCAAGAATGAGAGAGAGAGCTTTCGTTGTATTCGATTTTTATATTGATTGACATTAATTTTTTAATGTTTTCGAGCGCATTGTGTGGTGAGTTCAGAGCAAATACTTAAAGCTGTTTAATGATGTGGGGGATATAATATAATAGTCACCTTCTTCCATCACTTAAATTACAAGTATAGTTTTATCATATCTAAGAGGATACGTTTTCGGTGACGGTACACCTTTATTTATAAAATGTACATTTCATTTATCGTACAATTAACGTGTGAAAACTGATCGTGTCCTGCAAATACTAAATAAATGGAGGAGGACACGATTATAAAAGCGGCACCGATGCCCATATGCGCACCTTTCGTCGCCTTAAGCATTGCACACGTGACGATAGAATAACAGCCTAAAATTAAAACTAATAAAGCATTTTTTGTCATTGTTCAACATATGGTCCACTTAGATTAATTACAAATGACAAAACCTCCCATAAATCTATTAATTCACGCACTTATCAATATATACATTCCTCGCGGTCGTCGCGGCGTTAACCTCTCGCGGGGAAAATCGCGCGATCAGCCCGCCGGCGATAACCAAACAATTCAATTGCCGCGAAAGTCCGCGCCGCGATTGCTGTATAACGGTATACTTATGTATATACACGCGGTTCTCTTTATCGCGCGCAGAAGACAGAAAGTCACCACGACTGCGAAGTAACACATCTATGCCCGCGCAAAAGTGAGAGTTAATAAAGACGTCCGCACGGCTGTCTCTCTCCCTCGGTCTTTGAAGATTGATTGCCGACGCCACGGAATTTTGACGCCTCGGTTAAGCGAGTTCGCGCGTCTTCATATATAAATGCAGGTTGCGTTTAATGTACTTATAAATACGCGAAAGAAAGCGAATGAGGGGCCAGCGGGGGAATTTAGTGGGACGAGGAGGAAAGCCAGCGAGAGCGAGAGGGAATCCTTGCGGAAAGCCGATCGCGGCGGCGGTAGCGGCGCGTGTCTCTTTTCACTTTCATCGGCGCGGCGGGAAGGAAAGTCGGGCGGCCGCTGTTGCAGCCTCCCGTTATGCGCCGCCGACGCCGTCGCGCTACGACTTTCGTTAGAATGCGGTTTCCATCGCCGCCACCGCTGTATGTGTGTGCATGCGCTGATCGAAGAGATATGGCTGAGTTTCTTGTGAATGAAGGTTTGTATCTCGATTTTTTTTCATTTTTTTTTTAGGTTCTTTTTTTAAAGGTTCATAGATGCTGGTATGGTTTATCGCGCTGGACTTGCGGTTCATATTACTTCTTGATAAAATGTGAATAAGTAGCTTATTTTCATTACATAGGCTAAATTATCAACATTTTATATACTGAATATATATAAATGACAAATATCATTAGAAAATGAAAGTTTATTAATAAAAGCTAGGTATGAACAATATATAATTCGGTTTATCCCTGATGGAACTCCTCCATTTTTTCCAGTTTGTGAAACGATTTTTCGAATGTTTTCTAGCCATTTTATGTCAAGTTGTTTGAAATCGCGCTATAATAACGCCATAACCACTATACCCACCCTCCCCAATTAAAGATCACTCGCTCTTACCTCCTATACAAGATCTATTCGCAAACCTTGTATAATTCATCGAGACGCTCGTGCGAGGCACACGTCCGGCCATAAATCAAAAAGTGCGTCTCCTCCGCCTTTTTCTTCTTCCTTCGCGATCCCGCCTGGGACCGCATATTTTTCACATTTAAAAAATTTTACGGCGCGTCGCGGCTGCAGCGAGAATAGCTCACTCGTGATATAGCGCGGCAGAGCTCGCAGATGAAAGCGAAAGGGAAGCAACGGGAGTCGCGCGCCGTGTCGCGCGCACGCGCTTTTTATCTGAGCGCAGGCAGGCTACACTTGGACATTTCGAAACTCTCGGATGCTTGCCCACAATGGTAAATGTTCCGTTCTTTCGGCGTTGCATTTTTTTTTTCGTTCTTTTCTTTTTGAGTGTGGAGAGAGAGAATAAGGTGTGAGTGAGTGTACATGTAACTGTAAACCAAAACTGGATTTTATTGTGAGAAAAGGTTATCGGAGGAGCGAGGTGTATTTTTTGACAAATCAGGATTTACCGGATGTATATATTGTACCTACGACGTGGCGTTTTAATGTCGTATACGAAAGTAAAAAATAATCGATAAATTATATGAGTATAATAAAATTATAAGTAATAAAAAGTTGGATGAAATCAACTTTACAGCACTCGGTTGGCTAATATTTAAATTTATCGTATATATATATATATATATATATATATATATATATATATATATATATATATATATATATATATAAAATATATCAAATGTCCAATAAGCTCTTACATGTATATATGCATATGTGATTTCAACCGCACATACAAAATTACTATACAGCAACATGTCAAAAGCACAAATTCGAGAAAGCAGCTTTTTACAACCAATCGCCGCACGAATCAAAGACAAACTTGAACAGAGTCCTTACACCGACCGCTTACAAATCTCTCTCGACATCACACACACTCGAGCAGCGCACACTTATACATCCTGGACTGTGTTAAGTTCGGCGTCAGTAGCAGCAGCGGCCGCTTGGTCTAGGTCGCCTTTCACTGTCCTACTCGCGAGTGTACTCGCACTCTCGGTACGGGAGCACGTGGCTGCGTGCCGCGCGAGTAAGTAAACGCCCCGCAGCCGCCGCGCTCAATGCCAGCAGCGCGCGAGCGCGCGACTGTCCTATATATCGGACCCCGCGTGCGCGTGCAATTACAGAGTGGCAGAAAAAAAATTAGCCGATTGTGCTCGCGCGCGCGATTAGCAGTTACCGTGTGTGTGGTTTTTTTTTTTGACACGGAGGTTGGCACTTGTCTGTAGTGGTGCTAGAGTTTTTTTTTTTTTTATTTGTAGCTTTAAGGGGTTCGAGGAGGGAGAGAGATATAGGGGACCGGGGAGTTTGAGTTTCGACATGCTGCACCTTTGTGTGCTGAAATTTTGAAATGCTCTGCGCTGAATGGAATGGATAAGATACATTTGTAAGAGAGATTCGAAGGCTATCGAGTTCGGAACGATTTAAAGTCACAGCGAGTGTAGTTTCTGTTTCGTACGCGCACAGAGAAAAGAAAATCTTTACTGTTAACGAACGGACGTTTGGATTCGTGACTTAACTATTAACAAATTTGTCTAACTATATAAATGAACATTCATATCGAAACGTCCGTTCGTTAACAGTACAGATTTTCTTTTCTTTGAGCTTTTTGAAAATTAATGTGCGTGTATGTGCGCGTAGTTACTGCGTTTTTTACATGCACTTTTATGTGCCGTAAATTGGGACATTTTTATACCTTAAAATTCACTTTTATACTTGTGCACATAATGTTATGCGACTGAGCTGCGCGACTACTCTTTTTATAGGCAAATTTTAACATGATCTTAATTATTTTTTTACGATAAGTTAACTTGCCATTTTATGATTTATACAACGACAAGTTACACACTGCCATCGACACGCTTTACGTAATGAAAATCTAAAATCTAAATTTAAATTTTACCTCGCAATTTTATGTAGGACGATTTTTTAGCGCTATTATTAGCCGCATGAAGCATGTAATATATTATAATAATGATGTCCATTACATCATAGCGAACTTTCTTCTAGCTGCATATTATTAACTTGCTCAACTCTATACTTTTCGCATAACTATTACAATATGTTTTCTATACAACGTTCCGAAAAAAGTGAAATTTCTATAAAAAAAAGACCGCCGAAATTAGCATGGTTCCAGCGCGCTAAGACTAGAATAACCATTGTACATAAGCGCAGGAAAAGCAAACGTAAACACGACCTCCAAAATTTTCAAAATAAAAAATATATTCAAAGCAGCGTGAATAATTCATACGAGGTTCGCGGTACAAAAAGCGTCCCTTTAACAAGCGCAATATTTCCTTCCGCCGCCGCGTCGTCCGCCCGCTAACAATTGCCGTAAATCAGCCGACCGATTCGCGAATCCAGAATAGAAACGTTTGTCCCGCGCACGCGCGCGGAGAGGGAGGAAAAAATGGCGCGCTTAACAAGCATCTCTCTCGCGTCGCTGAAAAAATAAAGGCGAAATAGAGAGAAAGAGAGCCGCGATAAATCACGATGCACCGAGCGCGCGCGCGCGCGTAATTAAAACCATCCAGTTTTATTCGCTCTTCGCTCTCCCTCTCGAATTATAAGTTCTCATTCGCGAACGCTACACGCGAGTGTGGCGTAGGGAGAGAGGAAAAAAAGAGACAGGACCACGCAGAGCCAGTCTTGGATTAGGCAGTCAAGCGTTTCTCACGGCGAGAGAGTACAATTCACGGGCGCGTCTCTATCTCGTCGCGGTCCTTTTTTTTTTTTATTTCTCTGCGAGTGAGCCTGTTAGAGGCTGACTCCACCTCGGTTTTATCCGTTTATTCCTTTTTTTTTCTTCTTCTTTTCGCTGATGCGCGTTTGGGAGGGTTTAGCTCGAGTCGACTGAATTTTAGTGTTTGCCGTGCGTAAATAAGTCGCGATAAAAGTGGATTTTGATGCGTAAAATTCTACGTTTTAATTTGTGTGAAATATTGGGCCTTTTTGAGCGTAACTCGTTAAAATGCCTAATGAGTTTATGAAGTAATTTACTGTGGATTTGTGAAATACACACACGAAAAAATAATTAAACGAATATATTTATATTCATGCAAAAATAAATTACGGAAAAAATGAAAAAGTCCGACAACCATCATTTTTTATATTTTGATAAATCAAAAGAGGAAACACGAGTTAACCAATTCTTCAATTGAAATAAGCCGCAACTGCTATACGCAGACGTTGTATATGTACCCTCGTAAATCGGGTATCAATTTATGCGTGAGTAAAATTATATCTCGTAGCCACGATCATAAACAAGAGGGATTTTCGCGGATTCGCGCTTTTTTTATGCTGTGAATAATTCGTCACAAGGTGACTCCTACGGTAATTAGGAGACGTGAAGCTATTGGCGTTGCCGAATACGATAATAGTTCGTGTAATGCATAGTAAATTTTATGAGCATTTTCATTGAGGCGATCAATTTTTAATTAAAGCATTTAATTAATGAGATAAAACTTTTGCCGTAATTTTAATCCAAGGACAAAATAGTGGCACCCGTCTTATAAAGCGTCCATAAATCGGCCGTAAAGCTGTAGAGAACAGAGCAATTCACTTATAACAAGGTTTTATGCTTAAAACTTTTTGATTGAATGTGTATTTAATGGACTACTACTGGCAGTCGTAAAATAAAACTAATTTACATTATTTCTAGAGTATATGATGCGGAAATGAACTTCAATTTAAACACACTGTTTACATTTTTAATGGCATATACACATGCGGCAATTAAGCTTACATAGAAGTTCACTTGTTTACGCGGAATGTACATAAACGAGTTTCGATAAAGATAATAAAAAATTCCATCACACTCTTAAACGAGAAAATCAAAATAATAGCCGATGTCGCAAACTTCGTCGCTGCAAATCTATACACGCGTAAAGCGTAAAAAAAGCCCCAATGCAAAGTCGCCGGTATATATACCGCTAAAACACACATTTACTTTTCAGACCAGCGATAATTCCTTTAAAGCTTCGAAAGCTCTACAAATAAATCATAAGCGTGCCATTTCATATATCCAGCGCTGTATATACAACGAAACACTATCCATGTCAACCCGATCCTCTTCCTTCTCAGCACAGCCCCATCACGACGACGTTGCATGCCTAAGTGTTTATAATGGCATATACACACCTGAGACGGCGGGAAATTGCCAGCTCGATCGATGATATTTCCCATTGACGCGAAGCTGGTACCCTCCCGCGTGAATTATTACACACCACGGCTGGCCTATATTTCGCGACAATGCGCGGCTCGAGAGAGAGAGAGAGAGCCACCAACGTAGCAGCAGGAGCAGCCGCCACTTTGGGATTTATATTTAATGATCGAGCGAGAGTGTGTGTGTATGTGATTTATCGCCATACGTCGAGCTAAAACTTTTGCGGAATAGTCCATTAAGGCAGCCTTCATTGAGATTATCGCTCGATACTATTAGCCGCGCGGCGAGTGAGACAGACGGAGACGCTAGCATAAATTTCGCGACGCGCGGCTGCTTATGCACTTTAAAATATATTGATTCTGTACACGCCGAGTGACAATATTAAGAGGGATGGCTGTGTGTGTGCGCGTGCGTTTATCGCGGAGGCGTTTGAAAAATGTTATTTATTGTAATTGTGGCAGGGGGAAAAAGAGCCGCGGATTGACTTTTACTCTTTCAACTGCGAGGGGTACAGATAAGGGGTTGATTTATGTTGTGATCGAGTTAATTTGCATACGTACGGCGCAATGACAATCGATTGAGAAGTATGCGCGCGATGTAAAAAGTGAATCGCTGATAATTGATTGGCGTGCCGTTTAGAACAGGCCAACACTATAGGCGTCGAATAAACAAGAGGCAATAAAATATCGGCATTTTTCTAATTTTATCAATATTATTGTAGTGAAATCAGCTGGAGCTTGAAAGGCATTCGATTTTCACACTGTGATATTAAAATATATCGTGTTAGACTGCTAAATGTAGTAACAGGTTTTTTTTTGTAAGTCTAACATTAATTATTATGACCTAGCAACTATCGTTTTAACAATTAATGCCACTATCAATTTCAGATACCATATTTTTATGTTAATTTACACGCAGTTGTTTTAACGAATTACAACAATCATTCCTCGAAACTACTTGTTCCCCAGTTCTTTTTCCATTCTTAGAAATTGTAAGCAAAGACTCATTTACAATTTTCACGGGCTATCTCCTGCCAAAGTGTTTTCTTTGAGATGCCATCGCCACCCTCGTGTCAGAGAATTTTGTTCTCGCCCTCACTCCGATAAACTTGACGTCTTTTATCACAATGTCATTTTTAAAAACGCCACTATCAGGAGGATTCAGAAATAAAGATAGTTGCTGGTGCCCAGTGGCTCTTCAGGACCATAATTTTACCAGTTAAGAATAATAATTTGAAAAAATACTTTTACTTTTGGTTGGTAACTCCACTGCTGAAAACGACGCACGTATAAGTTATATTACCCTTGATAATCGGACCAGAGAGACGAAATAAAAAAAAAAGCAATTAATTTAATCAAAATGCATTATATGGAGCATAATAATAAAAATATTTATGTTCGTCGAATCAATCTTCGCTTAACGACTCGCAAGACAATATACATATATAATAATAATCTCGCACCATGAAATTTTTTTTTATAGCTAAAAGATATATACGTGTGTGTGGGTATAATGCAGGATAACACCTTATAACGGCAAGAAATAACTCACGTCAGACATTTCTACGATAATTTATTTAACCATCTCATCCTTATATAATTTCGGCTGCAATTAATTCAAACCGTGTATATATTTTACGATAGAAAAAAAAACAGAAAAGAAAAAAGAGCTACATAGAATCGTTATTCCGCATGATCACGCGATCGCGGGCACAATATAACGCCATAAGAAACGATCGTATATGATTTTTTATTTTTACACATTATCTTACAGAAAAGAAATAAATAAATACACACTCGCGGTACGGCGAGCGTTGTATATATATATAAATATATATATACCGCCGAGCTTAGATCGCCTCGTCGTCGTCGTCGTTGGGGGTGTTGGCTCTGCGCTTAATGCTCGGCCTGTCCTCATCAACCTCATCCTCGCCCTCAGAGCTGGTGTCCTCCTGGAGCTGGACGTTCACGTTCTTGTTGAAGTTCGAGTTGGCGCGTCGCGAGCCCTCGACTCGTTTTGCCTCGATGACGTTGCGATTGACGTTGAAGTTCTTGTTCTCGTTGTCGTTGTAGTTGCTGTTGGTGGGTACTCGCGGCACGTGGGCGGGCTTTCCAGCTCCAGGGCGTTGGAACATCTTGACCCGCGAAGGTGCCTGCGTCGGTGGCGACGCTGTCGAGCTGGCAGTCATGGTGTTATCCGGCTCGGAATCGAATAGTACCTCTTTGGGTTCCCCCGTTGAACCGCCACCCGAGTTGTCGGTCTCGCTCTCGTTATCCCCGGGCTCGTTGTCTTCCGCACCGGCCGCTGGCGGCTTCTTCTCCTGGTCGTCCTCCTGCTTGTTGCCCCCGGCGTTGTTGCCCTTGCCTTGACTTTGGTTGATGCCTTTCCCGCCTCCGTTACCGCCTAAGTTCACGGCGTTCTGGTTCTGGTTGTGGCTCTTGTTGACGTTGTACGCTCGTCGCGACCCATCGCTGTTGGTGTTCTGGTTCCGGTTGACGTTCGCGTTGACGCTCTGTTGCAACACGTCAGACAAGTATCGTCGCTGTATCTTTTTTATCGTCGCCTCCTAATTAGGTTTCAAAAACTGATTAAGAGCAGATTTTCAACTTTTAGACTATACTTAGACATGGTTCACGGTATGTACAATTCAGCGAGATGAGATGAGATTATTGTTTATCGCCAACGACCCATCTTCCCATAACGTGCGCGAATAACATTGATTTACAAATCGGTGCAACAAGGAAAGATGTGTCGTTAGCGAGAGAAAGGCGTACCGGGTTCTTGGACTTGACGACTGCAGGAATCGCCGCCGACTCGTACGTCATGAGGCTCTCGATGTTCTTCAGCGTGTTGAGCATGGCGGAGAGGAGGTCCGTCACGGTCGCCGACTCGCCCGTCTGGCATCGCACCAGCAAGAGCAGGCCCTACACTCGGCAAAATCAATGAGATATTGAGCGAGACCCGACGCGGCACGCGGATATGCACCCGATCGTGTACTTACTACTGTGAGGGCGATCTTCGAGCAGCCGAGGAGCGACATGTCTTCGCCGCGACGATTGCTTCCAGGCTGAATTGCGGGCCGACTCGCGCTGCGCCGCTTAATATAGCCGCTCTCGGCGGAGGTGGGGCTCCTCGCGTTTTATAGCCCGGCCCGCGCGGCCGTTAAACGTCGCGCGGCGATTTTGATTGACCGTGCGCGATCGCGCGCTTGATTCACTGGCCGAATTATTAGGTTCGCTGCTAGTAAAACGTAAATTGAATTGCCCCGCCAGCGCGGGAGGGATCCGTGCCGTACGAGGACCGGCGACTTATCTTATCACGGGCACGCGGCCGAGCGAGCGAAACGATTCGTTGCAGTATAGCTCTGCCCCTCTTTCACCCCTCGAGGATTAACACCTCAAAAACATTTTTTATTATTTAATAAAAAGCAGGCAACTGTCGATCAAATTGAATTTCGTACGCGCTACGAGCGATTCATATCGTATGGCAATATAGCAATGTTAATGCGGTATCAAATAATGAATTGAATAAAAAGAAAAAAAAATAGCATTGATCCTGTTGTTTAAGACGCATTGTAACGTAGTCCTTAAAGTCGTCGTTAAGCGGTCAACGATTATTGTTTACTGGCGCGGGAGAAGTACCTAAAGCCTGCTTTATTTCTGCGCGCTGTAATGTGACATGTCTAGAAACAAGTGTACGAAGTGGGGAATGATGGATTTGATTTTTTACCGTTTGTCGCCAGAATCTGGGGGAAAAAATCTAGATGTAGATTTCTATTTAAACAGCAAGGAGATGATATTAGCATAAGCGAGTGACGAAACAATTATTGACAACCATACATAAATATAATATAATAATAGCTCTAACATATGGTTTTCAATAAAGTGTTTTCAATTATGAGGTTTAAATTACCGTGAAAATTTATTGCGCATATTTATATTGAGGTTGATCTGATTAGTGACGATTCTAATCGAGCGAAAGAACTGGTCGCAATCGATAAGCTTTGACTATTCTTTTATATCCATTCTTGGTGATTTCTCCTATATACATCTACCACCTAAACAGCTTCCATTAATTGTTCGTGGTAATTCCAATCGTGCAGGTATAAATGTAATTATTTCCTAAGTATATGTTTACTCTGCGTTGTTTTTATTTTAAAAAGAAGACCTATAGTGATTTCACGATCATGGTACAAAGTGGCAACTGACTTTCCACCAATAACGTTGACAAAGTGAATACCATCAATAAGCGGTCAGTTGCGACAGAAAGGTGAGATGCACAAATAAAATAAGTATTAACATGTAAACATCATTACCTACATCCAAAAACAGACATACAAAACAACCAAATAATATCGTTACCCTGCGACAACATTCCGCAAACAGAAAATAGAGCGACAAAGTTTCCGAAATTCCCAATTCCTCCTGGACCAATTTGCATACGTCTCCGCGACTCTCATTACGTAAAAGCGCGGGGGGAAAAAATTAAAAGTTTCGTACCTACTTGCAAAAAGCAAACGCGCACGCGCGGAGCGATCCATAATTCACAAGGCGGCCGCGCGCGCGTAACACATATTTCGCGCGGCGGGGGTTGACGTACCGAGCGCGCAGGAAGTCATACGCCGCGGCGGCCGCGCGCCACCACCGCAGTCGCCGGGAATTGGGGCGATCGATCGTTACGCCCCAATTCCGCGATCTGCACTCGCACCCCCACGTGGCTCTGTGTGTGTGTCTGTGTCTGCGTTCTCCGTTGTCCCGGTAATCTGCGAGCATCGAGTTTTGAATTTCGCACGCGCACGATGATCGGATTGTTTTTACGGGGGTTCAAACACGTTGCTGCGTATCGACAGATATCATTGCGTGGTGTATGTATATGTTACACTCAGAAAAACGATCCTGCTGTCTGGAAATAAAATTCCTCCCCAGAAAATCTTCGTGCGACAAAAAAGGATTCCTCCTGCTGTAAGATAATTCCTCCTTCCATAGGAAGATATCCTCTTGACCCTATTTTTAGCGGAAATTCTCTTCCAACAGGCAGATTCTCGTTGATACAGGAAGATCGTTTTCTGAGTGTAGTCTTGGAATAAAAGGGTGTGAGGAAAGAGATATTAATTTATAGATTTTTAATACACTCAGAAAACGATCTTCCTGTACCAAAATAAAATTCCTCCCGAAAAAATCTTCTTGCAATAAAAAGGACTCCCTCCCGCGCGGTACAATCGTAATTCGATTACAGGAACTGTGGTTTCCTGTTATAGGAGGCCCATCCTCCTGTAGGAGGAGAATTTTTCATTTTATTACAAGAATATTATGTGTCGGTAATGGAGGAATGATATTTTGGGTTTTAGGTCCCCAAAACTATTTAAATATTTAAAATAACTAAAGTCTTTTTTTCCATTCATGTATAACAATTTTATTTTTACATTAATTATTTATTTATTTTTTTGTTAATAATTATTATATATACGGGAGGAATTCCTCTTATAGCGATGCGACACTGTACCAAGCGGATATTCCTCCTTCCATAGGAAGATTTTTAATTGAAAATCCTCCTCCGACGGGCAGATTCTAGTTGGTACAGAAAGATCGTTTTCTGAGTGTAAGAGCACAGCAAAATTCAAACGCGCTTTGCGCGTGCTATTTTGATTTTGAGGTTATGAACACTATTTTTCACTATATAATTTAGTTTTAATTAGTTTAAATGGTAAGATGATTAAGTAGATACATTTTTTACGCCAACAATGAAATGTTTTTATTCTATTTTAATTGTTTAATAGGTCTATAAATACTTCAGTTTCAAAATTCAAATCTAGCACATTTCCAAACTAGAAAATCCAAATATTCGCGCTTCTTTCAAATAACCAGTCACATCGAGTCTTCAAATAAGCCACTACTTCCAGCCATCACTTTTTTTAAGAGAGGATAATATACGTTCGTGATGATAATTTTAAGTTTTCAGTTAAAAATATTTTCATGATTCAATACGCTTCCTTTAAAATTCATATCATATGGGTGATGAAGATAATCAGAAGACAATATCCAATGTCCTACGTTATATTGACGTTGCATTAGTACATTAACCCATTTACTTCACATCGACCTCCAGTGACATTTCTGTCAACTCTTATCTAATGGAACAATTATCGGTCGATTCTATTCCAGAAATAATATAGTTTGCTTTTTCAACTGCTAGCTATTTTTTGCTCAATGCGAACCATAACTGGGTCAACCATCTTTCTTATAATGGATCACGTTAAAATAATCAATACTGTCTACGAATTTCATATTGTACATCTGACTGATATTTACCTTTATGTAAAGCAATCAAAC